>ML661334.1:4060046-4197463 GCA_007570785.1 Antilocapra americana | reverse complement strand
AATGTTCATCGCTGCATTGTTTACAATAGCCAGGACATGGAAGCAACGTAGATGCCCATCAACTGACGAATGGATAAGAAAGCTGTGGTACATATACACAATGGAATATTACTCAGCATTAAAAAAAAATTCACTTGAAGCAATTCTACTCAGATGGACGAAACTGGAGCCCATTATCCAGAGTGAAGTAAGCCAGAAGCAAAAACAACAATACAGTATATTAACGCATATATATGGAATTTAGAAAGACGGTAACGAGAACCCAGCATGCGAGACAGCAAAAGGAACGCAGATGTATAGAATAGACTCGTGGACTTTGTGGATGAGGGTAAGGGTGGGATGATATGGGAGAAGGGCATTGAAGCATGTTAATTGTCATGTGTCTAATCAATCGCCAGCCCAGGATTGATGCTCGGGACTGGTGCAGCGAGATTTCCCGGGGGGGGAGGGAGGAGGGAGGGGGGTTCCGGAGGGGAAGCATATGTAAACCCATGGTGATATCATGACAATGTATGGCAAAAACAATTAAAAAAATAATAATAAAAAAAATTACTTATTTGGTTGTGCTGGATTTTCATTGCTGCACAGGCTTTTCTCTAGTTGCAGTGGGTGGGCACTACTACAATTACAGCGCGTGGGCTTCTCTCTGACGTGAAGCAGAGACTCTAGGTGTGTGGACTTTAGCAGCTGTAGCACGTGGGCTCAGCAGTGTGTTCTCCGGCTCCAGAGCACAGGCTCAACAGCTGTGGCACACAGGCATAACTGTTCCACAGCATGTGGGATCTTCCCAGACCGGGGACCAAACCTGCATCTCCTGCACTATATGTATGGGCTTAGTCGCTCAGTCGAGTCCAACTCTGCAATCTCATGGACTGCAGCCCTGCCAGGCTCCTCCGTCCATGGGAATTCTCCAGGCAAGAATATTGGAGTGGGTTGCCATGCCCTCCTCCAGGGGATCTTCCCAACACAAGGATCAAACCCAGGTCTCCCGCATTGCAGGCGGATTCTTTAGCAACTGAGCCACCAAGGAAGCCCTCCTCTCCTGCACTGGCAGGCAGATTCCTCACCAATGAGCCAGCAGAGAAGCCCTATAGATGTATTTCTGATGTATTTGCATGAGGAAGTGAGTTCCATATCCTTCTACTTCACTATCCTGATTGGAGTCCCCACAGATTCTTAAAGGCATTATTTGCTGACTTTACTTTTTCTCCATGCTTTCAGTACAAAAATTCAACACCACTATACATAAAATAGGTAAACAACAAATACCTACTACCGTACAGTGGTGGGAACTATTAATATACTCAGTTTCTTGTAATAACCTATAATGAAAAAGAATCTGAAATTAAAAATATATATATATATACACACACACATAAATATAAAACTGAGTTATTGTGCTGTAACAGTTGAAACTAATGCAGTATTGTAAATTAACTATTAACTAAGAGAAAAAATCCAAAAACCCAAAACCCCTCAATAAGCCTCATAGTTCCATAATAGGGAATGAATACCTAGAAACTACAGGGCTAAATTGAAAACTCCATCCTGCATTTATTAGCAATGTTGTTTCACTACCTTGTCATCAATGTTCAAAAACAGACCTGCAGCGGAAGACTCAGGGGAAATACAGAAGCTCTCTGTACAGACTTATTCTTAAACTTTTGATAAGGTTCTATAGTGATAATTCTTGGAGAAAATAAAATGCCATGAGGCAATGGACAAAAGGAGCTTATAGGATAGAAAGCAAATCCAGTAACAGGAAATTGCATCATTTTTGGCAGAAGGTCAGATGAAGTGGGAAGGTAATTTCCTGCAGATGACAAGATTTCCATAGACTCACAGCACTAATTTCTTGGAATGCCAATTACAGTGAAAAGCCTCAGAACCAGGACAACAGCTACCTGTCAAAAAGGAGCGCAATACTGAAAAGGAGGCAGATGCTCTAGGTAAATAAGTGGTACCTGAATGCAAGTTAGGTACCCTTGTGAGGAACACTAACTCTGGGCCAACATCATCTTCGGAAGCCTACGCCTAGGCAGTGTCATGCGTTCCAGAGAGCCTGACAGTCAAACTTGTGCACTTGTTCAAAACACACCTTTCACACACAGTGAGTAAAAGGGAGATGAGACACATCAGGCCCCCATCCACCCCTACCAGGAGGAAGCCGCAGTCTCCCCTGCAGCAGGGCTCTGCCTGCCCATTTCCACAGCCCCTCCTCCAGCCTTCTCTCACCCTCCCTCTGCCAAATGGATCTAATTACATCAGTGGTTTGAGGCTCTCAAATATCTTCCCTTCAAGCTGTAAAGATGTCCTCAGACCAAGCCTCACGTTCAGAACGGCTGTCAGCTCTCACTTTAATGGGCACTTAAATTTAATGTCAAGCTGATGCCTGTGGAAGACCTTGATTAAATCTGCAAACAGTAGACTCTAACTAAACCATAATTTTAGAGTTGTCTCATTTGGCCTTTCAAGCTTAAATCCCAGAAGTTTTCTTTTCTCTTCGCAAAGAATTGCAGGAGTTTGTTTGCAAAGACCCTGAGTATCAGTCAGGCAGCAAAGTGTAACAAGCAGGACACTCCCGTACTTTTACAGAGAGAAATCCCTCAGCTTACAAGGCCATATGAATTAAAGATCCTTCCTTTTCACTGCTCTGTTCTGCTCCCTCTCTTTCAAAGTCTGTAACTATTTACTTTAATGACTATAATATTATAAGTGGCTATATATGAATGAAAAGTTTACTTAAACCTTCCTAGTATTCTTTTATGCACATTGGAATTAAGAGTTTTAGACTATCTGAATGGAGTGAGAAACAAAATGAAAGAAATGGGATATTATCTCCACAAACAATATTGGTGCTCCCACCAGCAGCTCCTGTCTCTTCTTTTGTCTCTGATCATTGTATAGCCTCTCCTCATTGAGAAGGTAATAAAAGACAGACGTTAAAAGACCTGGAAGGCTCATGTTCTCTTTCATTGGTTGCTGTTTTGAAAAGAGGTTGCTGGCTTTTGATTTTTCTTTTGAGTTCTTCCTATATCATCTGATTCAAACAGGTCTTTCAAAAAAAACAAATCAAAATTGTCAAGACCTGTGAGGCATGAAAAATAAATTGCTTTTTCCAACTCCATAAAGCACCAAAAAGGCATTAATGTCTATCTTCTTATATAAACCTCTAACCCCATCCTCTAATCTACACAATTCACAAAATATTTATATATTCTTCTGTATAATACATGACAGGAGGCCAAGTCTTATTACAAAGAAACAAAACTGGGAAAACAACTAATATTTAAACTAGTGTTATTTTGGAGTTTGACTAGACACACATAAAGCATTCAAATTCTTGAGGCTGCTGGGTAAGACAGTCACTGCAGACACAGAGCTTGCTGTCAAGGGCTCCATGCTGGTGGTGGTGGGTGTTCAGGCTTCAGGAGAGAACATGCAGCAGGAAAGAAAGCCTTGCAAATTGTGTCAGGTATGAAATGCCCTGTCCTGAGGGTCCCACTGAGCTATAGCACGAGGCTGTGGCTTGATTTCCCTTCTTATAACACAACAGAGACCTGACTTTCCATCACTAACTTGACTCTGGGGTTAAAGCAGTACTTGTCCTTAAAAAAAACCAAAAAAACAAAAAAGGGTTTTGCAGTTTAGGGATGAAGTGGCTGGCAGTCATCAGATTTCTGCTGAGAACTATACATGATACAAGGAATAGCAGATGGTTTCAGAAGGGAGAGATTTATAGAGGTAATTTGTAGCTGAATAACATTATTTTCTGAACTAATAATAAGTCACAAAGACAAGCAAAGACTCAGATGTATCTCCTTTCGTTATCAGTTCTGTTCAGTTCAGTCACTCAGTTGTGTCCAACTCCTTGCATTCATCCATGGATTGCAGCACCCCCGGCCTCCCTGTCCATCACAAAATCCCGCAGCTTACTCAAACTCATGTCCATCGAGTCAAGTGATGCCATCCAACCATCTCATCCTGTGGTCTGCTTCTCCTCCTGCCTTCAATCTTTTCAAATGAGTCAGTTCTTCACATCAGGTGGCCAAAGTATTGGAGTTTCAGCTTCAGCATCAGTCCTCCCAATGAATATTCAGGACTGATTTCCTTTATATGTCACTAAATATTCCAAGAAATCTTTGCTCAGCAGCCTAAGATAAAAACCTGATCAGCTGATATTTTTAGGTTATGATACTCTGATCCTGTTTAAGACAGACAGTGCAGTGTTCCACGTGATTAAAGAGGATAAAGGACAAAAAGAGTGGATGTATGTATATCTGTAACTGACTCCCTTTGCTGCACATGTGAAACTAACACAACACTGAAAATCAACTATACTACAATAACAATAACAACTTTTAAAAAGGGGATAAAGAGCAAGGGCCCTCTTCACCAGGAAAAGAGACCTGTCTAGAATGGCATCCAAGGGAGTCGGTGAGGGTCACATTTCTCTATGGGCTTAAATGCTCTAGTGAGTGAGCAGCACCCACAGGGAGGAAATACCTCAGATCAGGGCACTACCCGCAGGCACATGGAGCATCACCAAGGGCAGCAGGGAGCAGGGCAGTAGTTCAGAGCACACCTATGACCTTTCATGACCAACTCCACTGTTGGCACCAAAACAGGCATTACTAAAAATGCAAGCGTGATCACCACTGAGGTCAGTGACTTTACCAAACCTGCCTGGCAGTTCACAGCAACCACAGAAGCAGTGAGGTGTGGAAGCTGCAGGGTGGGATGAAGAAACATTTCAGTCTCTCCTTAGAACCTTCTCACCTTAGTGATGGGTCGTCCCCCCAAGTGAGAGGAAGTGGCAGCGGAAAGGAGTACTATGGTTTTATATAATAAAACCCTTCTATTCCTTAACAGTATGAGCAACTGTACACATTCAGTTTCTCTTAATTCCTGAGTCACAGCTCACTTCAGTAGAGCTTGCTCCCATTCAAAGGGGCAAAAATTCTCTTGCTGATGCAGAATAACTTCAAATGGCCAACTCAAAAGAAAAAGGAAGCAGGAAAATAGTTTAAAATTTGGTAATATGTTGGATATTCCAGAATACCACATTAAAACCTGAGGCAAAGGCATAATATGACTCTCACAATTATATGCAGACATACTCACTATACATTTTGATATTTATTAACAAAGATGGTCCGGAAAAGGTCTGGGCCAACATTACAGTGATAAATGTTAAATTAAAAGCTGTTTTTAGTTGTATTGTTTCTAGGGGACAGTGACCAGTCCAGAAAGCTGCTTTCTCTCCTAAGAAAAGACTTAGTCACATCATTCAAGTGTTAGATTTTAAAAGAAATACTTCCTGTTCTCTTTTGACAAAGCAAAATACACTGGAGGTCTTTGTTTTTACCTGCAAGCCTGCCTTCCTGAGAAGTGTGCACATGTGGATGCATGAAGGAGGTAGGGCAGAGGGAGAAGGTGACGAAAAAGAAAAGGCAAAATCGTAAAGTTGGAAATAAAAGCCAGTGAAGAAGACGAGCTATCAACTGCCCAGGAACCATTCACTGCAGCAACTCCTCCAGTTCCTCCAGATTCATGTCCAGGGTGGAGTTGAGTGAGTCCAAAGCAGAAGACGCTGAATCCTTGCTTCTCTGGACACTCGGTCTGGGATGGGGCGTTTCGGGTTGGACAAATTCCTTCTTGATGTCTTTACCGCCGCTGAGGATCCGCTGGCTCTCAAAAAAGAACTGGTTTGGATGACTCAGAGAAAAGCCACAGTCATCCACCTGCACAAGAAGCAGATGTGTGTCACAATGATGCATACATCACCAAAGCACAACTAAAGGGGGCGTGGCGAACCACGGGACCTCACTCAGATCCTACCCAACACCTGAAACAGATGCTCCTTCAAAATCTCAACCACCCCTGACACGCTCTCACTCACAGGGAGCTGCAGCCACCCCAACAGCAACAAGCCACCTGGAGCGCACTCCAGGCCAGACCCCTGCTTCCCCACCCACCTCCCACCTGACATCGCAGACGCTCAAAGGCAGGACAAGGCAAAATGCCTGGCAGCCCGTCTGTCAGCATTTGTTTAAAAAACAAGAAAAGAAATACGGAAGAGCCTCCTGATGAGCTGAGTCTAGAAGGATGGGGGTCACAGCGGGGACGATGGGGTGAGGCCCACACAAGCAGCGGCCCCAGGAGCAGGGCACAGAGCAGGTGCCTGGGAAAGCAGGGGGTGCGAGCGGGCTGCTGTGCCAGGCACAGGGAGGGGGCGGCAGGACGAGAGGCTGGGAAGAGGCTGCAGCCAGACCACCGAGAAATCTGACAACCTTGTCAATAACCCAGACCTAAGTTTGTAGGCATCACAATTTTTACTAGTCACTAAAATTTCTTAACAAGGGAAGTGATGTGATTAAAGATATGTGTAATCTTATGGTGGATTAAAATGGATTGGCAGGGGGTTAAAGTTACCATTACAGTTCAGAATGAACCTTCTTAACAAGGAGACCAATAAACAGAAAGATCTTTCCTGGTAAAACTTACTTGAGAACCCCAGGGTTCTCTGATTCTCTGTGGTCATTGTTGATACATGTTGGACCAATAATTTTATAATAATTCAGTGTAGAGCAGATTGATAGTGTACACACTGACCTAAGAGTTATTACCCAGATCACTCAGAATAATTTTTTATCTGTTCCTTTCCTGTTTAGTTTCAAAATATTTCCTGAATGTTTTATCTGTAATTTTTATTAACAATGGAGTCATTTTGTGAACTTCTTTAGTATATTGTTTGTCACTCAATTCATTAAAAACTGGGAGATTCAATATAAAGTTTGTATTTTACAAAGTGTTTCATGAAAAGTAAGTTTATTTCCCAGCACATTTTCAACCAGTAGGCTTTGTTTTTTATAAATAGAGAACACTAGAGATTGGAAAGATGTAAAGAATTCTTTAAATTGAATCTCCTCCAAGTACAGACTAAGAAACTGAGACCCAAATGGTTTGGACACAGTCATGGGACTAGCAACCAGTTGTGTCTGAATTAGAATTCAGGCCTTTAGGTCACTTAGTAAATCTGAAATCTGTTTTAATGGGTTTTATGCAAAGTCAAACTTAACAATCACAGCATTATAAATGTTGTTTTAGAGATAAACTTGTCTGTAAGAATTATAAAAAGCATAATTGGGTCACTTTATGCAAAAAGAAGCTAGCACCTTTTGTGATAATTAATTACATATTTTCTACACCTTGTTTCAAGTTGTTAAAACTGTCAAAATATCTATCATAGATATCTGTGGCGTAAACTGAATGATTAGGTTCCAATGTGGACAAAATGAAATGTGGTCATCTTTATACTTTATACACCAGGCTTCTCTGGTAGCTCAGAGGGTAAAGCATCCACCTGCAATGTAGGAGACCCAGGTTCGATCCCTGGGTTAGGAAGATCCCCTGGAGAAGCAAATGGCAACCCACTCCAATACCCTTGCCTGGAAAATCCCATGGACAGAGGAGCCTTGTAGGCTACAGTCCATGGGGTTGACTGAGAGTCTGACACAACTGTGACTTCACTTTCACTTTTCACTTTATATTAAGCATCAGTTTCTTCTCCCCTGAAATAGAGGTAATGATAGTTATGCCTTAGGGCTGCTATGAGGAAAACCAAGGAAATATGAGGATAAAAAGTAAGAGTTGTTGGTTCTATGAAATCTATATTAAATGCTTTGGAAATAAACGACCCAATCAAAAAGTGGGCCAAAGAACTTAACAGACATTTCTCCAAAGAAGACATACAAATGGCTAACAAACACATGAAAAGATGTTCAACATCACTCATTATCAGAGAAATGCAAATCAAAACCACAATGAGGTACCACTTTACACCAGTCAGAATGGCTGTAATCCAAAAGTCTACAAGCAATAAATGCTGGAGAGGATGTGGAGAAAAGGGAACCCTCTTACACTGTTGGTGGGAATGCAAACTAGTACAGCCACTATGGAAAACAGTGTGGAGGTTCCTTAAAAAGCTGCAAATAGACCTGCCATATGACCCAGCAATCCCACTGCTGGGCATATACACCGAGGAAACCAGAATTGAAAGAGCCACGTGTACCCCAATGTTCATCGCTGCATTGTTTACAATAGCCAGGACATGGAAGCAACCTAGATGCCCATCAACTGATGAATGGATAAGAAAGCTGTGGTACATATACACAATGGAATATTACTCAGCATTAAAAAAAAATTCATTTGAATCAATTCTACTCAGATGGACCGAACTGGAGCCCATTATCCAGAGTGAAGTAAGCCAGAAGCAAAAACAACAATACAGTATATTAACACATATATATGGAATTTAGAAAGACAGTAACGATAACCCAACATGCGAGACAGCAAAAGGAACGCAGATGTATAGAACAGACTCGTGGACTCTGTAAATGAGAGAAAGGGTGGGATGATATGGGAGAATGGCATTGAAACATGTTAATTATCATATGTCTAATCAATCGCCAGCCCAGGATTGATTCTCGGGGCTGGTGCATGGAGATTTCGCATGGGGGAGGGAGGAGGGAGCGGGGAGGGAGGGGGGAGGGAGGGGGAGCATATGTAAACCCATGGTGATATCATGGCATTGTATGGCAAAAACAATAAAAGGGAAGAAAAAAAAAAAAGATTCAAGAAAGGCAAGTTAGTTAAAAATAAAACAACTTGAATTTCCAAAAAGGGAGAAAGATCATACTGCTTTGTATTATCATGAAGTTCTTTTTCTACTTTAAAGAAACACATACTGGAAATTAGTGGTGGTGTATTATGTGCATGGTTTTTGAAAACAAAAAGAAACCAAATTCCCATCCCTAAACTACACTCAAACAAAAGACTCTACCTTTATATCAGAAAATTAGCAAATAAATGACATTCAAATGTTTTAAGTTTAAAACGTAACGTTTTGTTTGTGTTAGTTGCTTAGCTGTGTCCAACACTTTGAGACTCCATGGACTGTAGCCTGCCAGGCTCCTCTGTCCGTGGAATTCTTCAGGCAAGAATACTAGTGCGTAGCCATTCCCTTCTCCAGGGGATCTTCCTAACCCAGGGGTTGAACCCAGGTCACCTGCATGCAGGCAGATTCTTTACCATTTGAGCCACCAAGGAAGCCCAAAATGTAATGTTAGGTTACATTTGAAATGCAATCTGTTTTAATTAATATTTTTATTAACCAACTAAATAATGCCAACGGTACTGAAATGAGGGCCTGTAACCAAGGTTCTGTGTGATGTCATGTTTCCCAACTTTCTCTCTTAGGTCTGCAATCGTCCTTTCTTAAGTCATTTTGTTAAATGAGCTAATTTTACCAAACTAACAGAAAGATGCCTGGTAGCCTGATAAACTTATGAAGAGTTTCCTTCTGCTTACTGGACTATATTTCTTCCAGGATGGGGTGTTTCTTTTGAAATTTTTTTTTCTTTCACTTTTATTTCTAGCTGAAGGAAGTTATCTTTCATCCTGTTCAGGAACATAAAATTAGGAAGTTTTAGGGAGGAAGGGGAGAAGCATAAACCAAATAGAATGAAAATAGATTTTACTTTAAATCCAATTAGTAAAAAGAATAGAGAAAGAGATTTATCCACATCAAAATCTCCCACTTCACTTATTGCTTAAAAGTTAGCAGTTATTTCCTTTGTGTGGTGGTGGCACTCAGTCATGTCTGACTCTCTGCCGCCCAATAAACTGTAGCCTTCCAGGCACCTCCGTCTGTGGAATTCTCCAGGCAAGAATACTGAACCATTTCCTACTGCAGGGAATCTTCCCAACCCAGGAATAGAACCTGTGCCTCCTGCAATCTCCTGCATTGGGAGGTGGATTCTTTCCCACCTGGGAAGCCCCATTATTTCCTTTACTCCTCATTAAAAAACAAAGTGGGGGTGAGACTCAGTTTGCTTCATTCTATATTTGGAAATATTAAGTGAGAATTTTCACACACAATTTTGTTTGCTGTGAATGTTTCTCTCCTTGCCTTTTTTCTTGTTTGGTTGCTACTGGTGATATTTTTCTTTGTGGTTAATAATTTTTTTTATTGTGTTTTCTACTTTCTGTTAAGTGTTGAGAGAGGGAAATCCTGTGACGCATCTTCACTCTGCCCTATGATCTCAGAAGTCCCAAAGCAAAGATCTAACATAAGATGAGCAGAAGAAAGAGGTGGGATGGGGACCTTTATAGGCTACATTACAAATTTTGAGTTTCATCTTAACACGGATGGGGAAGGGTTTTAAAATGTTTTTAAAAAGCAAGTTACTAAAATGGTCAGATTTCTCTGTTTTAAAGTCACCCGGCAGCCGTGTGGAGGAGAAAGAACTGGGCAGGTAAGCATGTAGCTGCTGGGGAAGCAGTCGGGAAGCTGCTGCAGTGAGTGACCCACACAAGAGACAGTGGTGGCTCCTGGCCCAGGTTCTGACTGACCCCAAAGTGATCTTGAGCAAGGATTAAAAAGCTTAAGTATACTTGGTATACCCTATTTAAGACTGTAGGAAAATGTGTGATAGATTTTAATAAGATTTGTGTAGAGATCCCTTATGGTGAAAAGGAATTATGTTCAGCTGTTTGGAAAATAAGTATCCAGAATGACTCAGTACCTAAAGAGATCTATTTCTAAAGAAACTATTTTCAATTAAAATCCAGAGTTTAATCTATATAAAGACCTAGTATTTTCATTTACAAATGGAGTATGACAAAATAAAAAAAAATCACTACAATATAAAGTATTGCTCTCTAAAAATACTGAGGAAAACAGATTTCAAGCAGGCCCGCCTTTGATATCTACTAAGTGAATCTCTCTCTAACATCTGCTTGGAATCAGCATGTTTTGCACACGATGACCTTCACAGTAATAAAGGTTTCATATATCTGCTGTAGCAAATGTGGATTCTGAAGGAATAGAAGCAGTACTGTTTTACCTATGGGATGTTTGGGTTTTAATCAAGAGGTTTTCAATGACAGCTTATAATGAGGCAGCTGGTCTTACCAAAAAAAGCCATATGGAACCATCACAGCACTGCTGTAAATGTTATCAGCTAACTGGTTCATTTTCAAAACTTTCATTCAAGTGAGTTTGATCACAGAGGGCTCAAAAAAATAATTACAGGTTTTTTGGGAAGAGCAGGCAGAATGACAGCAACATGACAATAAAAATAGATTTTGTTTTTAAATTAAATTATAAAAAATTAGTAAGTGAAGAGAGAGACAACAAAAAATCTATAGGGAGACATTTAGTGAATACAGTCTTTTTATCACATTGATTTAGGTTTAAAGTAGACTTTATATGTGTGGGAGGACTTAGACATGTGTCTTTTTAGTCTCTTCAATGACACCCCAATACTCTCGCCTGGAAAATCCCATGGATGGAGGAGCCTGGTAGGCTGCAATCCATGGGCTCGTGAAGAGTCGGACACAACTGAGAGGCTTCACTTTCACTTTTCACTTTCATGCATTGGAGAAGGAAATGGCAACCCACTCCAGTGTTCTTGCCTGCAGAATCCCAGGGATGGGGGAGCCTGGTGGGCTGCCGTCTACAGGGTCACACAGAGTCAGACACAACTGAAGAGGCTTAGCAGCAGCAGCATTAATCCAAGACAAGTTTTAAACATCGGCTATAGTAGTAATACTCTTATAGGAATAATCAATAGAAGAGATGCTACAAAAGCAGATCTGAGAAATAAACACTTCTTACTTTTTAGCAATGTCACAGACTCAGTGTTAAATATAATTTTCATATCTTCTTAAAAACAGAGGTTAAATAAATTGACCTTAATTTGTGAAAGTTATAAGGCCTCTTAATTAAAAAGGTCCACAAATAATTAAGAATTAAATTAAATTAAAATTTTCAAGTTGAGCAAGCAAATGAAAGTATACAGTCTACAGGGGAAAGAGTTGCACAAGGGTGATGCTGAAAATACCAAAGATGTGGTTCATCTGTTGAGATTCCTATTTTGATAAAACTGAGGACAATTTGTTGTTCACTACTTTATTGACATTTAGTCCTTTCAACTTTGTAAAAATAAAATTTTTATGTTTTTAAATAACAACACTATTTTCAACAGTCAGGTGTAATAGTAAGAGGGCTGGACCCACGGCCCAGAGCAGACCAGGATTCTGTATCCAGAATTCTGTTCCCAGACCTCCCACTAACCAGCTGTGGTCCCTCAGGCGAGTTATGGTGATTACTTGGCCCGCTTATTTTTTAAAGTAAACTGTGAAGGCTGGACCTTGAATCTAGACAGGAAAATACTAGTGGCCTCCACAGTTGTTACTACAAACACAGTTTCAGGTGCTCCAGAACAGCAGTTGGGATTAGCTCATGAGCTCCAGGTGAGGGCTCTGACAGCCTGTTCAAATCCACGCTTCACCCCTTAGGGCCTTAAGCCCTCTGAGTCTCTAAGCTCTGTCATGACAGGGATGAGGATCGAGCTTACTCTGTCTGCGGTGTGAACCAAAGGACCAATGTATCCAGAGCACTAAGTGCTGGGCCTGGCACACGTGAAGGGTTTTGTAGGTGTTGGCTGATATTATTCAGTACTATTATTATTTTCATTGTTATCAGTGATGTTCTAAGATATATTTGTCCTATAAAATTTAATGTAAGAAATTCTGCAATTATATAACCATGAAAGAAAAATGATTTCATGAAAACCAGAAAACATAAAACTGGTTATAAAATTTAAAGTACCGTGGTAGCTGATGATGAATTCCATACATGTAGCATCTTTTTGGGGAGGATCCTGGATCCCTCTGAAACCTGATAAACACTAGGCTCCAAAAATGCACAATATGTGCTTAGAGAAAAAATGTTTCAAGGGTGTATGTCCCAGGTCCATTCTTGGCTTTCTGTCCCATATTAGAAAGCCATGATCAGGACCAGTGACTGCAAACTGGAGGTCTGTGAGCTAGCAGAAATGCTGTCAGCCTGCAGACAGCCATAAAACTTGTCAATGTTAACACCTCTAACAGTGTGACTAATTCAGTGGTGTTCATCTCGGGCAATTTCACTTTTCTGGGTTATGTGCCTGACCCCTACAGACCTCTAAGTTTGTGACCTAAGCATTACACCTGTACTAGCAGGCCTTTCATACAGAAGTCTGGCAAGAAAACAACCAAACACATTTCCCTGACTCCCTTGCAGCCTGGGGGTCCACTGCAGAACCTAGGGTCTGCCATGCAGATAAACATGAGATTGGGAAACAGACTAGGGTAACATGAGAGAGCAGCCACAAACAAAAGCATCCGATTTTCTCTAAGGAAGATAGCAAAAACCTTTGGTTCTTCTGGACAACAGCAGCCAGTGTTCCAGACCTACTCTGAGGATTGGGTACCCAAGGCCTGAGAGTCCAGTCCAGCCCACCATGTGCTCCTATAAATAAAACTCTCCTGAAATGGACACAAACTTATTCCTTCCCACAGTGTCTAGGCTGCTTCTGCATGACAGCTGCAGAGAGGAGCCACTGTGACACAGGGCTCCCTTTACAGAAACTCTGCCAACCCTTGGTCTCATCCCCAGAAGTGGAGTGGTAGCTGGTAGCCGTAGCGAAGTAAGATTTTCTCAGGATGTAGTTTTTCTTAGTTATACTACTGCTGGTTCTGCAGCATCCAAGCTTAATTCCCTGCCCCTTGTATAAATTTTATAAGCAACCTCATGTTGTATAATAAATCCCTTTCCCCTGAAAACAGCTGGAGTGGTTTCTACTGCTGCAGCAAAAACTCCTGAATGAAACAGAGTAACAGAAGACAGAGGATAAGTTTATAAAGTTTAAAATTTTACTTACATTATGTGTCATCTCAAAGAACTTCTGACAGGCTACCTGGTAATGTGTCCCTTTTACTAAATCCAAAATCTAAACATGAAGGGAAAAAAAAAGAAAAATTAGAAATTAATTTTCTTCTGAACCACTGTAGCTCTTGCTTGCTGGCCTTTTCGTAATCTTCAATCCAGGCAGAAAATGCATTAAATCATGTGGCACCTTGTACCCCTGCAGCCTGGGCACTGTGATAATTTTGACATTATACAGTAGCTGTTTAGGTTGGCATTAAACCACGGATGACAAGAGATAAGAAGTGATCTTTCTGACCTACCGCCTGTGAATTTCAATAACTTTACCTTGACAACAAGATGAAAAGAAATCCCAGCATTGTGATTTTGACAGTTATTGTCAGAATATCATATTGCAACCCATCTTCCAAAATTGTAGATATAAATCTAGTAACTTAAATGGTCGGTGCAGGAAGCAATCAAGTATACTATTTAGATTTTTATTTTCCACATTACTGCTTTGTACAAAAATAGCATAAAATACAGCTCTGTGCCCATCAGGAAAATCTAATGTAAACCCTTTGGATGAGTATCTGTGGAGAGGGAATGCTTTTGCCTTCAATCAGATTTGTCCTTTTTGAAATGAAGTTATTTCTAGTAAAGCTCAGCAAAATAGGAGAGTAAATAGTCTATTCTGAACACCTATTAGAAACATCATCCCATATTTTGTAAATACAATTTGCTTTCCAATTCCATTTCATGTAACCTCTTCAGAGCCACGTAAACTCCCATCCTTATCAGCAGAGTGCAATGCCAGCTGAAATTTGTAAATTTTCATCACTTCTCCTGACAAATAAAATATGTATGCAGCCTATTCATAAAACACAGTACAATGCTGGAAGTAAGAGACAGCCTCGAATGAAGAAAAAAAACCAATTCTAGTGAAATGTTAATTTCTATCCTTTTTCAAAAGCATGAACCTCCTATCAGAAAAAGAAATGTAAGTGAAATCTCAAATTCTTGCTGTCCTCCTTACTGAATATAGCTCACATCTTTTGACAGATACAAAAAAAATTACAGTGCAGAATAAGCAGCACATTATACTAACAGGAGTGTACTTAAAAGAACGTTTTCTCTGACTGTTTTATAGATTACATTTCTAAATTTCAGGTCATCTTTTACTAAATCCTACATGAAAGAACTGTGTAAATGCCAACCAATCACAGCACCCAGGATCCTGCCTGTCTGCCCATGTGACCTGTTCACTTTACTTGAATTATTAGAGCAAAGTGAAAAACACATCAATTTAAAATGAATGACTGTAAATCTTTAAAATGAAGAAAGTCACAAAGTTTTTAAAGTAATTTAAACATTCTGAGCTCATCTTTGCCAATGCTTTAACACATAGATAAGTCAACTGTGCTGAGATGAACTTGCAGCTGAGTACCGACAAACATCAGTGATACCAAGGTGTGAATGTCTGTGAATTACAACCTTGGAGAAGCTAGGACTTTGAACATAAACTTAAGTTTAAATGATGCCATAAATTACCTGGGAGAAAATGAATTCACAGAAACAGACAAAAACCTCAACTGTGTGGTATGGAATAAATTCCCTTTATGTAAAAACAAAACAATGAATCTAACAGCCTATTCTGTGTATACACACTTCTTGTTTATATCTATACATATGTATATGGTATATTTAAATATCTTGCAAAATAAATATGTAACATTATATATAACAATCTAATCTATATGTTTGGGAAACATACTATAAAAGAATACTTTTATAATATGTAAGTAACATAATAGTAAAAATATCTAGTTGGGTAAGGTACACATATAAAAAGTTATTAAGAGAAACTGACATAGAAACCATAGAATGTGAGGAAAGATGATGTATCTTGAAATTTTAGGTTCCATTAAAAAATTAAATTTAGATTAAAAAAAAAATCATACAACAATCCTCTTTCTACCCCAATTCCTATTCCACTCCAGAGACTAGACTCTTCCTTAACGAAAACCATTTACTTTTCCTCTTTTTTTCATCTTCCTATGAAGAATTTTTATTAAAAGTTTTCTTGCAAAATTCATAAATAAATCATTTGCCCATCTATCCTTAAACAACTTCACTATGCAGCAGCACATTTGAGTGGATGAGGTTTCTGCACATCTGTAAAGGTGCAATGGAGAAAGAGGTCAGAGATTGTTTTTCACTGGATGAATTGTGTCCCAAGAAGAAAAGTGAGGGAAGAAGACAGGTAACAACTGACCAGCTTGGGAGATGGTCAGTGAGCCAGCAGGGAAACCTGAGAGAAAGGTGCTCTGAGGTGACTGGGGGTTACTGGTGGGGATTTGAAGAAACAGACCTTCCCAGAATAGGTGAGTCTGTCTGTGCTCAGTCACACCTGGCTGTTTGCGGGTCCCATGGACTGTAGCCTGCCAAGCTCCTCTGTCCATGGAATTGCCCAGGCAAGAAATACTGGAGCAGGTTGCCATTTCCTGCTCCAGGGGATGTTCCCAGCCCAGGGATTGAACCTGAGTTAGCAGGTGGGTTCTTTACCACTAGCACCCTGGGAAGCCCTAGGAGTCTAGTCAAGGCCATTTAACTGTGGAAAGAACTAAAAACTGAAAAATCATTTTCATTGAGACAGTTTTTCCTTAAAAAACTTCATGTGTTTTAAATTAAGATTGAAAATGTGAAACATTATTATTCTATTTTTTGGCAATTTATTTTTTATTTTATTTTAAAAAAAATTTAGTTGGAGGATAATCGCTTTATTGTAATGTACTGGTTTGTGCCATACACATGAATCATCCATGAATCATGAATCAGCTCTATGCTATCAGTTCCATGTATACATATATCCCCTACCTCCTGAACCCCCAGCCCCACTCCTCTAGGTCATCACGGAACACCCTCTGAGCTTCCTGCGTGTTACAGCAAATTTCCACTATTTTACACACAGTAGTGTATATATGTCAATGCTACTCTCTCAATTCATCCCACTCTCTCCTTTAAGTAAGTCAGAAAAAGAAAAATGAATACTGTACATTAACACATACATGTGGAATCCAGAAAAATGGTACTGATGAACCTAGCCACAGGGCAGGAACAGGGATGCAGATGTACAGAACAGACGTGACACAGTGCAATAAAGGTCAGGCTGGATCATTACTATTCAAATTAAAGAAAAACAAACCCAAACAAATAAAAACTTATACTTCAGTTTCCCATTATGATCTACATTAAAGAGATAGACACATGAAAAGAAACGGAAGGGTCCTGGGCACTGATGGGGAAAGACGAAGGCAGGAGGAGAAGGGGATGACAAAGGATGAGATGGTTGGATGGCCTCACCGACTCAACGGACATGAGTTAGGGTAAACTCCAGGAGTGACTGAACTGAAGTGAACTGGACACTGAGTGAAGCTGGGGTCTCCCGAGGGGAACGGGAGCATCTGCAGCGCTCTGAGCACAGGTGTGACACAAAGATGTACATTTTCTCAGGACAGTCTGCCTGCTGTGCTGGGGGGCAGGTGGAGAGAGTGAGCTCACGGCAGGACTCCAGGGGACAGACGAGAGGGGTCTGCAGCAGTGCTGACTGTCGGGTGGGGGCAAGAATAGCTGCTCCATGTGAAAACGCTCCACCACAACATTATATGTTTTTATATACTTCTTTCCCGAAATTTAGGGTCTTAGGAAGAGTTGGTCTCATTCAAATGTTTCACGTAGTCGTAATTCAAGTGACCTTTTCTAAAGTGATAAGTTTTAACAGAAGAGTCCGTGCCCCTGGGCTGTGGACAGATGTGCCTGATTTATAGCCAGGCTACCAAGAGCTCCAAGAGATGTTAATTTCAACCAGAAGTGCTGTGCTTTTCCTTGAAGCTGACATTTTTCTTTTATATTTTCTCAAGAAAGAAGAAATACTGGATGTGGTAATATTTTATAGTGTCAATTTTGAACGTACCTACCCATGTATTTTTAAATATGCTTCATGGGGGAGGGGGTACACAGCGAGTTAGTTCATAATGTGCTTGTTTACATATATTTTTCGTGTTATCATGTGTTGTATATGATATTAAAAATTTTGAAAGAAAAAAAATTTTTGTAGAAAAGCCAGAATGAGGATGTAGTCAGGCAGTAGTACTTTCTGGACAGCGTTTGTCTCGTTGAGCTCCTGAGGGGCCAGCTCCCCAAGGCTCGGCTCAGAGGCAGGAATGGGCAGAGTGAGGGTTTGAAAGACCCAGAGAGAGAGACTCACTCACAGGGTGAGACGCTCTATCGGAGGAAGGAGGGGATGTAAGGAGACAAGAAAAGATAAACCGGAAGTTGAGGGAGGCAGGTGGGAGTAGAGTGTGAAAGGCCCAAGAAATGGGTCCACGGAACAGAGCCCGCAGCTCCTCTGCATGGCCTGCAGACATGAGTCCACAGCCGCAACCGCACTCACCCCGCTCCCCGGTCCTTCTGGAAGAGACACAACACACCACAGCTTCCTCAGAACCCAGCATCGATACCAAACAGCCCTTTAAGAAGGAAACCAAATCAAGTGCCAATTCTGATGCCTATGCTAGAAGTTTCTTAACTCTGCTTTAGAAAAATATAAACGATCTGAAGAATCTTATTAAATAAAGGCTTATTTAAAAACAAAAGCTTATTATTTAAAGAAAAATTCCAATGAAGGTTAAGAATATTGCTCAAATGGCAATTTGAGTTTGGTTTTTAATGTCAATATTTTCAGGCTAGAGTACAAAAATGTAAAGCACAACAATCATTCTTACCCAGTTCATCAGTAGTTAGAAGGTTAAGAAAAATTAAGAGGAAAAGCCGTATGTTCTTTAACTTTTTTCTCTATGTATCTTAAACTACTTATTAGCTGACTAAAGTCGATCAAGAAGAATATTAGATGATTTTTCTTTTTTTTTTAAAACAATGCAGTTTGCCATTTTTACAAGACATTCATCATGTCTGTACTTACTAAGTTGGGTAACAGTATTAATTGTTCATCAACTATTTCATCATCAAGGCAAATTACTGTTTGGTCTTGAATGCCAATAAAATGGCTGGTAACAAAGATAACCTTGAAGAGGAGGGCAAAGCAAGTAAGGTGGCAGTTTTCTCATTTGGCTTGTGTTACCTACAGCCCACTGACAGACACATGATACGAAGTACTAGGGAGGAATGCTGTGTCTACACTTGTGCACACACGTACACACACGAAGGAGGAATATAGGTGGCATTTTCGAACTTCGGGCCGCCCTTTTCTCCCTGGCACTCTCAAGCTCCCTGATGCTTCCTCTGCACCTTCACTTCGGCCACAAGTTCCAGAGGCTTCTCTGGCGACAGGATGCAGCCACCTGCCCGTCTTGGGCTGCAGGCAGGGCGGGGAGGGGGAGACACATGCACCTCAACTATCTCTAACTCAAGGCCATGTTCTGTTTTATTTAAAAGTGATTGATAACAAGCGTGTCTCTTTCTTAAAAAGTCAACCTTTCAAGGAGATATTTGCTATATTTTTCCACTCCATTTCTAACTTCATTTTGAAGTTGAGAGAAAGGGTCATGATGCAGAGTCCAGAACACTTTTGATCTCATTTATCTGGCTCCTGTTTCTCCCAGACACCTGATGATCCTGATGTGACCTTCAACTGCTGGCAGGTCAGGGGCAAGCTCCCCACTCCTGAAGATGCGCTTGCAATGTGTTTAAAACACTGTGTGCCATGAATTCTGACTCACTCTTCACTGTCTGTAACAATAAGCCAATTGAATTATTTCTACCTCCAAAGGTCCTTAAGACCCATCTTTTCCTCCCCATTGTTCAGGCCCTCGTCATCCCCCTTTTATGGCAAAACTTCTTGGTTCCTCCCGTCCTCACTCAAGACAGCTGCTGATCCAACCCCAGAGAACCTTCCCTGCAGTCCAGGCCTGACCCTGGCATTGCTGGCTCCTGGATGGCAGCGACTGGCAGGACACAGCTTCCCCCAGGGCCCCTCCTGTCCCCTTGTCCTCTGGGGCCTCACCTCCAGCTCAGCTCCTCCCATGGGATGTGCTTTAAAATTTCAGCTCGCAGAATCCCAGTGACTTCTCAGAGGGTGTTTTTGGTCTAACGCATTGTTTGATTTGGTCTAGTCCAGAATTACCTAGTTTCTTCAGGGCAAGGCGTACCAAGGTAGTGCTTCTCAACTAGTCTGTCTCTCTGGAACCTGTGTTCACAGCTCTCGCAGGACCAGGCTGCTCAGAACCCACCAGGACCTTATGTGACCATGCTCACCGCCCCCAGCTGAGACTTCTCTCACCACACTGGATTTCTCTACCTCCTGTCTCCACTGGCGCGTCTCCCGCCTCCACTGGAGGTTCTCCTCCGCAAAGCCAGAGGCCACGTTTCCAGTGCATGCTATATTCCCAGGATCTGGGAGGTGACTGGAATGCAAAAACATCCGATCATACTTGATGCTCAATGGACGCTCCCTCTATGGCCTGACCAGCCTGACCTCCCCCCAGGGAACTCCTACTCCTACCTCCTCACCCAATGCAAACGTCACTTCCTGCGGGAAGCACTCCTTGGTGTTCCCCCCTCCCTCCTTGGCAGGTCTTCTCCCTCTGGCTCTTCAACTAGCATTTAGGGTAATTTTTAAAAGAATTTCTCATACTTCATTATAGTTAATTATGCCCTTTAACGCCATCAGACTAAAAGCTCTAACACAGTTTCTTAATCATCTTTCTGTTTCCAGATTTGAACATATGGAAAACTAAGCAACATGGATGGTGCTCAGAAAATGTTTATTGAGCCATAAAATAAATGTCTTTCCTCCCCAAAGAAACTTCCTTCTGTTTGAATCTATCTTAGAGTACTTTTACCAGAACCTCTGCAATTAAGACACTTGATTTCCAATTCTCTCTTTATTTTTTGGTATAGCACCACAGAAAAAGTTGCTGACTTAATTCACTTCTTCCACAGGCTTTAAAAGGGCTTACGAGGTTTCCCCAGTCACATCTGAGGACACTGTGGAGAAGAGAGTGACAACACTCCATCAAATTAACTGAAATCCTATGTAGAAATCTGCCACTGCTATTTATAGTTTCCACTTATCCTGGTCTGTGCACACAGCAGCCTCAGCCCACACCTCTCAGGCGAGCTTTCAGACCATGAGCCAAGTCAGTCACTGTCTCCATCCATGTGGTCTACATTCACTCGGCTCCTGGAAGGGAGTCTAGCGTCAGGTTTATAGAGATGAAAGATACCACTTATGCCCTCGGGGAGGATAAGGCCACAGAGTCAGTTTCATACTAGAAAGACGATCTGACCTCAGTATGAAGACTTCTAGGGAGATAGGGACTGTGGACACTGGGGAGACATAACGAGAGCAGGGGACATCCTTGAGAGCCCTGGGACCACAGTGGATGTCGGCCCCATTTCTGGTCGAACATCTGGTGTCCCACTAGCTCTCCCTGGAGGCAGAGAACTGAGGCCGCACCGTCCCCTCAGAACAGGCACGCAGGTCTTCAGGCGGAGAGGCTACGGAGACTGAAGGCCGCACTGCCCCGACGGCTGGGGAGAGCCAAGAGCAGCATGACTGACCGGCCGACGCGGCACGTGAAGGTCATGATCCATCAGGGATCAGCCACAGGGCCATCCCCCTCAGGGGGAGAGACCACTCCCCTTTTGCTCCCTCCCCGTCAGGTGCTGACCCTGAGAACAACCCCCAGTGAGTATCCCACACCCAGAGCCCGCCGCAGTGAACCAGACTTGGACGCAGCACAAGTTGTTCTGCTGGCTTGCTTGCCTTTGCAGGTACAGGGGTGGGCTCAAGCTGAGGAGTAACAAGGACAATAAGAGCATCTTATACTACTGCTCCATCTGTATCAGACACTATTCTGGTTGTTATACTTAATTACCAGCTCTCTAAATCTGCTCTATGCAAACATGTTAAAAAAAGAATGCTTACAGCAATTATTTAGGCCCTTGTAATGCCTGGTAGAATCCGATCCAAAACGGTGACCCTCACCAGCTAGAGAAGTATACTACGCCATCCCTCATAAATCCTGAAATGTCCTGCAAGTCAGCTAAATTCTAAATATGAGAGGCTTTCTGAAAGATGTATTTCACTGTTTAATAATCATATTACATCATTTCCTTATTATACTTTCATCCACAATACGGAAACCCAAACACTGAAAATGCCCCACTGTCTTTTACTATAGTTGGATAAAGGTTCTGAATTATTAAAGATATGTCTAACATTTGGGTTAAAGCATTTAAGCTTTAGGGAAACATAAATAACTAAGTGAACTTGGAATAGGGGAGGGAGAGAAAGAGAAGGCCGAGGAAGGACAGGAAGGGAGGGTAGGCAAGACTCCTGTCAAGTCTGTGGAGAGGGGCAGAGAAATATGGCCAGATCGCAATCCCACACTTTACTCACTAATTACATCTGCCTTGTGGGTATCCTGGTTGTGTGTGGGTTTTTTTTTTTTTTGCCAAGTATAAAAGTAAGCCACTTCAGAATCACTATGTCCTATATGATCTTTATGGAAATGATGAAAAGGATTTATCCTTGACAACAATTATTTTCAAAGATCTTATCAAAAGAGATATATTGTATCAGATACTCTACTTAAAACAAGCTAAATTAGAAGAAACCAAACATCTGTCATTTTAAGGACTGGAGGATTAACAGAAAAATAAATAAATAGATATAAACTTTTATATATATATATATATATATATTATATGGGCTTCCCCAATGGTAAAGAATCTGCCTGCCAATGCAGGAGATGTAAGAGACAAGAGTTTGATCCCTGGGTCAGGAAGATAGCCTGGAGAAGGAAATGGCAACCTGCTCCAGTATTCTTGCCTAGAAAATTATATGGACAGAGGAGCCTGACGGGCTGCAGACCATGGGGTCTCAAAGAGTCGGACACAACTGTGTGCACATATTTTATACACAAACACACACACATAATATTTAGAAATAGAAACTTCATCTAACAAGAGCTACATTGTAAATTGATGGTTAGCACTATCAGGAAGTCTAAAATGGCTTAAAAGCAAGCAGACTAAGAATCTGAAACATTTGCTTATGAAAAAAAATTACTTAATTTCTGTATAGTTTAAGTTTGCTTTTCAAAAAAATGGGGGGAGGGGCGGGAGGAATCCTCTGGAAGAAGTCTATAAAACTGATCATGAAACAGAACTAAGTTGGGAGGAGAATAGTGCTTTGTCCACAGGAAGGCAGGTGGATTTTATTACAAGTATCATAAGAGACTATATGCTACTGAATGAAATTCCTCTACAAATACCAGAAATTCCACGTAAATAAATAATAATGACAGAAAGATACATAACTGTAAACAGAACTGAATGTTTTTAATAAAGATTATCTTTTCTATTTTAATGCAATTTTACTGAAAGCAAACTTTAATAGCCTTGGCTAACAAATGGCATATGTTATTTGACTTTCAAAGTGATTTTTCTTTGAATCACCTTGAACAATATTAAATAATCTTCAAATGATCATTTTTCTTCAGCCTAATGAAAAGCAAAGATATACACAAAAATTAAGTTAGATGTTCAGAGATTTTTATGATAAAGCCAAAAATGGAACCATATCCTCCTGACACCAATTCTAAAGTTCAACTTTCCATCTTTTCTTAATGCTGTTCGAAGATTTATCAAGAACAATGTACACATCTTCAACTATATCACCAAGAAAAGCAAAACTAAGTACAGCAATTCTTATAAATGAGAAGAGATGCTCAAGGAGATGAAACAGAGAGGGATGCTGTTCTTGAGAGCAGTTGCTGTCCATAAAGCAAATAACAGATGGATACCACATTCCACTGATAAGTACTCCTCACCTAAGAAAACCACAGGATTAGGTCAGATTTATATGAACACAGAATAAGGAGTCATTGAGATTTATATTTGCCATAAAATCTTGACATAGTGTTACTTTTAAGTCTTTTAAATTGTCCGTTTTGAAAGATTTTTTTTATTAAAGGCATTTACCAGTTTTAGATTTAATATGGTCACTAACCTCTTGAAAATTTTTGGAATATGAAAAAGAAAGGTTAATTAACCTTTCAAAAACTATAAAGAACAAAGATTTTTACATATTTCAAGGTTTTAATGTCGTTATTGATTTTCCCGTAAGCACCAATTAGATTTGCCTTTAAAATAATCATTTGATGGTTATGCTGAGTAAAATTCCTAAGTCACATTTTCTCCTTCTCTGTATTTTTTTTAATAGATAAAAATGCCTTTATTTCTAAAAGGTGGCTTAACTACACTCATGGTGTGCTAAGCTTGTTGAGGAATCATCTTGCAGCTCCAAGTAAAACCAGGCCAGTGGAGGAACAGTTGGGGCTACTGGTTCCTGGCACCAAGGTGTCATTACTCCAGCAATTCAATCCACACAGTTAACCTTCAGATGTTTTTTGTGACGTATGGAGAGTCGTTTTGGATTCCTCTGTACGACAGAGAGGTCTGACCTTGAGGAAGATCGGTAGCCCACATCCTCTGCTTTGATAGGCTTAATGATATGGCCTGACCTGGTGACAACCTTGGGCGCGGTCAGCTTCTGGAAGGCCCTCTGGGTGTTCCATGTAGACCCTACGGGCGTCAAGACGGCCCTCTCAAACTGTAGGTGGTGTGTGAATGGGTGCGGGAGCACCTGCACCTGGTGAGCTGCCGCAAGGGTGCTCCGCTTCTCATTGGTCAGCACATTTGGCCAGTTCTTGTCTTTTCTTGGAGGACCATCAGGGGCTTCAGTGAGAAACCAGCGTCTCTTCTTTGCACTGGGCTTCAGGCCCATACCACCCCACTCGCCCCAGCCAGGGAGAGTCAGGTCCAGGTCCTTTGGCTTACTCGCCTCCAAAGCTTCCCTCTTCTCTTTCAAAAAGTCTCTGATGACATCATCCCCAGCAAAAGCTTCCTTTATCATCTGCCTTTGATCTCTCCCGTCTTCATCTTCCAACTCTTGTACAGTCGTGGGAACTGCCAAGGACTTCACGGAAGGTGATTTTGTAGTTAGGAGGTTCTGGAGATCAATCATTTGCTCCTTCCTTTTCTTCTCCTTGGGGGCGCCAATATGATTACTTATATTCTTCTCCAACTGCAGCCCTCCCACTGCAGTTCTGGGAAGCTCCTTGTTTTCAGCACACCCTTCTCTGCCCAGCTCGTCCAGAGTCCGAGCTCTCTCTAGCCTCTGCAGCAACATAGGCTCCTCTTCCTCCCTGGCAGGTTCCTCTGTCTGAGCTGTCCTCACTGAACTCAGTTTTTGCTTCCCTGACTGATGGTTCTCCATGATGAGTTTCTGAGACAGTGCCCTCAATTCGGACAGCACCTCCTGGCTGCTAGGATCCTTTGTTACACGTCTGTGCACTGGCTCCGCCATGTGGTTGAGCTCAGACTTCTGTCTAAGTGATTGCCTTGCCTCAAATTCTTTGAAGAGAGTTTCTTCCTCTACCACTGCTCTTTCTTCCTCACTTTCAGAAGTCTCCTGGGCTTCAGGCTCGGCAGGATCTTCCAGGTCTTTCTGGACCTCAGCCCCTTTGGCATCACTGAAGTGATTTCGGAACATCCATGGGTTCAGTCCGTTTGCCTTTATCTGCACCCCTTTCACTATATCAGGGAAAAGGGGTTCTTCCTCTTCCTCCTGGCCTTCCTCCTCTTCCTCACTCTCAGAGGCTGCCTGGACCTTCTGCATCTGCTCTTTGTTCCTGGCCAGCTGTTCCTGCATAGCCTGGCGAGCCTCCAGGTCATATTTGGCCATAATTGCCTTTGATTTTGCCCATTTCCCACTGTTCTGGTGCTTAAGGCTCATTCGCTCCATCATTCTGGCCTTGTCAAGTTTTTCCAGTGCCGCAGCAGGATTGACTTTCTGTAGCTTCACAAAATCTTTCAAGGCTTGCTTGGCCTTTCCTTTCTTCAGAATTCTGTGATACTTTTTGCTTTTGATTCTCTTCTCTCTTCGAGCTCTGGCCTCATAGTAGGACTGCAGGGCCCGGGCCCTTTGAAGCTCTGCTTGGCGCATCTTTACCTCTTCCAGGCTCATAGCTTTGAGAGAGGCCTTTTCCATGGGAGTCAGTAAAGGGTCTATCACTGGCTGCTTGTTCTTATGGAGAAGATTAAAAATCTCCTGCTCCAGGGGAGTTCCTAGCTTCCAGCCACTGACCACATGTTCGATGGGAGCAAAGGCTGACTGGGGCTTGCTCAGGGGAAAAACCAGCTGCTTTGCTTGCCGGTTCTTCAGAACAACAGGATCCCACTTGGAGAGGATTTGGGAGCTTTTATTGAATGCCACTTCTCTACGGATCTGCTCAATCTCTTCTCTGTGAAGTGGTAACTCCACAGACCTTTTCGATTTCACTCGATTCAGCTGCTTTTTCACAGCAGCCAGTGAAGATGAAGTTTTAACAGGCTCAAGCAGATCTGAAAGGACCAGCTTTTCTCCTGATCCTTCAGAACTTACACTGAACTCTGACACCTTCAGACTAGCCTCAGCCCTCTCGGCCAACTTCTGTCTACCCTTTCCATTAAGCGAACTGATAAATTCCAGAAGCTTCTGATGCTTTCTTTCTCCATCATTGTCCCCTTCATCTTCATTGGTGCTCAAGGGGTAGTCTTCTGGCAAATCCTCTAGTTCTTTCTGTTGGTTCGAAGCCAGAAGGTTGCTCTCTGCAGCATGGTTCGCGCTCATCTCAGCAGCCAGTCTCTCACATGGACCAGGAGCGGAAGTTGAAAGGCTCTCCTTCTCTTTAAAAAAAAAAAACTAAAATGAAAAATAAAAAGACAGTTTAAACAACACTAGTACAGAAAGGGAACTGAAAGTCACTCAGTCGTGTCTGACTCTTTGAGACCCCATGGACTATACTAGTATAGAAATACACTTGTATGTAATGAATCATTCATCAAAAACTTGAAAAATGAGTAGGCTTCTTTTCACTCATCTATAGGTCAACATGTAAAAGAAAATATTGGCTCTAATAGGTCAGGCACAACTGTATGTTAGAAGCAACTATTAAAATGTGAATATGGAAACAGGACCAAATCACTGTAGTACTTAACAGTCTCAACCAACCATTTAGAGAAACACTCAGCAATGGTAACACAATGAGTAACACCTGTAATTTAAATTTTCTAAAGCTACAATTAAAAACGTAAAAAGATGGAATCAATTTAAATAATACATCTTATTTAAGTATTGTTTACTGTCATTTCAATATGTAATCAATATAAAATACCATTACTAAGATTTTTACAGTGCTTCTCACATTGATCCTTTGCCACCCGGCATGTTTTCCACTCACAGCAGGCGGTGTGCTGGAGAGGACAACCCTGGCATGTGGGCGTGGGCTGTGCATAGCTCCTTCCAAGGAAGGGTTTGTAACATCATGCTGATAATATGACAGAAGTCCAGTAGGAGTATTTACACAACAAAAATCAGCAAACGACCCAAGTCAAGGCTTTTTTCTTTTCCCAGGAGTGCTGGTCCCCAAATTCAACACTGCCCTCAGCACTTCTCAGTGTGGATCATCCACACTTCAAGTGCTGAACCATCACTGCATGTAGCTGGTGACTGCGACTGGATAGCCCAGATCAAGCATACACAGAAAGTCAGGCTTTCAGAGTTAGCAACCTGGAACACTTAAAATGTCCAGTTTTCTAGAAATCATTATAAAGTGTGAAAAGAAACAAGTAGGTAGGGTCCATTCACAGGAGAAATGAATACAAACCATCCCTCAGGAAGCACAGGCACTGGACTCATCTGTCAAAGACTTGACATCAGCTGTCTTAAACACCCTCAAAGAGCTAAACACCCTCAAAGAGCTAAAGGAAACCTGAAGAATGATGTCCTAACAAAGAGAAAATAGCAATGAAGAGACTAAAACTATAAAAAAGAACCAGAGAGAAACTCTGGAGCTAAAAATAATAGCTAAAATGAAAACAATAGCCAATTTCAGCAGACAGGAAAAAAGAATCAGCAAACTTGGAAGTCAGTCCAGTTGAGATCATCCAGTCTGAGGAGCAAGAACAATAATCTCTTAAATGTGGAATCAAAAGATAAATGATACAAATGAACTTATTTACAAAACAAGAACAGAAGCACAGACTTAGAGAATAAACTTGTGGTAACCAGGGTGGAGGGACAGTTAGGAAGTTTGGGATGGACATGTACACACTGCTTATTTTTAAAATGGAAATCAACAAGGTACTACTGTATAGCACAGGAAATTCTGTTCAATGTTACCTGGCAGCCTGGATGGGAGGGGAGTTTGGGAAGAATCAGTTCAGTTTAGTTCAGTAGCGTCTGACTTTGTGACCCCATGAACTGCAGCACGCCAGGCCTCCCTGTCCATCACCAACTCCCTGAGTTCACCCAAACCATGGCCATCAGGTCGATGATGCCATCCAACCATCTCATCCTCTGTCGTCCCCTTCTCCTCCTGCCCTCAATCTTTCCCAGCATCAGGGTCTTTTCCAATGAGTCAGCTCTTTGCATCAAGTGGTCAAAGTTATTGGACTTTCAGCTTCAACATCAGTCCTTACAAGGAACACCCAGGACTGATCTCCTTTAGGATGGGCTGGTTGGATCTCCTTGTAGTCCAAGGGACTCTCAAGAGTCTTCTCCAACTCCACAGTTCAAAAGCATCAATTCTTCAGTGCTCATCTTTCTTTATAGCCCAACTCTCATATCCATACATGACCACTGGAAAAACCATAGCCTTGAGTAGATGGACCTTTGTTGGCAAAGTAACGTCTCTGCTTTTGAATATGCTGTCTAGAATGGTCATAACTTTTTTTCCAAGGAGTAAGCGTCTTTTAATTTCATTGCAGCACTCACCATCTGCAGTGATTTTGGAGCCCAGAAAAATAAAGTCTGACACTGTTTCCACTGTCTCCCTATCTACCTGCCATGAAGTGATGGGACCGGATGTCATAATCTTAGTTTTCTGAATGTTGAGCCTTAAGCCAACTTTTTCACTCTCCTCTTTCATTTTCATCAAGAGGCTCTTTAGTTCTTCTTCACTTTCTGCCATAAGGGTGGTGTCATCTGCATATCTGAGGTTGATGATATTTCTCCCGGCACTCTTGATTCCAGCTTCTGCTTCCTCCAGCCCAGCATTTCTCATGATGTACTCTGCATATAAGTTAAATAGGCAGGGTAACAATATAGAGCCTTGACGTACTCCTTTTCCTATTTGGAACCAGTCTGTTGTTCCTCATCCAGTTCTAACTGTTGCTTACTGACCTGCATACAGGTTTCTCAAGAGGCAGGTCAGGCGGTCTGGAATGCCCATCATTTGAAGAATTTTCCACAGTTTATTGTGATCCACAGAGTCAAAGGCTTTGGCATAGTCAATAAAGCAGAAATAGATGTTCTTCTGGAACTCTCTTGCTTTTTCAATGATCAGCGGATGTTGGCAATTTGATCTCTGGGTCCTCTGCCTTTTCTAAATCCAGCTTCAACATCTGGAATTCACAGTTCACGTATTGCTGAAGCCTGGCTTGGAGAATTTTGAGCATTACTTTACTAGCATGTGAGATAAGTGCAATTGTGCGGTAGTTTGAGTATTCTTTGGCATTGCCTTTCTTTGGGACTGGAATGAAAACTGACCTTTTCCAGTCCTGTGGCCACTGCTGTGTTTTCCATATTTGCTGGCATACTGAGTGCAGCACTTTCACAGCGTCATCTTTCAGGATTTGAAACAGCTCAACTGGAATTCTGTCACCTCCACTAGCTTTGTTCATAACGATGCTTTCTAAGGCTCACTTGACTTCACATTCCAGGATGTCTACCTCTAGGTGAGTCATCATACCATCGTGATTATCTGGGTTATGAAAATCTTTTTTGTACAGTTCTTCTGTGTATTCTTGCCACCTCTTCTTAATATCTTCTGCTTCTGTTAGGTCCATACCATTTCTGTCCTTTATCGAGCCCATCTTTGCATGAAATGTTCCCTTGGTATCTCTAATTTTCTTGAAGAGTCTTTCCCATTCTTTTGTTTTCCTCTGTTTCTTTGCACTGATTGCTGAGGAAGGCTTTCTTATCTCTGCTTGCTATTCTTTGGAAATCTGCATTCAGATGGGAATATCTTTCCTTTTCTCCTTTGCTTTTTGCAGCTATTTGTAAGGCCTTCTCAGACAGATATTTTGCTTTCTTGCATTTCTTTTTCTTAGGGATGGTCTTTATTCCTGTCTCCTGTACAATGTCACGAACCTCCATCTATAGTTCATGGATACCTGTATATGTGCTGAGTTGCTTTGTTATGCAGCTGAAACTATCAGAACATTGTTCATTGGAAATACTCCAATGTAAAATAAAAAGTTAAAGAGTAAAGAAACATGCACAGAGCAAAAGAGGCATGTGGGACACCAGGGTGGGGAGGGGACAGACATGGGCACAGAGGACAGATGAAGGAACGGGGCTAGAAATCTCCCACACTCAAGGTAAGATGTACACCTACACAACCAAATACCTTAATAAGCCCCAGAAGGACAAACACAAAGGGAACCACACAGAAACACATTACAAAGAAACTACTGAGGGACTTCCTGGGTGGCCCCATGGTTGAGACTCTGTACTTCCAGTGCAGGAGGCATGGGTTCAATCCCTGGTAGGGGAACTGAGATACCACATGACATACAGTCAGAAAACTGAAAAACAAAAAAATGAATGAATAAAGGATACATTAAAAAAAAAAAAAAAAGGAGAAGCCATGAACAGACAAAGACAGGAGAGACACAGACAGTAGCAGAAGAACCACTCCTCACTTACAGAGACAGTCAGAGTGATCACTGTCTTCTCAGCAGAACCCATCAGGGCCAGAAAGCAGCAGGATGACATGCTTTGCTCCCAAGAATAAAGCTGTCAACCAAGATGTTATGTCCGACAAAACTGTCCTCTAACAACAGAGAAATTAATACATTACCAGACAGAGAAAAGCTGAGACCTCCTAGGAGGCCTGCACTGCAGGAAATACTAGAGGGAGTCCTTCAGGCAGGAAGGAAAGACCACTAGACAGCTGAAGTCACACGAAAATAAAGGACACTGGAAAAGGTTAACTACATCATGTACCAGGCCAGTATTACTGCACTTTTGATGCAGTAAGTCCTCGTTTTCTTCCACTGAAGTAAAAGACAAATGCATAAAACAATCACTATAAATCAGTGATAATGGACACACAATGTATAAAGATGTAATGTTTGACAACAACATAAAGGGGACAGACAGAGCTACATGTAAGTGGAAGTATACTATGTAGGTTAGGCTGGTACTAACTGTCATTGTTTTAAGAGGGTAACAGCAATCCCTAGGGTAACCACTAAGAAAATAACTAAATACATATACATATATGAAAAGGAAATGAAGAGAACTGAAACAGTATACTGCAAAAATACGAATCACAAAAGACGGCAGTAATGAAGGAACTGAGGGACGAAGGACATGTGACAAAGGGCAAAATGACAAAAGTGAATTCTTTCTTATCGTTAATTATTTTATCTTTAAATAGGTTAACTCTCCAATCTCAGGGAGTGGAAAAGTGGCTAACATTACATAAGTAAACTATCTGCTCTCTACAAGAGACTCACTTTAGAACCAAAGACAAGACAGGTTGAAAGTGAAAGGATGGAAAAAGATATCTGTTGAAAACAGTAACCAGAAGAGAGCTGGAATGGCCATACTAACATCAGGCAAAACAGACTTTAAGTCAAAAAAATGTTACAAGAGGGACTTCCCTGGTGGTCCAGTGGCTAAGAATTCACCTTGCAATGAAGGGGACATGGATTTGACCCCTGGCTGGGGAACCAAGATCCTACGTGCCGCCGAGCAACTAGGCTTGTGTGCCGCAACTACTGAGTCTGGGGCTCTACAACCCGCACAACACAACTAGATGGTCTGCGTGCCGCAAAGAAAGACCCTGCATGACACAATGAGATCCCCTGCGCTGCAACTGAGACCCAGTGCGGCCAAATTTTTAAATGTTACAAGAGACAAAAAGGACATTATATACTGATAAAAGGGTTAATCCATCAGGAGGAACGAACAATCAAACATATACACACTGAAAAACAGAGACCCAGGATACATGAAGCAAAAATCAAAAGAACTGAAGGTAGCAATTGACAGTTCTACAATAACAGTTGGAAACTTTCATAAATGGGTAGAATAACTAGACAGACAATTTACAAGGAAAGAGAACCTGAACAACACTATAACCAATAACAGACAATACAGAACGCTCCAACCCAAAGAGCAAAATATACATTCTTCTCAAGTGCACAGGGAACATTCTCCAGGAAAGATTATCTGTCAGGTGGCCAAACAAAACTTAGTAATTTTAAAAATCCTGAAATTCTAGAAAACATCTTCTATGATTACAGTGGGGTTAAATCAATTACACAAAGAAAACTGGAAAATTAACAATATGTAAAAATTAAACACATTCATAAATAACCAATGGGTCAAGGAATGAAGAGAATCCTAAGGGTAACTGGGAAATACTTTGAAACACATGAAAACAAAAATACAAAATCCAAGCCTTATACAGAATATAGAGAAAGCAATGCTCATGGGGAAATCTCCAGCTGTACACACTACAGTAAAAAAGAAGAAAAAGCTCAAATCAATAACCTAACTTTAATTCCAGAAAAAGAAGATAAAACTAAACCCAAAAGCAAAAAGAAGGAAATAAAGATTAAAATGGAGTTAAACAAAATAGAGAAGAGAAATACAATAGAGAAAATTAAAAAAAGAACTTGTTACTTTGAAAGGATCAACAAAATTTGACAAAGACTGAATAAAGAAAAAAAAAAGAGAGAGAGAGACAAGAAACCAAGACTAAAATCAGCAATGAAAGTGGGGACATACTAATGACTTCACCAAATTGAAAGAGATCATACGAGAATACTACAAACAACTTCATACCAATAAATTAGGTAGCCTCAAAAAAATGGACAAATTGCTAGAAACACACAAATTACCAAACCTGACCTAAGAAGACAGAAAATCTGAACAAACTTATAATAGTCAAAGAGACTGAGTGTTTAAAAAGTTCATTTGAATCAGTTCTACTCAGGTGGACGGAATTGGAGCCTATCATCCAGAGTGAAGTAAGCCAGAAGGAAAAACAACAATACAGTATATTAACGCATATATATGGACTTTAGAAAGATGGTAACGAGAACCCTGCATGCGAGACAGCAAAAGAAACGCAGATGTATAGAACAGTCTCGTGGACTCTGTGGAAGAGGGCAAGGGTGGGATGGTATGGGAGAATGGCATTGAAACATGTTAATTATCATATGTGAAATCAATTGCCAGCCCAGGGCTGATGCTCGGGGCTGCTGCACCGAGATGACCCAGGGGGAGGAAATTGGGAGGGAGGAGGGAGGGGGGTTCTGGAGGGGGAACATATGTATACCCATGGAGGATTCATGTCAATGTATGGCAAAACCAACACAATAAAGTAAAGAAAAAAAAAAAGTTCTCAACAAAGAAAAGTCCAAGACCAGATGGCTATCAAACATTTAAAGAACACCAATGCTTCTCACGTAAGTGAATGAAAGCTGCTCAGTAATGTCTGACTCTTTGTGACCACATGAACTGTAGCCTGCCAGGCTCCTCTGCCCGTGGAATTCTCCAGGCAAGGATACTAGAGTGGGTTGCCATTTCCTTCTCCAGGGATCTTCCCGAATCCAGGTCTTGTGCATCTCAGGTAAATTCTTCACTGTCTGAGCCACCAGGAAAGCCCAGCGCTTCTCAAGCCCTTCTCCAAAACGGAGTCGACACTTTCCAACTCAACCCACAAGGCTAGCATTACCCTGACAGCGAAGCCAAAGAAAGGTATCATAATAAAATTACAGACCAATAAACCCTATGAATACAGGATACAAAAAGTCTAGCAAACCAAATCTAGCAGTGCATTAAAAGTATTATAAACCATGCCCAAGCGGAATTTATCCCAGTGACGCCAGGGTTCACACATGAATACTGATCAGTGTATAAACCACAGACAAAAACCACACCATCACTTCAGATGCTGAAAAGGCTTCTGAAAATATCCAACACACTCTCATGTTTAAAGACACACAGAATAGAAGGGAACTTCCAAAGCCTATGGCTAGTATCATATTCATGGTGAAAGACAGAAGTCTTGGCCCTGAGATCAAGAATAAGCGAGACAAGGAGGTCTGCTTTCACCACTGCTATTCAAAAATACACTGAAGTCCGAGTCAGAGCAAACAGGCAAGAAATAAAAGGCATCCAAATGCAAATGAAAAAGGCAAACCTATAATACATATATCCAGAGATGACATGATCTCATATACAGAAAAATCCTATAAAATCCATTGAAGAAACTATTAGAGCTAATAAATAAACTCAGAAAAACTGCTGGATACAAGAACAACATTTCTTTGTAGAAGCCTTGTAGTTTTAACACTAGCAATCAACTATCAGAAACAGACACAAAGTAAAAGTTCCATCTACAACAGCATGCAAAAGAATAAAATGACTAAGACTAGGAGATGAAAGACATGTATGCCGAAAACTGCAGAACACTGCTGAAAGAAATTAAAGACCTAAACAAACAGAAAAAAATCCCTTGTTCACAGATAAAACATAATATTGAGAGGATACTGATACTACCCAAAGCCAACTACAGAGTCAATGCAATCCCTATGAAAGTTCTAATGGCCTTTTCCACAAAAATGAAAAAGCCAGTCCTTAAATTCACATGGAATTCCAATGGACTCCAAACAGTCAAAACAATATTGAAAAAGGATAGTTGGAAAATTCAAACCTCCTGAATTCAAAATCTACTACAATTCTAGTAATCAAAAAAAAAGGGTTATATGGTAAAAAGACAAACATACTGATCAACATTATAGAATCTGGGGGACCCTTGAGTCTATAGAGTATTGAAATAAAGCCATATAATTACATCCAATGAAATTTTGACAAGGGGGGGTCTTAAGATGATTACAATGGGAAAAATCGTCTTTTCAGTAAATGATGCTGGGACAACTAGCCATCTACATGAAAAAGAATTAAGATAGACTCCTGTATATCATATCATATACAAAAATTAACTCAAAGTGGATTGATGACTTAAATATTAGAGTTAAAACTTTAAGATACTCCTACAATACACGTGTCAATTTTCAATAATCTTGAACTTGGCAATGGACTTTCAAATACGACAGAGTAAACTGTAAGTACCAACAACAACAAAAGTATACTGGATTTCATCAAAATTAAAAACTCTTGTCCCTCAAGTGAAGTGAAAGTCACTCAGTCGTGTCCGACTCTTTGCAACCCCATTCTCCAGGCCAGAATACTGGGGTGGGTAGCCTTTCCCTTCTCCAGAGCATCTTCCCGACCCAGGTCTCCTGCATTGTAGGCAGATTCCTTACCAGCTGAGCCACAGGGAAGCCCAAAGGACACTATCAAAAAAGTATCGATAAGACAACCTACAGAATGGGAGGAAAAAATTGCTGTTATAGACTGAATGTTTGTGTGTCCCGCAAAGTTTGTATGCTGAAATCCTAACCCCCAGTGCAATGGTATGAGGAGGTAGGGCCTTTGGCAGATGATTAGTGCTATGCAAGAGAGACCCTAGAGAGCTCTCGCCACCTTCTGCCCCATGAGAACACAGTGAGAAGATGAAGACAACCATCCATAAGTCAGGAGATGGGGCCTCACTGGGCACTGAATCTACCAGGGCCTTCACCTTGGTCTTCTCAACCTCCAGAACCATGAGGGTAAATTTCTGCAGTTAGAAGCCATCCAGCCTACAGGTATGCAGTCACGCAGTAGAATATTAGAGACATTGTGGGTTCAGTTCCAGACCACTACATTAAAGCCAGCACTGAAACACAGTGAGCCACAAATTTTTTGGTTTCCTATTGTTACTGTGTAAGAGCAATATGTCTTAAACAAATATATGTATCTTTAAAAAAATATTTTAATTGTTTATTTTTGGCTGTGCTGGGTCTTCCTTGTGCTGCCCGGGCTTTCTGAAGTTGCGGAATGCAGGCTTCTCGCTGCAGTGGCTTCTTCTTGTTACAGAGCATTAGCTCTGCAGCATGGGATTAGTAGTTGTGCATGGGCTCAGTCATCCCATGGCATGTGGAATCTTCCAGGACCAGGGATCAAACCTGTCCCCTCACTGGAAGGTGGACTCCTAACCACTGAACCACCAGGGAAGTCCCAATGAACATGTCTTAATTTAAAAATCCTTTACCACAAAATAACACTAACCATCATCTGAGCTTTCAGCCAGTCATAATCTTTTTGCTGCAGGAGTCTTGCCTCAAAGTTGAAGGCTGATGACTGATTAAGATGGTGGTTGCTGAAAGCTGGGGCAATCTCTAAAAATAAGACAATGAAACTTGCAATGTTAACTGACTCTTCCTCTTGCAAATGATTTCTCTGCAGGACACAATGCTGTATGATGGTACTGTACCCAGAGAAGAGCTTCTTACAAAATTGGAGTCAAGTCTCCTCCCCTGCTGCTGCTTTATAAAATAAGATTATAGAATATTCTAAATCCTTTGTTGTCATTTCAGTAGTCTTCATAGAATCTTTACCATTTAACCATTTACATTTAATCTCAAAAAAACACTTTCGCTGCTGATTCATAAGAAACAACTCATTCATTCAAGATTTATGCTAAGATTACAGCAATTCAGTCACATGTCTGGGCTCTACTTCTAATTCCAGTTCTACATTCACCACCTCCGCAATTACTTCCTCCAATGATGTCTTGAACCCCTCAGTCATCCATGAGAGTTGGAATCAACGTCTTCCAAACCTCTGTTAATGTTAATATTTTGACCTCTTCCCATGAATTATAAACATTCTTCACGGCATCTAGGATGGTGAATCCTTTCCAGAAGGTTTTCAATTGACTTTGCCCAGATCCTATACAGTTATAACCTTACAAAACATTTCTTAAATAATAAGACTTGGAAGCTGAAATTATTCTTTGACTCATGGGTTGCAGAGTGGGCATTGTATTAGCAGGCAGGAAAACAACATAAATGTTGTATATCTCCATCGGAACTCTTGAGTATCCAAGTGGATGTTCAATGAGCAGTAATAATTTGAAAGGTATCTTTTTTTCTGAGCAGTAGGTCTCAACAGTGGGCTTAAAATATTCAGTAAACCATGGTGTAAACAGATGTTCTGTCATCTAGACTTTGTTGTTCCATTTACAGAGCAGAGGCAGAGCTGTTGCTGTCCAGTCACTAAGTCGTGTCCAACTCTTTGCTACCCCACAGACTATAACCCACCAGGCTCCCATCCACGGGATTTCCCAGGCAAGAATACTGGAGTGGGTTGCCATTTTCTTCTCCAGGGGATCTTGCCAACCCAGTGATCGAACTTGCATCTCCTACTTGGCAAGTGAATTCTTTATTGCTGAGCCACCTGGAAAGCCCTCAGTGGTAAAGAATCTGCCTGCCAACGCAGGAGATACAGAAGACTCAGGTTTGATCCCTCGGTCAGGAAGATACCCTAGAGGAGGAAATGGTAATCATTCCAGTATTCTTGCCAGGAAAATCCCATGGACAGAGGAGCCTGGCAGGCTACAGTCCATGGGGTTGCAAAGAGTCGGACACGACTGAGGACACATACATGCACGCACAGGCTTCAACTTAAAGACCAGCTGTGTCAGCCCCTAAGAAGAGAGTCAACCTATCCTTTGAAGCTTGGAAGCCAGGCATGTCAGACTTCTCCCTTCCAGCTATGAAAGTCCTAGATGGCCTCTTCTGTTTGGTGGCTACAATGCTGTCTAGTAGAGCCACCTTCATGAGTTATTTTAGCTGATCTTCCAGAGAACCTGCTGCAGCTCCTACATCAGCACTTGCTGCTTCACCTTGCACTTTCATGTTATGGAGACAGCTTCTTTCCAAAAACCACATGAACGAACCTCTGCTGGCTTCAGACTTTTCTTCTGCAGCTTCCTCACCTCTCTCAGCCTCCAGAGAACTGAAGGCAGTTAGGTCCTTGCTCTGGATTAAGCTTTGGCTTAAGGGAATGCTATGGTTGGTCTGATCTTCTATCCAGAGACCGAAAGTCTCACCATACCAGCAGTAAGGTCACCTTACTTTCTTATTATTCAGCTGCTCATTGGAGGAGAACTTCAATCTCCTTTAAGAACTTTTCCTTTGCTTTCATAGCCTGGCTAACTGGTACAAGAGGTCTAGCTTTCAGCCTGTCTTGGTTTTTGACATGCTTTCCTCACTGAGCTTGATCTTTTGATTTAAAGTGAGAGACATATGACTCTTCCTTTTACTTGAACACTTGGAGGCCACTGCAGAGTTATTAATTGGCCCAATTTCAATACTGTTGTGTTTCAGGGAGAAGGGAGGCACAAGGAAAGGGAGAGTTAAGGGTCTGGCACGTTACTGGCACAGTCAGAATACACCCAACGCTCACTGTCACCTTATATGGGCACAGTCTATGGTGCTGCCCCTCAGCATCACAACAGTAACATCAAAGGGCACTGCTCACAAGTCGCCCTAACAAACATAATAATGGAAAAGTTTGAAATATTGCAAGAACTACCAAAATCTGACACAGAGATATGAACTGAGCAAATGCTATTGGAAAAATAGTGCTGACAGACTTGCCTGACACAGGGTTGCCACAAACCTTCATTTTGTAAGAAATACACTATCTGTGAAGCACAAAAAAGCAAAGCACAATAAAAGGTATAATACAACTTGTTTATCAAATCACATACAAAGAAAACATTCTAGTTTTGGGGAACTAGAATAAAGCTTCTCTAAACACTTATGCCCAGCTTTCTGTGTGGACTTAGCCTTCTATTTCAGTGGTATGATTACCTAGAAGAGATATAACTAAGTCAAACAGTATGCACAACCTTAACTCCATAAGAAGCTGCCAGCTGCCTTCCCAACGGCTCTCCCACGCAGAGCCCTGTTCACGCATCATACCTCCAGTCAGTCTGCATCCTCACCAACACGTGACACTGTCAGGGCTTCTTGTTTTCAATTAGACCAATTCAAACTGACATATAGTTTTAAAATCACGTTTCCCTAATACCTAATGATAAACATTTTTTAAGAATTTACTTATTATTTAAATATCTGGTGAAATGTCTGCTCAAACTTTTTACTTACTTAAAAAACTGTTTTCTTATTATTGGGCTTTGAAAGGTCTTTATATCTTTATAATTCTGAAGACAAGGACTTTTCAAAAGATACAATTTGCAAATATTTTTCTTCCAGTGTAAGGCTATTTCATCATCCTCTTAACAATATTTGTGCAGGACAAAAGTTTTAATTTTCATGAAGTCTAATTTACCAACATTTTCTTTCATTGAACATATCAACTGCAAGGTTATTCAGATTTTCCTCCTGGAAAGTTGACATTTAAGATCTCCGATCTACTTTGAATTAAGTTTTTTAAAAGTGTGGGGTAGGTATCTAGGTTCTTTTGTGGCAACAGCAGAGGTGGTGGGGGATATGGACGAGAGCTAGAACAGTTGTTCTAGAACTACTTGTTGAAAAACTATCTTTTCCTATTGAACAAAAATGCATTGCCCATACATACATGGGTCTGTTCTTGGATGTTTTATTCTGTCCAGTTCACCTCTTTGTCATTTCTCTAGAACCACACTGTTTTGGTGTGGTTAGAGCTACAGCAGCTCGACATTAAGCCTTGAAACCAGGTAGGGTGTACCTCCAATTCTGTTCTTTGACTGCTTTCATCAGTGTCTCAGCATAAAGATCTTACACACATTTTGTAAATAAATTCATTTAAAAACATTTATGTCTTTTTGGTATGACTGCATATGATATAACTTTTTACATTTTGGTGGGTTCTCTGAGATTTTTTCATGGATAATTACATTGAGAATAGAGGAAGGTTTTCTTTCTCCCCTTCTAATCTGCCTTTGATTTCTTTTTCTTGTCTTATTATAATGGTTACAGTCAGAGAACACTGTCTGATTTCAACTCATTTATATTCATAATGAACTTTTTGAGACCCAGAGTGTGACCTTTCTGGGTGAGTCTCCTCACCTGCTGTGGGGGGGCTTGTCTACAGATGTCCGTGTGCTCAAGTCATCTACAGCCCTGCTCATTCTCTGTCTGCTATTTCAGTCACTCCTGAGAGGGCAGCGCTCAAGTCTCCAGACGTCACCTGTGCAGTTGTCCAGTTCTCCACTCAGGTCTCTCTCTCCTTGCTTCGTGTGTTTTTACGCTATGCTGCTCTGGTACGAACAGTTAGGATTCTGGTGTCTCGCTGGTGACTTGACTTCCATGCTTTTCTCTTCTGGGGGAGGGCTGAGGAACAAATGCAGGACTACCCCTCATCTTTGGCTTTATTGTGTTATTCAATTCTGGTCTTCCTAAGCTGGATACCAAGCTCATTCAAAACGGACGATAAAATGTGATCCTATAAATATGCTTTTATGCAAGCAGGTGATGCCAGTTAAATGATCTCTCTTCTAACCATTAAATTCTGATTATTTTAATAATAATGTTATAAAACTTATAAGAAGATATAAGTACTTCTTAATATTGAAGGTATCTTTTTCAAGTAGTTTTTCTCTGAAAAAAAAAAATAGCTCTGAGTTTTACCTTAAATGCATTTAAATGATATTTTTCTTGACTTCTTTCAATATTTTAATATATTCTTGGAGTTTTTAAGATTTAATTTGCACTTATGCCAAGCTGCAACTAAGCATCCATCCAAATGTTTTACAAGATTTTTCATCCATCAACTTTATTCCTTTTAGAACACAGCCCTAAGCTGCTTTACTCTATTGAGAACCACTCAATAAACACATTAAATAATAGTACATTATCTATAGCCCACCCACATGCTCTGTACATCGTCAAAAAGGTTACAAAGCAGGTCCAAAGGATCATGCTTCAACTAAGGGATCTATTTGCAAACTGAGCATAAATAGAGGAATGCAATGGAGTCAGAGCTAAGAATGTACAAATGTGTGCTCACTTTGACAGCACATATACTAAAATGGGAATGATACAGAGAATATTAGCATGGCCCCTGCATAAGAATAACACACAAATTCATGAAGCAGTACATATCTTATTCGAAAAAAGAATGTACAAACATACTCACTACTGTTAAATAAAAGGATCACTCTTTTCAATAAACATGTTAATAGCCTATAGTTTTTCAAAAAGTAATTGTTAATGAAGTACCCATCAGCAGACAAATAGATAATGAAGATGTGGTACATATATACAATGGAATGTTATTCAGCCATAAAAAGAATGAAATATTACCATAAACATGGATAGACCTAGAGATTATCATACTTAATAAGTCAGGCAGAGAAAGACAAATGCTGTATGATTTCACCTGTATGTGGAATCTAAAAAATAAAATGAACAAATATAAATAAACAGAGTCAAAGATACAAAGAAAAACAGATGTTTACTAAAATGGAGGCAGTGAAATATTCAAACAGAAAGAGCGAATCACTATGTTTGTATACCAGGAACTAACATGGTGTTGAAGGTTACTTCGAAAACCAACCAAGAAAAAAAGGATCAGATTTGTGATTTTCAGAAGTAGGGTTGTGGGAAGGGAAAATGGATGAAGGCAATCAAAAGGCAGGAACTTCCAGTTGTAAGAAAAATAATTACCAAGGATGTAATGTACAACATGATAAATATACATTATATATGAAAGTAGAGAGAATAAGCTCTAAGAGTTTTCATTACAAGGAAAACACATTATTTTTCTATTTCTTTACTTTTGTATGTATATGATGACGTATGTTTGCTAATTTTACTGTGGCCATCACTTCACAGCAACTGTAAATCAGAGCACTGTGTTGCACCTTACACGGTGCTGTAAGTCAACCTTGTCTCAAGAGCAGTGGAGGAAAAAAGAGCACAGGCCTGTACAGCGTGGTCCTGATGTAACAGAGAGAAGCTAACACTGCTTGGTTAGGGAGGGGTTGTCTGTGCTTCTGTCTTTATCAAGCTCAGCCTCTCTGATAGGTTCTTTTCCTACAAACAGGCCCAGGTCCACAGTAGCCCCAAACATGCAGGCAAACCGCCCGAGAGGCTCATGCTGACTGTGCCAACACTGTCTATGAGATGTGCTCCCTGCCTGCGGGGCCAAGCCACTGCCCCACGCACTCCTCCACGCGTCTGTGGTCTTGCTCTGCTTTCCCTGAGATGCTGGCACCTCTCACTGAATCCAGCTGCCTCTCCTCAGTCCTAATCCCAGCCAGCCTCTCCACTACAAAGGACTCTGTGGACCATATCCTCCTCTCACAGTTCTCTGCTGACTTTTGTACCCAGGACTTCCTAACACATTTCCTCCCTCTCCCCCGTTTCTGCTCTGTCCTCTCTGATTCTACTTCCTTCTACTATCTGACAAACAGAAGTGTGAGCCAAGATTCCATCCTGAGTCCTGGCTTTGACTCCCTCCCCCTCTCTCATTATCTGCTCCCCTCTCCCAGAGAAAACTCACGATAATCAGCTCTAAAGCAGACTGGGATTGGGAAAACACTATGGAGCCAGAGGTCTGGCTTCCATTTCTGGTACCAATGACTCAGGAGCTGCGCACCCATATTATAACCCCCCAACTCCACAAAAGTGAAGCACTCTCCTCAAATGTTCATTCCAATCCAATTTATTATTAGATCTACAATTCTAACCCAAGGAAACACCAGATTTCCAGCTGGAACTTCTCTAACACACTACAAATCTGTCATTTAACTGTCCCAGCTCCAAATGTAATTTCTCAAACCAACAAAAACTCCTTTCAAATGACCTATTAATGTTGATATACTGGTGCCACCAATACCTTAAGCTTGAAATGCTAGTAATCCTATACACTTACTGCTTTTTATTCACACTTTCTCTCTTCCTAGCCACCTCCCATACACTCATGGTCTAATTCTTGGAGCATCCCTTCCAAGAAGTGATCCTCAGTCTCCCAATCTGGTTACCATCTCCTGTATGCAGAAAAACCAAGACACCCTATGTGTGCCTCTCTCATAAGACTTGGGTTTTATAGGAATATGGGTTTATATTCTTCTTAGTATCTATGAATAGCTGGGCACTTTGGACACTGCCTTTTCCAGAGGATGGAAAAACCAAGATATGAATTCAATTGATTAAACTCAATATAAACTCTGGACACAGAAGAAACAGAGTTTTCTGGAATAATTATTTCTTTCAAGAAAAACTGATATATAATGAATTAGATGTTCTGGCTGTAAAATAGTGTTTTTCTTAAGCTAAGAAAGCAGAAACTCCTTTTAAATGCCTTCAATACCCAAGCCAACTTACAGAGAGAACGCATCTCTGTGAGCTCACAAGTTTTTTAAAAGCATATTTATTAAAAAGATACACTCTTAAACATTTGCTGTTACCTTTGAGCACTTCTTTTTTTACCTAAGTGGTTTACAAGACAAAGCATCTGATGAACTATTGGACCTGATGAACTATCCTCCTAAGTGTGGATCTGATTAGTAAATCAGAATGTCCAGTCAGCACGCACTGCTCTACCTTCTGTTTCAACCTCCCGCACCACAGAAAGTCTCCAAAATGAAACACAATGTCATTGATTTTCAGCTTCATTAATAAGCTTCAATGCATTACTCTAAAATCTTATTATCTACAATTCCCCCCAGAGATGGTAAAACAAAGAGGGAAAAAAAGGGGGGGTTCAGCTTTATTACACAAAAATGTTGCCTAGCAGACAGAAGAACTAGACTATCCAAGGAGTCTAAACCAGAGAAGCCAAAGCTTTGGCTTAATTCACTTAGAAGAGGGGCTGTCCAGTGTGAGGCCAAGCAGGCCCTGCTAGAACATGACATGAAACCAAAGGCCTGTCCACTGTCGAGTTGCTGAGACTGCGGGCAGGGTCCGACCTACCTGGCTGATCCCTGCGGGGGGGATCTTATAGGCCTGCAGCTTCTGCCTCAGCAGCTCGGGGTCGCTGTGTCGGAACGGGCACCCTGGCAATGACAAGCAGCACAGCAGCAGGTTATCCACCCAGACTCAGCACAGCACCACGCTCAAGAGACTCCTGAGCACCCCTCAACTGTCCAGCAGCCTATTAATAAAAGGGCTAACTGCTCGTGGGTGCAGCCACTTTCCTCTCCTCATCTAAGTAACAGCTGAGCTGTGTGCTCTCAGGGCACTAGAGGCTTGAGAGTGACACAAGGCTTCCAGCATTCTCAGGAGAGGCCGCCCCTTTAATCATGCTACTCCCTAACAACCTGAAATAATCACCAAGTAGCTATGAAGCAGTTTATCTAAAAATTTCATTCAATCTCACCTTTTTTTTCTAGTTTAAAAAAATACATAAAGGCAAAAAGGAAGATACATGGTATAAACGAAAAGAAAAAGTGTGCAAACTCTAGGAAATATAAAAGTCTCACATGATTTTCAGATGTTAATTTTATGCATACTTCCCAAAGTGCAGAATCCATACAAATTTAGAGGAATCCCAGGTGGAAATGAGATGAACAAACAGGAAACTTCACAGAAAAAATGACTTATAGGAGATATACAGCATCTCTATATCATTTCATAAGAAAAATAAAAATGGACTACTGAAAACAATGGCATAAATAAGAACACAGAAAATATCTAAAAGCTGTATATGCCAAAATCCAGGAAATTTTAGATATTTTAATAACTACAATGATAAATCAATATATTTTATTTAAAAATAACAGGAAGCCAGGGCAATTTTTTTTCAGTCATACAGCTGATGGACCTGTAAGTGAATTAGAAACAATTATGCATTATTAATGAAATCAATGGGAAACTGGATGCAACAAAAATAATGGAAAAGAGCCCAGAAGCTACACAAATGTGGTTACCAAAAGCCTTCACTAAGAATGAAAGCACACATGATAACACTGGATTCCTACAAATTATGAAAGCCACAAAATTCATGGTAGTATACATTTTATTAAGATCAACACTGTAACACTGTTTGGTACCAGCAAGTGTGATGAGCAGCTGCACAGCATGTGGTTAAGAGTCTGGAGCTGCCCCTCCTGCATCTGAATCTCGGTTTACCAGGTAAGGGTTGGGGGGCTGTATGCATGTCTGCATCTTGTTGTTGACTCAGCTTCACATTCTGTCAGTGTGGGAAATATATGGAGCAGAGCTCCTGTGAGAATGGTATATAAAGCCCTTCCACACTCCCAGCATACAGGAAGCACAACTCAACATGGGTTAGCCATTATTTTTCTAAAAAAAAAAGTCTTATAATGAAATTGCAAAAGATCCCAATGAGAAGGAAATGAGGCTTAGTTAAGTCCAGAATTATTAAAAGTGAAAGTCACTCAGTAGTGCCTGACTCTTTGGACCCCATGGACTATACAGTCCATGGAATTCTCCAGGCCAGAACACTGGAGTGTGCAGCCGTTCCCTTCTCCAGGGGATCTTCCCAACCCAGGTCTCTGGCACTGCAGGCAGACCCTTTGCCGTCTGAGCCACTAGAATGATTAAGAGACACCCACAAGAGACAGATTAACTGAACCGTCCAAATTGCACTTGAAATACTGGCCATGCCTATACGAAAAGGTCAGAAAGGGCAAAGCCAAGAAGAAACCAAAGACTGACAAAAAGCCACAGATCACAAAAAGCCTTTCACAGCTTTGCTCACAACAATAAGAAAACAGAAGAAACAATCCACCTCAGGAGTAGGGAAGCTGGTGTTATTTTTGACAAATGACAGAAGAAAACAGAAGTCAGCAACTCCCAACTTTGCTTCTATCTTCCAACAACTTTCCAAACTGGAAAGGGCTGAACTCACAAGGTAAGTGAAGGTAAAGGGAGTGTAGATACAACTCATGCTGTTCCAGCCAAGTGTTGAACAAAACCGCACAGCACGCATTTGTAGAAGGGATGGATAAACAGTCTGATTGGCTGAACAACCATTCCCAGCAGCACTGGTTAATGAAATGCTGTCAACCTAGGGGACTACAGAGCTGTGCAAATTACACAAGCCTGAAAAGATAGAGACTTCAGGTTTCCAGCCTGGCACAGAAAGAGCATAGACGTTTTCACTTCATCCTAACAAGTAAAAAGCTGAACAGACTGGAAATCAACAACTCCACTCGGACCCATCAGAGAAATGAGGTCACAGGGCAAACCACTGCCCACCAAAATTAGAGAGAGAGAGGCATACTCAGAGAACCACAACACACCAGAGCAGAAATCTCTGCAGGAACCAGCAGCGGGGTAGGAACTCCTACCCTGGAACTGACAGATTTCTGGTCTCTGTGTGGATAACTCTGAGAGACAGAAACTCCAGGGCAACCCGCCAGAGGAGGCCACACTGTGTCGCTAATGCCAGGGGCCCCACGAGGGGCTCACAGCACGTAACAGAGAAACCCATCCAGGTTCTGGCATGGGGATAAGCAAAGGCACCATTCTTAAATACTCCGGAGCACTGTTCTGTTTAGCAAGGCTGCCCTCAGGAGAGACGATCTCACCAGTGTCTCATCTGTCTAGGGGATGGAAATGCCCAGCTGCAGCCTGCTCTGACCACTCTGTCCCCTTGGAAGCAGGGAAGCTGAGATCACTGCTGAAGTTCACAGCCACAGGCACACTAAACACTGTCTATAGCCATCCCCTCCTGCTCGCCAGCACATCACTAAGGGGGGAATGTACTAGATTTCTGTACACCCTGTATGTCACATCTACCTTTCAACAAAAAATTACAATTTGAAGAGACTGAATACGTCAGAACCAAAGCCAGATATGGTAGTGTGTTGGCATTATCAGACTGGAAATTTAAATTAACTATGATCAACATGCTGAGGGCTCTAAATGGAAAAAATAGACAACATGCAAGAACAGATGTGTAACATAAGCAGACAGATAGAAATTCTAAGGGAGAATCAAAAAGAGAGTTATCAGAACTCAAAACACTAACAGAAATGAAGAATGCCTTTGTTGGGCTTATTACCAGACACAGCTGAGGGAAAAAAACTATGCTTCAGGGCATGTCAATAGAAACTTTCCAAAGCAAAAAAAACGGCAGGAAAAAAAGATTGGAGGAGGGGAAAAAACACAAGAGCAAAACAGCCAAGGACTGTGAATAACAAACATGTCACATATGACAACTGGAATCCCAGAAGGAGGAGAGAAAAAGGAACAGAAGCAATAATGACAGAGAATTCCCTCCAAATTAATGTCAGATATCAAACCACAGGCCCAGGAAGCTCAGAGAATACCAAGCTCAAGCAGGATAAATGCCAAAAGAAGATAGTGAGGCATCTTATGTTACATTATATTATTATAGTACAGTATATTAATATTTTAGAAAATCAGTGACAAAGGAAAATCTTGAAAGAAGCCAAAAGAGAAACATCTTACCGACAGAGAAGAAAAGAAAAACATTTTATTGAACTTATCCTCAGAAACTATGCAAGAAGAAAGTAGAGTCAAACAGTTAAACTGTTGACAGAAAAAAATCCCTCAAACGCAGAACTGTTTGAGTTCTCCCAAATAATTCTCCTTCAAAAGAGACAGAGAAATAAGGATTTTCTCTGAGAAACAAAAATTGAAGTAATATGTTTCCAGATCTCCAGGGAAAGAAATGTTAAAAGAAGTTCTTCAAAGACAAGTAAAATGATATAAAGCAGAAATTCAGATATACCCAAAGAAAATCTGAACATCAAAGAACAGGAAAGGTAATATACAAACCTTTGCTTTTCTTATTCATAACTAATCTAACAGATAACAGTTTGCTCAGAGCAATGGGAACAATGTATTCTATTATGTAGGTTTTTGTACTTATCTGCCTGTGTTTATATATTCTTATTATAAATGAAATGAATGACAGAAGGATACAAGGGAAGTAGAAATGTTCATTATTAAAAGGCACTTGCATTACTTGTGCCTGACATGGTGACCCAAAAAGAGACAAATTAGTTTTACATATATATGAAAACTCTTTAAAAGTGAAGCCAATTTAGAAAGTAATAAAATAAGTGTAGTAGATCTGTTAAGAAAAAGAAAAGTAATCATATAAACTGCTCAGTTAAAACCACAAAAAGCAGAAAAAGTGTGGAAGACAAAAACAGAAATAAACAATAAGGACAACAAATAAAAAAACAGTAACAAATACAGCAGCATTAACCCAACCATATCAATCATTATTTTAAATGTCATGCTGCTGCTGCTGCTGCTGCTAAGTCACTTCAGTCATGTTTGACTCTGTGCAACCCCATAGATGGCAGCCCACCAGGCTCCTCTGGCCCTGGGATTCTCCAGGCCAAAACACTGGAGTGGGTTGCTGTTTCCTTCTTCAATGCATGCATGCATACCAAGTTGCTTCAATCCTGTCCAACTCTGTGTGACCCCATGGACAGCAGCCCACCAAACTGGATTCTCTAGGCAAGAGTACTGGAGTGGGTTGCCATTTCCTTCTCCATGGTCACCCATTAAAAGCAGACTGTCAGAGTGGATCAAAACCAAGACCCAACTGTATGTTGTATATAAGAAAGCCACTTTAAAGACACACGGGGATTGAAAGGAGTAGAAGGGAAAGATACACCATGCTAACACAAACCAAGGTAAGTGGGAGTATGGATTATTTCAGACAGAGCAGACCTCAGAGGACAGGGTTTACGCAGGATAAAAAAGGGCTTTACATAACAATAAGGGGTGAACACTCCAAGATGACATGTAATGTTTCTGCACTTAACAAAAGAACAGCAAAACACACAAGGGAACACCTGACAGGACTGCAGAGAAGTCCTGACCCCACTGCTGGCAACTTCCTCACCTCTATCAAGCTGGATGGGTCCTACAGGCGAGTCAACAACCCAGGAGAGCACCTGAGCACTCACTAGAGACAGAAATGACACCCACAACTAGCTACACCCGACAGCTGCAGACAGCACACCTTCCGCTCACAGGGACAAGGTTCCTGCCGCAGGCCAAGTCAACAAGGGGACCACTGAGCACATGGAGGTCAGAGGTCACCTAGGAACTCTCTCAACCTCTTGCTCAATAGTGCTGTGGATCAAAAACTGCTCCAAAAAAATCAAAGATTATTCATTTTTTAAAAAAGAGTAGATCAATGTATCTAACAAACAATATGAGCTTCCTGAGTGTTTGCTAAGTACAGCGGTCCCTCAGCATCTGTGGGAGCTGGTTCCAGAACCTGCCCAGGATACCAAAGTCTGCAGGTACCCAAGTCCATTGGCTGGGCTTCCATACCCAAGATTCCACATCCTCCGATTCAAGCAACCTTGGATCTTGTAGTACTATATATATTTGTTGGAAAAAAACTCCACATGCAAGATGGACCCTTGGAGTTCATACCCTTGCTGTTAAAGAGTCAGCTGTGTATTATTTTCTAGCTGCTAAGAGTTTAAACTAAAAACAAAATTGAAAAAAGGAGAATGGACGGGAACAAATTAGATAAAATAACAGAAAGAAGAAATACAAAACCCTGCCTTTAAGGTAACAAAAGTCAAAAATCAATATTACAGGAATTCAAGTCTATGCCCCAACCAGTAATGAGGAAGAAGCTGAAGCTGAACAGTTCTATGAAGACCTATAGGACCTTCTAGAACTAACACCCAAAAAAGATATCCTTTTCATTATAGGAGACTGGAACACAAAAGTACAAAGTCAAGAGATACGTGGAGTAACAGACAAATATGGCCTTGGAGTACAGAATGAAGCAGGGCAAACGCTAATAGAATTTTGCCAAGACAACGCACTGGTCATAGCAAACACTCTCTTCCAACAATTCAAGAGAAGACTCTACACATGAACATCTCCATAGGGTCAACAACAAAATCAGATTGATTATATTCTTTGCAGCCAAAGATGGAGAAGCTCTATACAGTCAGCAAAAACATCATGGGAGGTGACTGTTGCTCAGATAATAAAGTCCTTATTGCAAAATTCAGACTTATATTGAATAAAGTTGGAAAAACCACTAGATCATTCAGATCTGACCTAAATCAAATCCCTTACAAATATACAGTGGAAGTGAGAAATATATTCAAGGGAGTACATCTGATAGAGTGCCTGATGAACTATGGACAGAGGTTTGTGTCAGTCTAAAGGAGGCAGGGATCAATACCTTCTGCAAGAAAAAGAAAAAAGGAAAAATGGTTGTCTAAGGAGGCCTTACAAATACCTGTGAAAAGAAGAAAAGCAAAAGACAAAGGAGAAAAGGAAAGATATATCCATTTGAAGGCAGTTCCAAAGAATAGCAAGGAGAGATAAAGCCTTTCTCAGTGATCGGTGCAAAGAAATAGAGGAAAACAACAGAATGGGAAAGACTAGAGATCTCTTCAAGAAAATTAGAGATACCAAGGGAACATTTCAGAAGCAGAAGATATTAAGAAGAGGTGGCAAGAATACACAGAAGAAATATACAAAAAAGATCCTCATGATCCAGATAATCATGATGGTGTGATCACTCACCTAGAGCCAGACATCCTGGAATGTGAAGTCAAGTGGGCCTTAGAAAGTATCACTACGAACAAAGCTAGTGGAGGTGATGGAATTCCAGTTGAACTATTTCAAACCCTAAAAGATGATGCTGTGAAAGTGCTGCACTCCATATGCCAGCAAATTTGGAAAACTCAGCAGTGGCCACAGGACTGAAAAAGGTCAGTTTTCATTTCAATCCCAAAAAAGGCAATGCCAAAGAATGCTCAAACTACTGCAGAATTGCACTCATCTCACACGTTAGTCAAGAAATGCTCAAAATTTTCCAAGCCAGACTTCAGCAATACATGAACCGTGAACTTCCATATGTTCAAGCTGGTTTTAGAAAAGGCAGAGGAACCAGAGATCAAATTGCCAACATTTGCTGGATTATCGAAAAATCAAGAGAGTTCCAAAAAAACATCTATTTCTGCTATATTGACTACTACTCCCAGAGCCTTTGACTGTGTGGATCACAATAAACTGTGGAAAATTCTTCAAGCAATGGGCATACCAGACCACCTGATCTGCCTCCTGAGAAATCTGTATGCAGGTCAGGAAGCAACAATTAGAACTGGACATGGAACAACAGATTGGTTCCAAGTACGAAAAGGAATATGTCAAGGCTGCATATTGTCACCCTGCTTATTTAACTTATATGCAGAGTACATTATGAGAAATGCTGGGCTGGATGAAGCACAAGCTGGAATCAAGATTGCTGGGAGAAGTATCAATAACCTTAGATAAGTAAATGACACCACCCTTATGGCAGAAAGTGAAGAAGAACTTAAGAGCCTCTTGATGAAAGTGAAAGAGGAGAGTGAAAAAGTTGGCTTAAAACTCAACATTCAGAAAACTAAGATCATGGCATCCAGTCCCACCATGTCATGGCAAATAGATGGTGAAACAATGGAAACAGTGACAGACTTTGTTTTGGGGGGCTCCAGGGTCACTGCAGGTGGTGACTGCAGCCATAAAGTTAAAAGACTTTTGTTCCTTGGAAGAAAAGCAATGACCAGCCTAGACAGCATGTTAAAAAAGCAAAGACATTACTTTGCCAACAAAGGTCCATCTAGTCAAAGCTATGGTTTTTCCAGTAGTCATGTACAGACATGAGAATTGGACTATAAAGAAAGCTAAGCACTGAAAACCTAATGCTTTTGAACTGTGGCACTGGAGAAGACTCTTGAGAGGCCCCTGGATGGCAAGGAGATCCAACCAGTCCATCCTAAAAGAGATCAGTCCTGAGTGTTCATTGGAAGGACTGATGTTGAAGCTTAAACTCCAATATTTTGGCCACCTGATGTGAAGAGCTGACTCATTGGAAAAGACCCCGATGCTGGTAAAGACAGGAGGCAAATGGAATGACAGAGAATGAGATGGTGGGATGGCATCACCAACTCGATAGGTATGAGTTTGAGTAAGCTCTGAAAGTTGGTGAAAGACAGGGAAGCCTGACATGCTGTAGTCCATGGGGTCACAAAGACTCGGACACAACTGAGCGACTGAGCTGAAACTGAAGTAAATAAGCAATGAGTTAAGGACCTGGAAACAGACAGAACCCTCTCTTCGGGAGCTGAACTTGGCCAAGTAAATTACTTGGGTATAATTACTAGGGTGTAAATGACTCCCTGGTGTGACCACTGGAGAAAGCTATAGACTTTCTCACCACAAGTAAGAAAGTCAGTTGCTTTCAAAGTTTAGAAGACATAAAAATCATCCAGGAACTTGAAAATAAATCTGATTTTATGCATCTGAGGGTGGAGTCTGCAAGTCTGCATTTCTAAAAGTTTCATAAGTGCTGGACATGAGAGGTGAGACCCACTCACTGAATGTTCCAGACCTGGCCACCTCTGTGTCTAATAAACAAATGCTCTGGATACACAAAGCATCTTCCTTAAAACTCCACTTGGGATTTTTTTAGATCTTTAACAGCTTGCAACTGTATGAGCTTTTAAAAAAGAATTTCATTTAAGATGCTAAAACAAAGTTTCGACACATACTGTAGTCAGCCCTGGTAATCTAGAAAATTTAATGAATATGGACTATTAAATCTTTCTATCACACATCAGACAAATGGAGGAGCTTTTCAGGGTATGCTCGAATAATTATTTTAGAAAAAAAGGTGTTAAATTCAGCAATCTACAGAAAACAGATTAACTTTTTTTCAACCTACAACTTAGGCAAATTGATAGATATTTGAAATCATGACTTGTTAAATCCCTCACTTAGCCTTTGTTTGTTAATCAGATAGAAAATTGATGAATCTATCCTTCTAAAATTTGAGGTACTCAACTTGAAAGCTTTTGATCAGCTGTCTAAGCCACATGGAGAAGAAAGGGAACAGCAGGTAAAGAAGCTGGAGGACTGAAGAGCCTGCCTCAGCACAAAGCAGAACACAGCTGGACCGTGTTCTCTCAGTGGCCCGGCTCAGTAATAAAACAAACTGTAAGAGCCAGTGGACCTCTGGCTCGACCTGGTGACTGACAGGAAGCCACAAGGCCACTCCCTTTAGTAATGCAAAGTCTGTTGCACTGTTCCCTGCAGAGCTCCTGGGTTTCTGTACATTACAGACACATCAGAGAAAGCGCCTACCGTGATAATCCCCTTGGCCTGGTGTATTGGTGACGATGATCTTCATGCAGCTGTAAGGTGTATAGTCTGTCCTCTTGCCTTCCTTTCCATAGCTGTGACGGATGTTGTAAGAGTAGCCTTTATCAAACTGATTAGAGGAAAAAGAGAGAAGAGACAAATTAAGCCAGCATTGAACTGATGGTATCAGCAGTGCCAGCTGGAATCAAAGTGTACAAAGTAACAATTTCTACAATAAATTCAGCATTCACGGCATGTACATCGATATCATACACAACATTCGGGTCCTTTATAGGTTTTTAAAGTGCAAAACTTAAAGGAAAAAAATTTCTCAGGTTATAGACAGCTAATGCTTATATTTATATGTTTAAAGATGAGGCTAATTCTTTCCTGAGAAGAATAATCCATTTGCCTTTCCTTGGCGTGATTCCAAAGATTATGCTAGATGTCAATCACCTTCTCTATCCACCTTATGCTAGTCTTCCCTGAATTCCCACATCTTGCCTACTCTACTTCTGAAGAGCCTCCTGATATAATTAATGCCTCCCCTGCATTTTCACTACACAAAAGCAAGCCGTCAGCAAATGCTTCAAGAATGAAAGAACACTGTGACTACCTCCTGCCAGCAATTCCCAACTCATGTTCAACAAGCAAGGTAACTACACAGGAAGGACTCTGCATGGGTGGGATAAAAAGGAACTCATATTTATTGAAAGGCTCAGTACAGGGGGACTAAGCTGTCCAATATTTTAAAGAAAGTAGGTAGAAGAATCAAGAGATAAGAAAATACTGTGGGTTTTTATAGATGAGCTTTTTTTTCATTGAGCTATACAGCTGATATACAACACTGTGTTAGTTTCTGGTGTACGGCAAACTAATTCAGCTGTGCATATACATACATATATTCTTTTCCAGATTATTTACCAGTACAGGTTATTATACGACGTTGAATATAGTTCCCTCTGCTATATAGTAGGACATTGCTGTTTAGAACTGAGATTTTTAATTTTGAGGCTATAATCTACATTGAGTGACATGCATAAGATATCGAGTCTCCAATTTGATGTAACACATGATACCATCAAGAAATGGCATGTTTCCATTATCCACAAAGCTCCCTCCGCCCCTTCACGGCATTCTTCCCCAGCCTACACACCCAGAAGCATCCACTGGTTCCACTTCTGTCACCATGGCTTTAGACATTCTACAACTTCACATAAATGGTATCACCTACAACTTAGCACTTGCCTTCTACCTCTACAAGGATCACATGATGAGCTAGCTGTTGACCTTCAAACCCCCCTGAAAGGAGTTCAATTTGGAGATTAGAAATGAGGCACTCTGTGCTCTGGGAACAAATGGCAGAAGAGGTCTTCAGATAGTTAGATATTTTCAGGATAAGATTTTATGAATCTAATTCTCCATCTCCTTGGATCTATGAAAGCACTAAAATCCTTCATGATGATGTCTGTTCCTTGTAATGAGCAGTAAGTCTCACAAGAGTAGCAGAAATCTTGTGCAAAAAAATATATGCTTGATTTTGTGTATTCCTCCTTCATCAAAAATCACAGATATACTGACTTGCCTGCTATCTCTTTAGAGTACTTTCTGAGAGATATCTGAGATGCTGTCTCCCGGGCTATAGTCCTCATTCTGCCTGAAATAAAACTTAACTCACAACTCTCACATTGTGCTTTTTTTTGGTCAAAATACCAAAGTAGCGTATTTTCGGATGGCATATCTGGTACCCTCGTGTGAACTCGAAAACACATTTTCCAACATCATTTATTGAAGATAATTTATTTCATTGCTCTATCAGTTCAGTTCCGTTGCTCAGTCGTGTCCAACTCTGAGACCCCATGAATCGCAGCACAGCAGGCCTCCCTGTCCATCACCAACTCCCAGAGTCCACCCAAATCCATGTCCACTGTGTTGGTGATGCCATCCAGCCATCTCATCCTCTGTCGTCCCCTTCTCCTCTTGCCTTCAATCTTTCCCAGCACCAGGGTCTTTTCCAATGAGTCAACTCTTCACATCAGATGGCCCAAGTATTGGAGTTTCAGTTTCAACATCAGTCCTTCCAATGAACAGCCAGGACTGATTTCCTTTAGGATGGCCTGGTTGGATCTCCTTGCAGTCCAAGGGACTCTCAAGAGTCGTCTCCAACACCACAGTTCAAAAGCATCAATTCTTCGGCACTCAGTTTTCTTTATAGTCCAACACTCACATCCATACAGGACTACTGGAAAAATCATAGCCTTGACTAGACAGACCTTTGTTGACAAAGTAATGTCTCTGCTTTTTAATATGCTGTCTAGGTTGGTCATAACTTTCGTTTCAAGGAGTAAGCGTCTTTTAATTTCATGGCTACAGTCACCATCTGCAGTGAGTTTGGAGCCCAGAAAAATAAAATCAACCACTGTTTACACTGTTTCCCCATCTATTTGCCATGAAGTGATGGGACCGGATATGATGAAAAACACCTTAGTTTTCTGAATGGTGAGCTTTAAGCCAAATTTTTACTCTCCTCTTTAACTTTCATCAAAAGGCTCTTTAGTTCTTCTTCACTTTCTGCCATAAGGGTGGTGTCATTTACTTATCTGAGGCTGATGATATTTCTCCCAGCAATCTTGATTCCAGCTTGTGCTTCCTCATGAGCACAAGCGTTTCATGAGCCTAGCGTTTCTCATGATGTACTGTGCATATAAGTTAAATAAGCAGAGTGACCATATACAGGCTTGCTATACTCCCTTTCCTATTTGGAACCAGTCTGTTGTTCCATGTCCAGTTCTAACTGTTGCTTCTTAACCTGCATACAGATTTCTCAAGAGGCAGGTAAGGTGGCCTGGTATTCCCATCTCTTTCAGAATTTTTCACTTTATTGTGATCCACATAGTCAAATAAAGCAGAAATAGATGTTTTTCTGGAACTCTCTTGCTTTTTCAATAATCCAGCAAATGTTGGCAATTTGATCTCTGGTTCCTCTGCCTTTTCTAAAACCAGCTTGAACATATGGAAGTTCACGGTTCATGTATTGCTGAAGCCTGGCTTGGAGAATTTTGAGCATTTCTTGACTAACGTGTGAGATGAGTGCAATTCTGCAGTAGTTTGAGCATTCTTTGGCATTGCCTTTTTTGGGATTGAAATGAAAACTGATCTTTTCCAGTCCTGTGGCCACTGCTGAGTTTTCCAAATTTGCTGACATATTGACTGCAGCACATTCACAGTGCCATCTTTTAGGGTTTGAAATAGTTCAACTGGAATTCCATCACCTCCACTAGCTTTGTTCGTAGTGATGCTTTCTAAGGCCCACTTGACTTCACATTCCAGGATGTCTGGCTCTAGGTGAGTGATCACACCATTGTGATTATCTGGGTCATGAGGATCTTTTTTGTAAAGTTATTCTGTGTCTTTCTGCCACCTCTTCTTAATATCTTCTGCTTCTGTTAGGTCCACACCATTTCTGTCCTTTATCGAGCCCATCTTTGCATGAAATGTTCACTTGGTATCTCTAATTTTCTTGACAAGATCTCTATTCTGTCCCTTTCTGTTGTTTTCCTCTGTTTCTTTGCACTGATCGCTGAGGAAGGCTTTCTAATCTCTGCTTGCTATTCTTTGGAACTCTGCATTCTGATGGGAATATCTTTCCTTTTCTCCTTTGCTTTTCACTTCTCTTCTTTTCACAGCTATTTGTAAGGCCTTCTCAGACAGCCATTTTGCTTTTTTGCATTTCTTTTTCTTGGGGATGATCTTGATCCCTGTCTCCTGTACAATTTCATGAACCTTCGTCCATATTTGATCAGGCATTCTATCAGATCTAGTTCCTTAAATCTATTTTTCATTTCCACTGTATAATCATAAGGAATTTGATTTAAGTCATACCTGAATGGTCTAGTGATTTTCTCTACTTTCTTCAATTTCAGTCTGAATTTGGCAATATGGAGTTCATTATCTGAGCCACAGTCAGCTCCCGGTCTTGTTTTTTGCTGACTGTATAGAGCTTCTCCATCTTTGGCTGCAAAGAATATAATCAATCTGATTTCGGTGTTGACCATCTGGTGATGTCCATGTATAGAGTCTTCTCTTGTGTTGCTGGAAGAGGGTATTTGCTATGACCAGTGCTTTCTCTTGGCAAAACTCTATTAGCCTTTGCCCTGCTTTATTCTATACTCCATTGCTCTATAGGTCCATTCTTTTGCCAACGCCATACTGTCTTTGTTACATCTTTAAAGCAAGTCTCAATTTCAGGTAATGTAAGTCCTCTTGCTTTGTTCTTTTTCAATATTATTTTGGCTATTTTATGTCCTTGCTTTTCCTTATAAACTTTAGAATAAGTTTATCTATTTCTACTTAAAAAAAAAAAAAGACTGCTGCAATTTTCAGCAATCAGTAGCTTATGGTTTCATAACTACTGATGTGCCCACAAGCAATCTACAGCCAGGAAAACAAATGGCATTTCAACTCAAAGAAAACTTTCAAGAAATAAAAAATTCTTTCAAGTTATCATTACATTTCACTGGTGAAAACAAGAATGATAAAAGTTCCAGCAAACATCTTTTATGGACAACTTCTGTTTGTTTTGTTAGTCATAAGCATTTAACTATAATCAATCTCTTTATGTAAACTTTTAGGTATGAATTGAATTTAATTAGACATAAGATTTCTCTACATTCATCAGAAAACACTGAAAGAGCTTTTCAGTCAGCCGTTCTGTTTAATGAAAAGCTACTCTAAGGAAAAAATGCTAACATTAGATTCTTCCCCCTCCCTTTTCCTTCAAATTTATTTACCATTTTTGTGTATGTATATCTAAATTTGGACCCTAGTAAGTTTTCAGGGGATTCACACGTTTATCATACAAATTGTCTTCTTTAGTTTTCAAACTGGCAAACTCTTGGAATATTGTGCAGAAGCTACATTTATTGGGCAATGTTTTAGGGAATACTTCTCAGATGTCCACATCCACAACTCAAAGGAATGTCTCTAAGTATTTATATGGGAAGAGGGGTGAGAAGCAGGTGGAAGCCCTCTTTTCTGTCTTGGCTCCTCCATCTCACCCCAGCCAGCAATAAGAAACACCAGGAAACCAACAGCATGAAGGTGGTCAAGCAGAAGCTGGCAATCTTCCAAATTAGTCCTATCATTCCAGCTGTGACACTGCAATCTGCATTTCTGCCCAAGTTAGAAACAAGTTATTTTCAGAGCCACTATGTCACCAACAGAATTCAAGAAATGCGATAACGCAGGTGCGTCTTAATCCTCTCCTGCTGGTCTATCTCAGAGTCCCTCACAAGTCTGCCTCCCACCCCAGCTCCATCCATAGCACAGAGACTGCATTTTATTATATTTTTAATAGTATTTACACCCAAACCTACTCAGAAACCTTAAGTATATATAAACCTCTAATTGCCGAGAGTCATGCATGGTCTTCCTTAGAAAAAATAATTTTCTACCAAGAAAAGCCCCCAGACCAAATGTTATTCCTACTGGCAGGATGTCAACACCTGCCTTTCATAAGTCAAGCCTGGCTTGCACAGTGAAGTGAGAATAGTTGAAAACCAAGTATTGTTCAGAGAGAGATTTATGTTCAAAAAGGAAAGTCTTTTTGACCTAAGTGAGGCAAAACAACCATATACGAGCAGAGAAGATGGTAAGGATATGGCAATTCTAACAAAGACATAGTTAATCCCTTTTTGTGGGTTGTTTCCTACTCACAAGAACTGAAACTCTAGTTTACATATTGAGAAACACACAGAGGGTGGGTCTACCAACTACAGAGGCCGGTCCTTCACTGCCCAGACCCAGAGTCCCACACCACCAAGAGGGCCCCCGCAAGCTACCAGGAAGGCACAGCTCAGCAGGAGAGCTACGTGTAGAAACAGACGTCCCTGGGGAAGGGCGTGAAGCCACCACAGGCTCACCTTGACCATGTCCTTGCCAGCCCTCCTGCAGCTGGTGACCTGTTGATTCTTGCTCCTCCTGCACTTCCCTAAAGCTTTGCTTACAGTGTTCATAACCAGAACGCATGCCATAAGCATTTAATACACAGCGCCTCCATTAAATGCTTACTTGCTAAATTACTTAATTATCTGTAAAACTAATCTTGTTATCATTCACCTACCGACTCCAAGTACTTCTCTTTAACTCTTAACTTTAGCCACAGTTTAACACTTTGAGAGATCACTGAAACATCACATATTCTAACCAAACAACACACTGAAGGACCAAAGATTAATAGTTAAGACAAGTGCTTTTTAAATCAAATACTTGAATTGAAATCTGTCTCTATGGGTTAACTGTGTAGTCTTGGGCAAGTGACTCAACTTCTTTGTAACAATTCCCTTACATAATATATAAAAACAAAGGAGTAACATTTCACTCACAGGGTTGGCATGACAATTAGCTAATAGCTCAACTGAATAAAACACCTGGCATACCATCAAGCATAGAATTAGCTCTGTATTGAATACATTTTCAATCAATATAAAAAAAACCCAATCCAATCAAAAAGTGGGCAGAATACATAACTAGACATTTCTTCAAAGAAGATATAAAGATGGCTGACAGGCAACATGAAAAGATGCTCAACATTACTAATCATCAGAGTAATGCAAATCAAAACTACAGTATGGTATCCCTTCACACTGGTCAGAATGACCATCATTAAAAATCTACAAATAACAAATGCTGGAGAGAATATGGAGAAAACGGAACCCCCTACACTGCTGATGGGAATGTAAGTTGGTGCAAGCACTATGGCAAGTAGTATGGAGGTTCCTTAAAAACTAAAATTAGAGCTACCATAAGATCCTGCAATCCCATTCCTGGGCATATATCCATAAGAGATGAAAACTAATTCAAAATGTTACATGCACCCCAATGTTCAAAGCAGCACTATTCACAATAGATAAGACGTGGAAACAACCTAAATGTCCACATACAGATGAATGAATATAGAAGATGTGGTACACATATACATGGACTACTATTCAGCCATAACAAAGAATGAAATAATGCTATTTGCAACAATATAAATGGACTTATTATCATACCTAGTGAAGTAACTCAGAGAAAGACAAATATCATGTTATCACTTATACATGGAATCTTAAAAAATAATACAAATGAACTTATTTACAAATCAAAAACCAACTCACAGAGAAAACAATTTTATAGTTACCAAAGGGGAAAGTGAGGAAGGGATAAATTAGGATTTTGGTATTAACACATACACTGCTGCTGCCATGTACTGGCTAATTAATGTCCAACTCTTTGCAACCCCATGGACTATAGCCCACCAGGCTCCTCTGTCCATGAGATTTCCCAGGCAAGAATACTAGAGTGGGTTGCCATTTCCTTCTTCAGGGGATCTTGCTGACTCAGGAATTGAACTTGAATCTTCTGCTTGACAGGTGAATTCTTTACCACTGAGCCACGTGGGAAACCCAACATATATGCATTACTTTATATAAAAAAGATAAACAACAAGCACCTACTTATATTGAAAGTGAAATCACTCAGTCATGTTCGGCTCTTTGCGACCCTGTGGACTGTAGCCCACCACACTCCTCTGTCCAAGGGATTTTCCAAGCAAGAGTACTGGAGTGGGTTGCCATTTCCTTCTCCAGAGAATCTTCTTGACCCAGGGATTGAACCCAGGTCTCCCGCACTGTAAGCAAGATGCTTTACCATCTGAGCCACCAGGGAATTATAGTCCATACCTTGTGATAACCTGTAATGGAAAATAATGTGAAAAAGAATGGATATATGCATGCGTGTGTGTATATAAAAACTGAATCTTTTTGCTGTACACCCAAAACTAACACAACATTGTAAATCAACTTTACTCCACTTTTCAAAAAAAGACCCATAAAACTGTAGGGCAATCATTACCATGGCAGTCAGTTTTACTATTACCTATTTACTATTCTCAAGTGAAAAAAAAAAAGCACAATGTGAGAGCTGTGAGTTAAGTTTTACCTGAAATGAGAACTACAGCCCAGGAGACAGCCTCTCAGATAGCTCTGAAAAACTCCGAAGAGTCAGAGAGCAGGTCGGCATACATGTGATTTTAATAACAAGGCACACATGCAATCAAGCATACACTTTGGCAGAAGGTCGCTGCTAGTCAAGAGTAGATGCTTCCATTAACAATTTTAGTGGTTTTCTAGGTATGAGAAGGTGCAAGAATTTGGGCTCATAAAATCTTTACCTGAAAGTATCTAACTATTCGAAGCTGTTCTGCCAGGCATCCCAGAGCACAGAGGCTCTCTCCTGCTCTCAGCTCTAAACTCCTTTCAGGGGGTGTTGAAGGTCAGTGACTGCAGTGGCCAGGGACTTCTTGTAGAGGCAGATGACTAGTGACAGTTCTCAGTTGGTGTTATTAAGTAGTGAGTCAGATGTGGTGTGGTGTTTAATATTAGTTAAATTACTTGTATGTTTTGCCTCCAGCTTCCTCATCAGAAAACCTGAAATCTCATTATTCTAATTTTCATGGGACCTTCAGTCAGGTGAGCAATTTGAGGTCTGTAACTCAGCTGGAAGGCACTGATGCTATTACTTTAATTCAGTCAATTTCCTCATATGGATACTGAATATTTCTTCTGCTCTGTAAGAGTTAATTCATTTCTCCCTGGTGAGAAATTTTCACCAGGTGGAGAGGCAGCAGAAGTCAGAGAGAGAACACAGATTTGTGTTCTCGATCTGACACCTACAAGCTAAATGTTAGGGAATTATCTCAGTCTCTCTTTTTTTATTTTTAATATTGGAACAATGAGACCTCTCCTTCACTCTGTGCAAAAACACTTTATAAACTGTAAGCTACTAAGTATACACTTTAATTATTTGCTACAGTAATTTGCATAAAACTTGTACAAACCAGTTTGTATCTGTCTGAAATGTGAAATTTTTAAAAGAGGTTTCACTTAACAGTCAAGTATTAGGTTGGTGCAAAAGTAATTGCAGTTTCAGGCTGTGAATTTTAAGTCATTATAAGTAGGCTCAGACACACATTTGTTAATCAAAATAGGAACCATTGTAATCAACACTTTTTTGCCAACCAGAAATAAGTTTGTGTATTCCTGAAATGTAAAAATCTGTGCTTCAGGACTGCGATGAACTCTTGGCAAGCATTTTCAGTAACCTGCTGGTTGCAGAAGCGTTTTCCCTGCAAAAAGTCATCAAGATGATTCAAGAAGTGGAAATCAGTTGGCAAGAGGTCAACTAAATATGGCGGACGAGGAGGTGATACTTTGTAGCCCAATTCATTGAACTTTTGAAGCACTGGTTGTGCTTGTGTGGCAGGTGTTGTCTTGGAAAAGAACTGGGTTCTTTCTATTGACCAAGGCCAGCTGCTGGCATTGCAGTTTTTGGTGCATCTTACCCATTTGCTGAGTATACTTCTCAGATGTACTGGTTTTGCCAGGATTCAAAAAGCTGTAGTGGATCAGACTGGCAGCAGACCATCAGACAGTGACTATGACTATTTTTGGTGCAATTCTGGCTGTGGGAAGTGCTTTACCTGCCTCCTGAGAAACCTGTATGCAGGTCAGGAAGCAACAGTTAGAACTGGACATGGAACAATGGACTGGCTCCAAATAGGGAAAGAAGCACGTCAAGGCTGTATATTATCACTCTGCTTATTTAACTTATATGCAGAGTACATCATGAGAAATGCTGGGCTGGAGGAAACACAAACTGGATCAAGATTGCCAGGAGAAATATCAATAACCTCAGATACACAGATGACACTACCGTTATGGCATAAAGCAAAGAACTAAAGAGCCTCTTGATGAACATGAAAGAGAGTGAAAAGACTGGCTTAAAGCTCAACATTCAGAGAACTAAGATCATGGCATCCATCTGGTCCCATCACTTCATGCAAATAGATGAGGGAAAAAATGGAAACAGTGACAGACTTTATTTTCTTGGACTCCAAAATCACTGTAGATGGTGACTGCAGCCATGAAATTAAAAGATGCTCGCTTCTTGGAAGAAAAGCTATGACCAACCAAGACGGCATATTAAAAAGCAGAGACATCACTTTGCCAACAAATGTCTATCTAGTCAAAGCTATGGTTTTCCCAGTAGTCATGTATGGCTATAAGAGTTGGACCATAAAGAAAGCTGAGTGCAGAAGAATTGATTCTTTTGAACTATGGTGTTGGAGAAGACTCTTGAGAGTCCCTTGGGCTGCAAGGAAATCCAACCAGTCCATCCTAAAGGATATTCCTTGGAAGGAGTGAAGCTGAAACTCCAATACTTTGGCCACCTGATGCAAAGAAGTGACTCATTTAAAAAGACCCTGAGGCTGGGAAAGATTGAGGCAGGAAGAGAAGCGGATGACAGAGGATGAGATGGTTGGATGACATCACTGACTCAATGGATAGGAGTTTGAGTAAGCTCTGGGAGTTGTTGATGGACAGGGAAGCCTGGCGTGCTGCAGTCCATGGAGTCACGAAGAGTCAGACACGACTGAATACTGAACTGACTTCCCAAACTTGTCTCCCCGGCTCAGAAACTCCAAACCCCTTTTCTTTTATTTAGGCTAAAACTGAATATGAGCGCAAATTGAAAATACCCCACAAGTATCATTGTGTGTTCCTGTATGTACTGTGTGTGTATAAATTAGTGTGCTTCTCTTTGTTTTTCTCTTGGAAACCTGTCCTTTGCCAGGCTAATCTACAGAGCCCACACTGAGGAACTTGGGAAGAGTACAGGGCAAGGTTTATTCCTCCCTGAAGGCTTCACTGGAAAAGCAGGATATATGTTTTTCATGTTCACATCCTAATCCCTTTTTGGGAAGACGTTTTCAGTTCTAGATCCCCAAATGTGTGGATTTTCTTTCCTTCAAATTTCCCTGAGACAAGATCAAGCTACAATTTAAAAATTTTAATTCCCCACTTTGCTATGTGTTCAGGAATGCAGGGTGTGGTGTTAGTGGGTTGGTTTGTCTTTCATACTCTGCTACAAGGTTTGTATTGATACAGACTCAAAAAATTAGATTTGAGTCTTCTGTGACCTGGGGCTGTGCAGTCTCCATCATTTTAACTGTATCTATTCAATCAGATATTAAAGAGCATCATTTCTAAATTCCTAATGGAAGATTTAGTACAATTATATAACAACTGTTACCTATCAGCAATCAAATCAAAGTCATGCTTAGTGATACTTCAATAATTAACAGTTTACATTTCCACAGATCTTTAGTGGTGACAAAATGATTCTTCTCAGACCCCTTACTACTTGTAATGTATGGAAGTCAGGTATCCCTACTTTATAAATGAGCCAACTTTCAAGAGGTCAAGTGAATACCTATTTCAATTATTTAGTAGAAAAGAGATGGAGTTGAAAATTTTACTCTCACTTTCTAGAAACTACTCCAAAGTTAATAAATACAGAAAACTGTCAGTTATCCATGGCAAACATGCAACTGTAGGCTGCTTCCCTGCTGCAACTCAGTCACTTCATGGACATCTGAAAGTCACACTGAACCACATAGCCAAACATAATGCTTCTGATTCTACTGAATACCAGGGAGAAGTGTCTACTCTCAAAAAAATGGTAATTAACAAGCCACTTACACAGCATTAGTTTCTAATTTATCATGATTTTAGAATCATTAAAAATGGGAAATTTGAAGTTATCCATCTAAAATGAAAAAATAAAATAAAATCTTAAAGAATGTTTCCTCCTGCTTTCAAATTATTGGGCTCTCTTGGTACCAGGCACTCTACCACTTGAAGTGAGATGTGACAAGGAACTCGGTACAAAAGCAGGGGACACGGGGTGTGAAAGCGAGGGAGGATGCAGGACACAGTATCTACCCCTCTCCTCCCCAGGGTCTGGACCTGAACTTCAGCGAATGTAGATTCCTCATCAACTGGAAATCATAACCTGGAGCAGGTGTCGGCCAACGGCTAGTGTGGCCCTGACTGTGTAGGAAAGCAAGGAGCAAGGGGTCTAGTTGTCAACCGCAGGGCGACAGGGAAAGAACCCTGGTCTCTGCAGTGCCTACTTGGTCGGTGTGCCTCATGGTCCAGGCTGAAACCCAGGCCAGCACGAAGCCTAGCGAACTGCAGCTGTTCACTCCACGTTCACAAGGCTGAACCACTGAGCATCTTCCCTGTATGTATGCTCACTGGATCCATCCCTCCCAGGGAAGTGAAAGTGAGCCTTACACTGATCACTCCTTTGGCTCTCACTGACAAAGGAGAGTCAGCAACTTCCCACTGCCAAACACTTAACGTGATTTAAAAAGAGGTCTCAACACTTCGACTTTTAATCACCTTAAACAACAAAGCCCAACTATAGAGAACAGGAAATTACATTCAGCATCTTGTAATAAACCATAAAGGAAAATAATCTGAAAAAGAATATTAGGTTGGTGCAAACATAATTATGGTTTTGGACTGTGAATTTTAAATCAATATAACTAGGCTCTAACATGTCTTTAATAATCAAAATAGGAACCATTACAATCAACACATTTTGGCCAACTAGAAATAAGTTTGCTATCCCTGTAACATAAAAATCTATCCTTCAGGATTCGATGAACTCCTGGAAAGCATTTTCTGCCTCCTGCTAGTTTGGAAGCATTTTCTCTGCAAAACGTTGTCGAGATGCTTGAAGAGGTGGTAGTCGGTTGGCAAGATGGCAGGTGAATATGGTAGATAAGGCAAACCTGATGGCTGGATTCATTCAACTTTTGAAGCGTCAGTTGCAGGACACGCAGTGAGGCACTGCTGTAGACCAGAACTGGGCCCTTTCTGTTCACCAAGGCCAGATGCAGGGGCTGCAGTTTTCAGCACATCTCATCGATCTGCTGAGCATACTTCTCAGATGTGATGGTTTCACTGGGGTTCAGAAAGCTGTACTGGATGAGATCAGCAGCAGACCACCAAACAGTGACCATGACCTCTGTGGTGCAAGCCTGGCTCTGGGAGGTGCTCTGGAGCTTCTTCTCAGTCCAACCACTGAGCTGGTCATTGCCGGTTCTCATATACAATCCACTTTTCATCACAGGTGATAGTCCGATTGAGAAATGGTTTGTTGTTGTTACGTACAATCAGAGAAGATGACACTGGAAAGTGATGCTATTTTTTATTTCAGTCAGTTCATGAGGTACCCACTTTATTGAGCTTTTTCATCTTTCCAATTTGTTACAAAAGCCAAACAACTATAGAACGGTCCACCCTGACTTCTTGGACAACTTCTCGTGCAACCACAAGAGATGGGTTTCAACGATGGCTCTCAACTGGTCGTTGTCAACCTCCAGTGACCGGCCACAGCACTCCTCATCCTCGAGACTCGTCTCCTCTGCGAAGCCTCCTGAACCCCCACTGCACTGTACAGTCGTTAGCACTTCCTGGGCCACACGCGCTGTCGCTGTCGCGAGTGGTCTCTGCTACTCTACAGCCCATTTTGAACTCAAATAAGAAAATCGTTAGAATTTGTTTTTTGTCTAACATCATTTCCACACTGTAAAATAAATATAAAATAAATAGCAAGTAAAGCAAAAGAACATAAAGTGAGAAATGTGCATTAAAATGATGTATAACATAAGCACATTCACTTAGAATGTATTCCTATATCAAACGGCAAATTTCAACAATGCAAAACTACAATTACTTTTGCACCAACTCACTTTGCTGTACATCTGAAACTAATACAATTACATTTCAACGTTTTTAAAAAAATTTTAATAGAAAAAAAAATCACCAATTGTTCATCCAGTTTGCCTGATACTAGGGAGGCACGGGTCAATGGTGGACTTTTCAGTATCCTACATGGAATACTTGTTTTAGAAAATGTGCTTTATTCACTGGTATGGATGCCACTGACATAATAGTGAATGAAAACTTAAAAGATTCCAAACAAAATTTCTAAAATTTTGAAGACAGAAACCACAGACAAACCTTCAATCACTAAAGTAAAAGCATTTACTGAATGACACACACATAGTGTAAAAGACTAAATTCAGTAGCCCTTAAAAAGGTGGCCAATTTTGTCTCTATCTTGTTGGCAGCCTAAGAGCCAACAATAAGCAAATACCACAGAGAAGCAGGCTGCCTGATGCTCTGGGTCCAAGACCAGCCAGCTCAGCCTGCATAAACTGGTCTTTTCACTCACTGGAAACAGAAGAAGCAAACTGAAGCCTGCAACCCGAGACTATGCAGAAGTGAGCTGACAAGAACGTCTCACTGGCCAGGGAAAGGTGCCCTCTTCACAGATACAGTATTGCTTTTTACCAACACTTCGAGGTCAAAATAAATGTAGATTAGTTTCATCCTATTCACTGATTTCCCCAAATTTAGTTTTTGTCAAATTATCATTTTTTTAAATACTTTGTTTTGCTAGATTACCTTATCTGGGGTATACTTTAATCCACAGCGTTTGTATTCTCTAGAACTGAATTTCTATTATGACAGAATTTTACAGATCTAGCTTTATCATTAAAAAGTTGTCACAAGATATTGCTTTATAACCTATTGTACACATTAAATGCAATACATCTAAGGTTTTGAAGAGCTACCAGGATGACTGCAAAAATATAATTCCCTAATCTTACAAATGTTAAGAAATATCTAAACATTTTTAGAATAAATGCTTAAATATTTACATATATATTGATATATTTCAATGATATCTTTGTGGATGCATAAAGTTTCAGAACTGTCATATATTCCTGGTGGAGTATACCCTTTATAAGCATATAGAAATATAAATATTTTCCTGCTTAATACTTTTCTCTTGTCCAATGTCTTGTACAAATTAATATCTTCACTCCAGCTTTCCTTTTTGAGTCCACTCGCTGGTACTCCTCTCTCCACCTTTACTGTCAATCTTTCTGCATCATAAAGTGTCAAATAAATAGCAAATGGGAAACTAGCTACCCATGACCCCCCTCTAGTGGTTACTCAGAGCTCGTAAAAATACACATTTTTCTATCAATGTCAAAAATAAATCAGATTCTCTAAAAAAAAGACAAGATCTTTAGCACACTTCAACTTCCATATAATTATCAAATTAGATTCAGGATAACTGAGGATCAAATGATTTTCCCAGAGTCACAATAATACATTTATATATTTCACTTCATCTTCTAATCATCGAAGCTTGGCTACATAGCAGATGACCAAAGGAAAAACCTACACTGCATTTTTTACAGGAAACACAGATGGAATATATCATGCCCTGAAATGATAAAGAGCATGAGATAAAGATTTAATTTACGGTGGGAAGTCACATTGTTCTTTACAATTTCAGTGACAAAAGACAAGATGAATATGGATGTGTTGCCTCCTATTGTAGGCAAGGATTTTCTTTGTCTTCCAAAGGTTAGGAACCAGTAATTCCCACTGGGCAAGACTGAATTTCCTAAGGCTGCATCTGAAGATCAAAACAGAAATACACAAAATACTCTATCAAGAGTGAGACAAAGGTATCTTGAGTGACAGATGGGTACTTTATTTTTCAAGGGAATTACAAGACATTTTGAAGAATTGGTTAATTCTAAGACAGAGGCAGGAAAAACAACATGAGCCCAGAGCATCTTGTGTACCAAGAAGATGTGCTCAGGGAGGAGGGGGCCTGTAGAAAGGGCACCAGGACTAGTCTGGGGGAGCCAGAGGAGCAGAGCGGGGAAAACGTGAGCAACAAAGTGAACACCAATAACCCTGAATTACAGCCGCAGAGTGAAGCATACAACTCACAGAGTATCCAAGGACATGCACTGACACAAACAATTGAATAAACAAAGAAACGGGGGGAGAAGGAACAGCTTTTCCTCACAGAAGAATTCAAACTGAGAAACACAGAAGGGCAGGGAAAAAGAAAATAACCCTTAGCTGCTGCTGCTAAGTTGCTTCAGTCGTGTCCAACTCTGTGCCATAGATGACAGCCCACCAGACTCCCTCGTCTCTGGGATTCTCCAGGCAAGAACACTGGAGTGGGTTGCCATTTCCTTCTCCAATGCGTGAAAGTGAAGTCGCTCAGTCGCGTCCAACTCTTAGCGACCCCATGGACTGCAGCCTGCCAGGCTCCTCCGTCCATGGGATTTTCCAGGCAAGAGTATTGGAATGGGGTGCCACTGCCTTCTCCAAATAACCTTTAGAATGTCATACTAATAATAGCTGCTAACAGATCCACCAAGGGATGCAAAAGTGAGTGGGGAGACAGGATATTTACATGGTCTTAAATGTCTCCCCCAAGACATTTTGAAGCGAAAACAGTAACTCTACAGTGGAGAAGCTCAGCAGAGAGCCCTTAACTCAAGTGATCAAGATTAATAAACTATAATGATATCATGTCTCTGATACGATGCAATCAGGAGGAAGCATCGCTCCTGTGAGATTCTTGCCAAAAATGGATAAACTTGATCTAAACATATATAAACCCAAAGTGAGAGAGAAACTATCCAGTTCCCACCAAAAACATCAAGGTCGCAAAAGAAAAAGACAGAAACTATCTCAGATGCAATGCTGGGTGGAACCTCGAACAGCAAAGAGACATTAGTGAAAATACCACTGTCATCTAAACAAAATCTCCAGCTAACAGCATTACACCCAGGTTAACTTGCCACATGGACCTCTTGGTACCATTTCTGTAATTTTTCGGTACATCTAAAATTTTTTCAAAAGAGAGGTTTATATACCAGGCAATGGACTAGGCATAACTGGTTATCTCATTTGATTCTCCTAACAAGTCTGCAAAATTAGTGTGATTATCTCTATTTTATAGCCTGGAAAATTGAGATTTGGAACAATTAAACAAAATGTTCAAGGTGCACACAGTAAAATGTTGTCAGAACCAAAACTACTTTAGGAGTTCTCAGCATGTGTGTTCCTTCCATCATGTTATGATAAACAAATGGAAATGTACTTATCCACCCAGGAAACATGGGTCATCTCTTCTGAAACTAGATTAAAAATTTAAAGCGACAACAACAGCAGAAATTAAACTCAGTGTTAATTTTCAGTTTGCTTAAAATATGTGGTATTAGGACTTCCCTGTAGCTCAGATGGTAAAGAATCTACCTGCAATGCAGGAGATTGAATCTGCCTGGGTTCGATCCCCGGGTCAGGAAGATCCCCTGGAGACAGGCATGGCAACCCACTCCAGTATTCTTGTCTTGAGAATCTCATGGGCAGAGAAGCCTGGTGGGCTACAGTCCGTGGGGTCACAAAGAGTCGGACAGGACCAAGGGACTAACACTATAGGGAAACAAAAAAGCTTTTCTATCATAAGGCAAATACCTATTTAAGTAAAACCACTTTAATCTCCTGTAACACCCAGCAAGTCTCACAGAACTCCACAAACTTAAACACCAGACTGCTTATGCTTCCTGACATAAAGTAGAAAGGCAGGTTGGTTATAAGGGTCCTTCAAGTTTAAGAGGCACTTAAACAACTTTAAGGTGTTTTCTTAACTAGTTCACAGGTGTCTAGCAAGGAAAACTCAAGTGAATTTCTGTATTTATTTCAGTGGAGATATTTTGCCAAGTAACATTATACCACCTACTTATATAACCATAGAAATATTATTTAATACAAAAAAGAAGCATATCAAACTAAAGGGAAATATCAGAGAAATAGTAAAATATTCATGATGGAGGAGAAACGTCCCTCTTTCTCCTTTTAATATGTTACAGGTGCCACAGGAATGGTAAGTTACTTTACATCGTGAACTATGATAAAGAATCAGAATTAAAGTTTCAAAACAGAGTAGCTGCTTTCTCATAACCCAATGTAACTAAACTGAATTACTGAGGATGGTGTCCTGCAATGCAGGGAGGTGGCTCAACCAAGGGAAGTCTATGGAAAACTGCTATGTGGTTTTAGATCATCTGTTCGCCTCTAACTTTGATGTGGCATCTCATTAAGAAACTCAATTTATTTTGCCCATTGGGACAAACAGGAAAGAACAAGACAAACCAGGAAAATTCATTTTTTTCCAATTTTGTCAACTTAAAAAAATTTAAACCATGTATTTTTCCATGTTAGAAGATACTTTAAACAGCCCAACAAATCTCCTCTATTCATTCATAGGGATTTAATTTGAAAATTAATCTATGAATAACACATTACAATGGACACAGTCAACAAAACAGCTGAAAGGACAATCTGTCTGTTGAGCTAAGATGAAATCAGGCAATTTGATACAGTTCAAAACAAAGTGTTTGGCTTTTGTTCAAAATGAGACTTGAAGTCTGTAGCACCTTAATCAGAAGGCACTATGAATATGAAAATGGCTACTATCCATATTTTATATACAATTCTCACCTTTTTTAAAGGGTGAATTTTCAAACCACTTGTCATTATTATCTCATTTATTCTACCACGTCACTGAAGTAAGTAAGCAGAGGTTAACTTCTTGCATTTCCTGATAGATACATGAGCTTACCAACTGCAAACCTGAAACCACAATCAAGCTCTGTGGAGCCCCGTCCCCAAGCACCCTCAAGGAATTCTAACATGTCTCAGCCATTCACCCCACAGAGCAAAGGACACGGAACAGCCTGGCCTAACAAATTAAAGCAAACACATCACAGCTGTGTTTAACCCTCATGACTAGGTATATGTTAAAATTCAACAGATAAAAATCACCATTTGATGCCATAAAAATTACTGCCTTGTTTACTACCTCTACTATTTTGTCACACACACAGGACGCGGCATTTCCTGGGCTTGGTCACACATCCATGGTCCTTCTGGCTGTGCTTTCTATCTATAGAGCAGATGACATCACATCTAGATGTACTGTTGATTCACCTATTTGGCATGCAAGTGGAGCGTAGAGTAGGCAAATAGATGTCCTACAGTAAGAGACATCTTACTGGCTAGAGAACCCATGAGAATGTCAACTCCATGAAGGCAGGAGTGGCATCCACTTTGTTAACTTCTATGCTTTCAGCTCCCACATAAACGCCAGGCACATGTCAGAGGCCCTGTAAATATTATGTGGGTCCAAATACAACTGCTTTGATGTTACACATATAGATTCTATGTAAACGGCAGACTCACATGGTTCCATCTAGTACTAAATGAATTGATGAAAAACTCTAATTTTCCATGTCCATCTTTCTTCTGGCCATGAGCTAGAAAAACAGTGGCAGCGGCAGCATGGAGGCAGAGGGTGGAGCCTGCTGCCCACAGACCTCTGGGTTCCTAAAGCCCCTGCTCACGTCTAGTGCATCATAGGCTCTGAAGAAACACTATCAGTGGTGATTATGCCAGTAATTACATTTTCCTGATATTTCCTGTCAGTAATTACTAGAAAGTTAAAGACAGCAATTATAAATTACATCAGCACTTGACTTTGAATTTACTTGTAACACCTTTTTCAGTACTATAATTACCATTTTACAGTAAAATAACTGAGCAAGAGGAGGATCACTTTCTAAAACCATAGTGAAAGAGCAGAAAAATAAACTCAAGCTTCCCAAATTTACCTCTATGCACAATTCATAACCACTTGCCTCTATCACCAATGATAAAGAAATATGATATATGCATAATTATGCTCCTAAGATATTTAATGACATTAAGGAGTTTTCCCACTTTAACTTTTTCCTATGCTATGTCACATTTAGAAATTTTGGGGGGAAAAAAATCCCATTGCTATTGATTTTGCCCAGATAGTTACCTAGCTAAGAGTATCACGCGAAACAACGGGCTTGCTAAATCACAAGCTGGAATTGAGATTGCCTGGAAAAATATCAACAACCTCAGATATGCAGATAATACCACTCTTAACGGCAGAGAGTGAAGAGGACTAAAGAGCCTCTTGAGAGTGAAAGACGAGCATGAAAAAGCTGAATCAAAATTCAACATTCAAAACACTAAGAACATGGCATCTGGTCCCATCACTTCATGGCAAATGTGAGAAAAGTGGAAGCCATGACAGATTTTATTTTCTTGAGCTCCAAAATCACTGCAGACAGCGACTGCAGCCATGAAATTAAAGATGCTTGCTCCCTGGAAGGAAAGCTGTGATAAACTTAGTATATTAAAAAAGGCATCATTTGTCAACAAAGGTCCATAGAGTGAAAGCTACAGCTTCTCCAGTAGTCACATATAGATGTGAGAGTTGGACCACTAAGAAGTCTGAGCACCGAAGAATGGATGCTTTCAAATTGTAGTGCTGGGGAATATTCTTTAGAATCCTTTGTACTGCAAGATCAAATCACTAAATCTTAAAGGAAATCAACCTTGAATAGTCATTGGAAGGACTGATGCTAAAAGATAGAAGTTCCAACACTCTGGCTACCTGATGTGAAGAGACAACCCATTTGAAAAGACTCTGATGCTGGGAAAGATTGACGGAAAAAGGAGAAGAGGATGAGATGGTTGGAAGGCATTAACTGACTCAATGGACATGAATTTGATCAAATTCCGGGAAACAGTGAAGGACAGGGCAGCCTATTGTGCTGCAATCCATGGCCTCATAGTCGGACACAACTAAGCGACTGAACAACAACAGAGTAATCATGTGAAACACCTTTCTTACACACAAACACTCCCCCAAATCTGACCCTTAAAATATACAAATGAACAATGCTTTAAATTATCATACTACTACAAAAAATGTTTTGAGTAGCTATTGTCTTCAATTTTTCATGTAATAAATTCAGCATTTACTAGAAATTATCAGTTTCTGTTTTACAAAGAAAAGTTGTTTCTGAAATAACAACTCTTAGGAAACATTAATTCAAACTTGATGATCTATATGACAAGGTAATAACAAAAAGTAAAGCTGTGCATAGCTGTGAAAATCTCTGCATGGTGCTCTAAATGACAACTTTAAGGATCACAAGTCTACTAGCCACTTACTATGTAGATTAACTTCTTTAAAATCTGAAAGCTGCCTCTGGTGTTCTATGCAGCACACAAATAAGCAGAACAGTAATGAGAAGCATAACACATGTAAAATTACAGGAATAATAATATTTTGATGTGTAGCTTTAAGGAGTAATTTGTTAAATACTATAATTCCCAATAATAGTATTATTTAATACTTACTTAACTTCTATGCAGAGTACATCATGAGAAATGCTGGAATGGATGAAGCACAAGCTGGAATCAGGACTGCCAGGAGAACTAGCAGTAACCTCAGATATGCAGATGACACCATACTTATGGCAGAAAGTGAAGAAGAACTAAAGAGCCTCTTGATAAAAGTGAAAGAAGAGAGTGAAAAAGTTGGCTTAAAACTCAACATTCAGAAAACTAAGATCATGGCTTCTGGTCCCATCACTTCATGGCATATAGATGGGAAACAGTGGAAACAGTGACAGACTTAATTTTCTTGGGCTTCAAAATCACTGCAGATGGTGACTGCAGCCATGAAATTAAAAGACGCTCGCTCCTTGGAAGAAAAGTTATGACCAACCTAGACAGCTTATTAAAAAGCAGAGACATTACTTTGCCAACAAAGATATGTGTAGTCAAAGCTACAGTTTTTCCAGTAGTCATGCTAGGATCTGAGGGTGGGACTCAAAAGAAAGCTGAGAGCCAAAAAATTGATGCTTTTGAACTGTGGTGTTGGAGAAGACTCTTCAGAGTCCCCTGGACAGCAAGGAGTCCATCCTAAAGGAAATCAGTCCTGAATATTCATTGGAAGGACTGATGTTGAAGCTGAAACTTCAATACTTTGGCCACCTGATGAGAAAAACTGACTCACTGGAAGACCCTGATGCTGGGAAAGATTGAAGGCGAGAGAAGAAGGGGACGACAGAGGATGAGATGGTTGGATGGCATCACTGACTCGATGGACATGAGTTTGAGTAAACTCCAGGAGTTGGTGATGGACAGGGAGGCCTGGCATGCTGCAGTCCATGGGGTCGCAAAGAGTAGGACACAACTGAGCGACTGAACTGAACTGATAATCCCAAGTCAAGCAAGTAGGTACACTTAATTTGCTTCTAAAGAAATATTAATAAAAGCACAGCATCACTTTTGAGGGCTTTCTTGATGGCTGAGTGGTGATAAAGAATCAGCCTACCAATGCAGGAGATGCAAGAGACATGGGTTCGATCCCTGGGTCTGCAAGACTCCCTAGAGAAGGAAATGGCAGCTCACTCCACTATTCTCACCTGGGAAATCCCATGGACACAGGAGCCTGGAAAGCTATAGTCCAAGGAGTCACAAAAGAGTTGGACAGGACTTAGTGACTAAACGACAATCACTTCTGAAATTTAAATAGTAGTAGATCATGATAACCCTTTCACCAAGCAGCTGCAACATTAGGGGATTTCCAAGAACATTGAAGAATGTATTTTTGTCTTCTGATACTAGAGTCCAAATTTCAAAACACTTGCCCCCTGTGTTAGGCAATGAATGTACTATCACGTGGTTTGGGTTTCTTTTCCCCAGCTGCAACATATCCAGTTCAGACTGAACTCTGATGCCAGTGGCTTCTGTTTCTTTAAATCTCTCTACAGATGCTCACTACTCTTGATAGTGAGGGTCTTCAACAATTACAAATTAAATTCAATAGGTATGCACATAAAATTGCATGCAAAAATGTAATGAATTTTATTTATAATAAACATATGACTTTCCTAAAGGTTCAAAGGATGCCTGTCTACCTTTCCCTTCTATTATGAAAACACTGTACCCAAAAAGCAACAGAATTAAGCCACGTGACCAATGAGCAAAAGCTGTTTAGTGCCTATATTGAGGTGACACCGTGTACAAAGGAAAGTCACCTTAGTTTCACTAAGGGGAAAAAAATGCACTCAAACCCATCTTTCTCAGCTGAGCTTTCATTCAATATTGAAACAAGTTATCTCAAACTCCATGGTGTTGGCTGCTGCTCAACACCATGCCATTCAACTGGGGACTAAACAAAGGAAACAGAAAGAAACTTTAATGTCTTTTCTTCTCTTTTTGCTACAATACACTGACAGCATCTTGTTCACTAATTAAACTTTTTTCCTTAAAGAAACATACTGGAGAATGCTATCTTGGACAACCGTAGAAAAGGCAGGAAATAAAAGGCATAGTTTAAAAGAAAATCGAGGGCTTTAAAATTCTAGGTAGAGATGCAAAATGTTCATAAATGATAATACAAACATAGAGAAAAATTTCAACAAATACAGAGTAAGACAGAATTTAAGAATGTAATACTCACAGCAGGACTAGGGGTGGTTGGAAGTCAAGTGCTCCAACAGGCTGGAAATGAGGAGGGCCCCATTCTGGTGACCAGAGGTGACCTGCATTGCCATTTACATTCATCCAGTAAGAAGGCAGGCTATGATTATAATTGGAAACCACCCAGTTCAGAACAACTATAATTAGCCAAACTTGCTGGATAGCTCACAAATAAGTTTTGGTTTTGTGAGCACAACTTTCACTGTTATTTCTTACTTGTATTCACTGATGTTTGTTCTGTCTAATAACAGTCAGGGTAGAAACATCATGGAGGGGAAAACCCATAACTCTTATTCATCATCTCGTTGATACGTTGGTCGCTCATTCACATGCGACTCTTTGCGATCCCAAGGATTGCAGCCTGCCAGGCTCCTCTGTCCATGGAATTCTTCAGGCAAGAATACTGGAGTGGGTTGCATTCCCTTCTCCAGGGGATCTTCTCAAGCCTGGGACTGAACTCGCCCACATTACAGACAGATTCTTTACCATCTGAGCCACCAGGTAAGTGGAACATTCTTAAAGAGATGAGAATATCAGACCACCTTACTTGTCTCCTGAGAAACCTGTATGCAGGTCAAGAAGCAACAGTTACAACCGGACATGGAACAATGGACTTGTTCCATGTTCCCAAGACTGGGAAGGGAGTACATTAAGGCTGTGTATTGTCCCTCTGCTTATTTAACTTATGCAAAGTACATCATCAGAAATGCTGGGCTGGATGAATCACAAGCTAAAATCAAGACTGTCAAGGAAAATACCAACAACTTCAGATATGCAGATGATACCACGCTAATGGCAGAAAGTGAAAAGGAACTCAAGAACCTCTTGACAAGGGTGAAAGAGGAGAGTGAAAAAGCTGGCTAAACACTCAACATTCAAAAAAAAAGAGCATGGCATCCAGTTCCATCACTTCGTGGCAAACAGATGGGGAAAAAGTGGAAACAGTGACTGATTTTATCTTCTTGGGCTCCAAAATCACTGCAGACAGTGACTGCAGCCATGAAATTAAAAGAACTTGCTCCTCGGAAGAAAAGCTATGACAAACTTGGACAGTGTATGAAAAAGCAGAAATATCACTTCGCCAACAAAAGTCCACATAGTCAAAGCTATGGTTTTTCCAGTATTCATGCATGGATGTGAGAGTTGGACCATCAAGAAGGCTGAGCACCAAAGAATTGATGCTTTCACACTGTGGTGCTGAAGAAGACTCCTGAGAGTCCCTTGGACAGCAAAGAGATCAAACCAGTCAATCCTAAAGGAAATCAACCCTGAATATTCATTGGAAGGACTGATGCTGAAGCTGTAATACTTTGGCTCACCTGATGTGAAGAGAAGACATTGGAAAGATCCTGATGCTGGCAAAGATTAAGGGCAGGAAGAGAAGTGGGCAACAGAGGGTAAGATGGTTGAATGGCATCACTGATTCAAAAGACATGAGTTTGAGCAAGCTCCAGGAGACAGGGAAGGACATGGAAGCCTGGTGTGCTGCAGTCCTTGGGTTTGCAAAGAGTCAGACACAACTTAGCGCCTGAACAAATTTGGTCAGCCATCTGACCAAATTTGAACAAATTTGTCATCCAGTTTAAAGAGAATATGTCATTTCCACTTTTGGCATCTTAAAACTCAATAATGCCATAAAATTCTAAGTTTGTACAAATTCTGACAGAAATGATAGGTGTTCTCTAAAGGGAGTGAGTAAAACGTTAAAAAAAAATAAGAAAATGCTTTTCATATATTTTTGATCTGGGGTTCTAATACCTCAATACAACAGAACTAGAGGAACCCTGGCATCCTCTACTGTTTTATCATTATATAAATCAAATGGATTTTCTTTTCCAATAAAATTATATGCATAAATTGCCAATGTGAGTCTCTTGAGGGCAAAAAAATTATAGAAATGATGCTATTTTGATGGCAGTTAGAATAAAAAATGCTCTTCAGCTTTACAACCTGAAGACTAAGAAACTTTACAGACTTTCTTAGTGTCTCAGTAATATCAATCATTGTGAACTATATCTTCTCACAACTTGTGAAACAGTGACTTCAAAACTCAAACAATAACCTTGAATTCATATTACAACATTTATGCTTTACTTTCTGGTAGAGAAAGTAATTTTCCTGCTCCATTCCAGGTACTTCTTTACATGTTACTTTGCTTAAGCCCTAACACCCCTCAGAAAAAGGCTTCAGTACCATTTTATAGATAAAGGGACTGAGGTTTAGAGAAATAAAGCAACCTGCTTCACAAAGCCTGTACAGCTGGTCAGAAGCGGAACTCAGATCTGAAACCAGGTCTAACTCTAAAGCACTTACTCTAAAAGTATTTTTTGTTTTTTAATCAAATTAATGTGTTTCAAACCTGAAATACAAAATTTAACCAGCACATATGACATCACTTATATATATGGAATCTAAAAAATAAAACAAACTAGTGAATATAACAAAAAAAAAAGCAGACTCACACAGAGAACAAGCTAGTAGTTACCAGTAGAGAGAGGGAAAGAGAGAAGACAAGACAGGTAGGGGATTAAGAGGTACAAATTACTGTAAATCACTATGTTATATACCTGTAACTTAAATAAGACTGTACATCAACTAAACTTCAACTTTAAAAAATTAACCAGCATGTAATAATATTTTCAAAGTATGATTATTCCTCCAATTTCCTAGATTGAAAAGTAGACATCATAGTCAATTATTTTTTCTAGATCTACAGTTCATACATTATATACAGCATGAATAACTATACCAAGAGTTATCTGTTTATTTAAAAGATTAAGTGTACTTTAATCAATTTGCTAACAGAAACACATACAACATTTTTACAAACTTCAAAAATTGTCATGATATTTGACATTGTGATAGTGTAACAAGTGGCTGCTATGAATTACAGAATGTGAAATGGTCATAGTGGCACACCCACCTCTTAATTATCATGTAGCACAAGATATTTTAGTTTTTGAACAAAAGTCCTAATGCTTTACTGACAATCATACAATTTTATCAATTATTAAAAATATGTTGAAATGCATGGTTTATTTTTCTCCTAATAAACTGTATTTTTATAGGCAAAACGTTGACAAGACTCTTCACAGTTTCTCTAGGACATCCTAGAAAGCCATGTAATACCCTTTCATTAGAATTCTCAGAAACGAACCAAATCTTTTCAATGTTAAGTATCCAAGTATTTTTACAACAATCAGAAAATGATCTGAATGTTAGAAAACAACACTGTTTACAGGTACCAAGAGAAAGCCCTCAGAATATAAAGAATTGTGATAGACAAGATTACTGACAGAGTGAGGAAATACAACAAGTTCATGGATTCTAAAAAGAAACTGAAGACATCTGTTAAATGAGCGCGCACACACACACACACACACACACACACACACAAAAAAAAAAAAAACAGTAAGAAATCATTTGCCACTCCACAATACTGATAAGGGATCAAATCGAAAAGCTGAAAGGAAACATCTGGCTTGAATTACAAACCTACACAAAACAGAACTTTAAGAGGCTCCTTCGTATCAGTTAACTTCGATCACTCACATCTTCCTATACAAGTGATTCTACCAGCACTACCTTTCTTGCAGATGATGCGACATCTGGGTAGGTGAGCGGCTGCCATGATGGAATCAATGAACTAAAAAGGAGGCTTCTCATGCACACATCGTTCATGTCCAGGTACACGAGAAAAAACCAGGCAAGGAACGCCCACTGAGCTAAGCAACACCACGCGTGAGAACAAATGGAATGTGGGAGGTTATGAATTCATCTTAGAATTCACAAGCAGAAGCTGAACTTTAACAAAAAAGATTTTCTCATTTAATTATACTTTACTTCCACAGCTTTATATTCAAATTCTAATTTTTTTAAAAGCCTGAGTAATAAACAAAGTAGATGACATCATTCAGGGACGAAAGAAAGATCAAGTGTAAATTGAATCTAAGCTTCAAAATTCCTTAACTATTTTCATCATCAATGTTTTGTTTTCGAGAAAAGTCAATATTGTTCACTTAATTTTTACAAAGTTGCTTTTTAATTAATATGATTAATTTAAAAAATAAAATTATGAGAAACAGATACTTTCCCCAAGTGCCACACACTATTGGTTAATATATACAGCCTCCTCCTTCTACCAGAAGGGCTCATTTCCTTCCACAGTGACAGGCACGAAGTGAAGATCTTTTGAAGCAAAGACCAACGCAGAGCACCTGCGTGTGCCTCGCCATGCGCTGAGCAGCTGGTGGACAGCATCTCTGCACCCCAGAGGAGACAAGGCAAACCAGGGACTACTGCTCCCACACACAGACAAGGGCACAGGGCAGGGCTTGAGGAAGGCAGCTCTTTCGACCGAGATCACAAAATGAACCAAGTCAAACCTTAACAGACCTTAACAATGATCACAAGCTTCCTTCATAACAGGAGCAGCGCATCCAGCCCATCTCTGATGCTCTAGCAATCTGCAGTTTAGAATCCTCATTTCAAGAAACTTAACCTTTAATACTCACCCATAAAAACAGGTATTCTTTCCTATTTTTGTAGAAGAGAAAACAGAGGCGTGGAGCTCCCGAGGCAGAGGCCAGGGCCTGGTCTGTGCTGTAGCCTTCAGCCAGAGCTCCTTTAGATTCTCAGGCCCCACCAGAAGAGCTGTGTTTGCACCAGAGGCCCTGGGCTGGCGTGGCCCCTTGGAGACTGAGAGCTCTCTGATCTGCACATTTAGTCACATACTTGTTCATCACTTCTATCATTCCTTTAACAGCTGTGTAAGAATAGAAATTATATACATTCCCCTTTATTTGAAAATCAGAGTTAATTAAGAAACTATGATTATTGTTCCTAATGAAATTCTATTCATCAGAACTTAATATAATGACATTTCATTCACAAAAACAGAAATTCTGGGGCATGCAGTAAGCAAATGACACTGGAAAACTGGCTTAGGGGATAAATAGTGTTTTCTTTCATGGATTGTTAACACAGGTCTGAAAACCTGCAGCTCCGCATGTGTTGTCTCTCCCTACCTCAGGCTGGGTGATATAATCTCACATAAATAATGAAGGAGACTGACAAAAATCAAAGAAAGCACTCACTGCATTTGGGTCACACCCTAAGAAATCACATTACCAATCATGGATAAACCTATCTGCTTACTATCCATCTAGAAAACTGGACCCCTATATCCATCTCATTCACATGATCAAACACTTTTAAACATTCAGAAAAATTTTAAATGAGGTATAGCACATATCTATAGTATAACTGACCTTTTGAATATGACTCAACAGGTACTCGACAACTCAAGAAATAAACAGGGAAAAATCTTTCATAATACTGTACAAATCAGAGAAGAAATGGCTGTCAACAAACAAGAATAGTCTATGATCAAACCAAACATTTTTCAAATGTTTGATTTGGATGGCCAGCAGAATTAAAAATGTAATTATGGTTGAGTTTTACTTCTGAAAAGCTGAATGGTACTGAGTACTGATTATTTGCAAAGTACTATCCTAGCCTTTATCTTGGATCAAGTTCACTTAACCCTTACAACTCTGCTTTAAGGCAGATACTATTAGGATACTCGTTTACAGACAAGAAAACCACAGCCGGGTAAGTAACCAGCCCAAAGTCAGATGATAGCTGCTAAGAGGTAGAGCGGGAACAAGAACCCAAGCAACATAAATATCTCCATAGTTTATCAAATAAAACTACCTCCTCTTCTCTGATTTATTTGGGGAGGAGGGGAGTGACAGAGAGAGTTAAGAGAAATTATACCAAATCACTATCTCAATTTCTCACTTTTTACCTTCTGAACCAAGAAGAACTTGTATGATGTTGATCCACTGGTTCCCACTGGTGTGCATCTGACGTAATCATAACAAGTTAACCAGTTCAGTCACTTACCTGTGTCCAACTCTTTGCAACACCATGGACTGTAGCACTCCGGGCTTCCCTGTCCATCAACAACTCTCAGAGTTTGCTCAAACTCATGCCCATCAAGTTGCTGATGCCATCCAACCATCTCATCCTCTTTCAACCCCTTCTCCTCCCTCCAAAAATCTTTCCCAGCATCAGAGTCTTTTCAAATGAGTCAGCTCTTTGCATCAGGTGGCTAAAAATATTGGAATTTAAGCTTCAATATCAGTCCTTCCAATCAACACTCAGGACTAATCTCCTTGAGGATGGACTGGTTGGATCTCTTTGCAGTCCAAGGGACTCCCAAGAGTCTTCTCCAACACCACAGTTCAAAAACATCAATTCTGCAGTGCTCAGCTTTCTTTTTAGTCCAACTCTCACATCCATACACGACCACTGGAAAAACCATAGCTGTGACTAGATGGACCTTTGTTGGTAAAGTAATGTCTCTGTTTTCCAATATGCTGTCTAGGTTAGTCGTAGCTTTTCTTCCAAGAAGGAAGCATATTTTAATTTCATGGCTGGAGTCACCATCTGCAGTGATTTTGGAGCCCAGAAAAATAAAGTCTCTCACTGTTTCCATTGTTCCCCCATCTATTTCCCATGAAGTGATGGGACCAGATGCCATCATCTTATGTTGAGTTTTAAGCCAACTTTTTCACTCTCCTCTTTCACTTTCATCAAGAGGCTCTTTAGTTCTTCTTCACTTTCTGCCATAAGGTTCATGTTATCTGCGTATCCGAGGTTATTGATATTTCTTCTGGCAATTTTGATTCCAGCTTTTGCTTCATCCAGCCCAGTGTTTCTCATGATGTACTCTGCATATAAGTTAAATAAGCAGGGTGACAATACAGCCTTGATGTACTCCTTTTCCTATTTGGAACCAGTCTGTTGTTCCATACCCAGTTCTAACTGTTGCTTCTTAACCTGCATACAGATTTCTCAGGAGGCAGGTCAGGTGGTCTGGTATTCTTATATCTTTCAGAATTTTCCACAGTTTGTTGTTTGCAATCCACACAGTCAAAGCCTTTGATATAGTCTATAAAGCAAAAGTAAATGCTTTTCTGGAACTCTTTTGCTGTATCTATGATCCAACAGATATTGGCAATTTTATTTCTGGTTCTGCAGCCTTTTCTAAATCTAGCTTGAACATCTAGAAGTTCACAGTTCACATACTATCGAAGCCTGGCTTGGAGAATTTTGAGTATCACTCTACTAGCATGTGAGATGAGTACAATTGTGCGGTAGTTCAAGCATTCTTTGGCCTTGCCTTTCTTTGGGATTAGAATGAAAACTGACGTTTTCCAGTCCTGTGGCTACTGCTGAGCTTTCTAAATTTGCTGGCATATTGAGTGCACCACTTTCATAGCATCATCTTTGAGGATATGAAATAGCTCAACTGGAACACCATCACCTCCACTAGCTTTGTTGGTGTGATGCTTCCTAGGCCCTTTGACTTCACATTCCAAGATATCTGGCTCTAGGTGAGTGACCACACCATCATGGATATCTGAGTCATGAAGATCTTTTTCGCATATTTCTTCTGTGTATTCTTGCCACCTCTTCTTAATATCCTCTGCTTCTGTTAGGTCCATATCATTTCTGGCCTTTATTGTGCCCATCTTTGCATGAAATGTTCCCCTGGAATCTCTAATTTTCTTGAAGAGATCTCTAGTCTTTCCCATTCTATTGCTTTATTCTATTTTTTTGCATCAATCACTGAGGAAGGCTTTCTTATCTCTCCACACTATTCTTTGGAACTCTGCATTCAAATGAGTGTATCTTTCCTTTTCTCCTTTGCCTTTAGCTTCTCTTCTTTTCTCAGCTATTCATAAGGCCTCCTCAGACAACCATTTTTTCTTTTTGTGTTTCTTTTTCTTGGGGATGGTCTTGATCACTGCCTCCTGTACAATGTCACAAACCTCCGTCCATAGTTCTTCAGGCAACTCTATCAGATCTAATCCCTTGAATCGATTTGTCACTTTCACTGTTTTATCTTAAGGGATTTGATATAAGTTATACCTGAAAAGTCTAGTGGTTTTCTCTACCTTCTTCAATTTAAGTCTGAATTATTAACTCCTGATTGTAAAATTCAGACTTAAATTGAAGAAAGTAGGTTAATCAGAACAGGAATCAAAAAACTTCAGTTTGATTCTGAGCTACTTAGGTTAGTGGGTTAGTGATCTGAGACAATTCATTTAACCTTTTTAGGACTCAGTGCCAAACTATACATTGAAGTCCAAAAATACTGCCTTCCTTACAAAAACAAATATCCAAGACAGTGCCGTTAACACTCTTTACAGTAGAATTCTAATAAATGTGTGAATGAAAATAAGATAATTGATTTGGAAAATCAACAGATACTCAATTTATAAAACCATTACATGAAAAGCTAAAGGGAATTTTACAATGGAAGGTTCCAGCTACCTATATGCCTCCTAATGGGAAACAATATGAAAAAAAAAGTACCATTTAGGAACAATTCTTGACAAAAAGGTTGAATCTGAATTTAGAAAAGTCTTTACAGCTAATTCCATTTACAGGAAAAATGGTAACAAATTAAATAATACTGTAGGAAGAAAAATAAGTTCAGAATGTGAAATTTCATAGAACAACAGGCACATTTCTTCAATGAGTTATTGACTGACAAAACAGCAAAAAGAGAAAAATACTGGATCTCTAAAAGATACTGTGAGACAAAAGCCAAATGTAACATATGTAGATTCCAGTTCAAAGAAATCAGATGTTAAATACATATACATACATATATAGACAACTGGAGAAATTTCAACAAGGCCTAGATATTAGATGTTGCCAAAAAGTTACTGTTACTTTTGCCAAGTGGTAAGATAACTGTATTACAATTATGTAAGGAAATTTTGCTAGAGAGATATATTAAAGTATGTAGCCATCATATGACATGGTCAAGAACTTACCTTAAAATACTTCAGATAAACTATAAAGAATATAAAGTAATAAATAAATGAAATGTGGAAAAACTGGGCTTCTTCCCAGATGGCACTAGTGGTAAAGAACACACCCCTGCCAATGCAGGAGAATAAGAGACACAGGTTTGACCCCTGGGTCAGGAATGTCTCCTGGAGGAGGGCATGGCGACCCACTCCAGTATTCTTGCCTGGAGAATCCCATGGATAGCGGAGCCTGGCAGGCTACAGTCCACAGGGTCGCAAAGAGTCGGACACGACTGAAGTGACTTAGCACATGTGTAGCACAGAAAAACTAATAAATGTATGACATATTTTTTCAAGACATATCAAGAAATTATTTATTTTAAATATTTCTCTTTAATATTAGCCTTGGTGAAGAAGGAGTCCTATTAAGACTCCAAGCCTGCTGGATTTCCTTGTCAGGCTGGAGCAGAGTTTAAACCAGGCCAGACACCCTCTAGTTATGGCTACAGCCTCCTCTTGAGCCCAGAGTCACTGGTTGCAAACTGGCATATGTAATTTGTATTTGCACTTGTTTAAAATGTTTCATGATACAAAAATATTCACAAGTATTTTCTCCACCTGTTTCATAAGTTTACTGTGATGATCATTGATTAAAAAGTAGCTAAGACACATGTCAAGCATTTGATGAATGACAGTTTGAAACTGAATAAAGAAAAAAGTTAAAGAATCCAGGTTCCAAATCAGGAGTCTGCAAAGGATGTCTGGCCCACAGGGCAGACTCAGACAACTGCCTCTTTTTGTTATGATGAAATCATCGTATCCATCTGTTTAGATATTGTCTGCAGGAGCTTGCAGGCTACATACACAGCAGAGTAAGTGCAACAGAAACATGGTCCACAAAGTCAAAAATATTTTCTGTCTCTCCTTGGAAAAAAATTTATTTACTCCTGTTCTGAATTCTATCATTTCACTATCTCTAAGAGGAAATTCAACGTCAAAAGGTTTTTAGAATTTTTCTCCTTTAATTTACCAAGGACTTTCTCTATTTTAGTTTATTACAAATAAAAACAAAACTACCCACAAAGTAGGATTTAGGTAGCTTCATATTTTTGTCCCACAAATGAATAAATCATTTCATAGCTTCAAGGTAGTTACTTTTCTGCTCAGTCGAGAAACTTACAATAAAAGTAAACAAGCCAAGAAGGCAAAGATGTAAAAAAAAGTTTGATTTAAAAGAAAAATCATTATTAAGTATTATTATTGTTACTTCAAGTTCACTGGGTTTTATAAAATTATCCAAGGGAAACAATACATTACGTGTTTGCACACACCACAATCAAAGGGTGCGTTTTATTTAGGAAGGAGGAAGCTCACAGACACAATGTTGGAATTTTTCCTCAATAATTCAGCAAAGAACACTATACACCCATGGGCCATTTTTTCTATGAACTTCTGTATATTTTGGATTAATAGTTTAAACACATTATTTGGCAGTCTTCAACGCAGCTTACATAACCTTTGGGTACACCCATGAGCTAATTAGTAATTTAAGGCCTGAGAAAAGCAAAGTTTCAGAGGAAAATACACTGAGACCCGAATGGTTTAATATGCAAGCGCACTAGCTAAAGGGTATAATTAAACCGACATCACTCCTTTAAATCTGCATAATTATGTCCCAAAGACATTCTCATTAGTAGCTTTTACTTTGCTGCTAAACCAGAGATGGCCTCAGGGCTACATGGCTGGAAAATAAATATAAAGAAAGTAAGGCATATACAAGTCAAATAAAATACCTGCACAAGTCAATTACGGAACTTTTCTTTTTTGAGTGAAATATAACCCACCAGCCAACCTTCAGTACTGGTGAGTCCCCAGCAAAACACTACCATTGAACCAAAGATGACACTTATGCCTCAAATTTCAGAGGAAAAAAATAACCAGAAACATTTAACAAACTATTTTTAATACTAGAGAGAGAGAGCTGTTTTTGCCTACACTAGCTCTACTGGAAATCTCTCCTAACCAGCACTTCCTTTACTGCACAATGATAACTGATGTTCCTATCACCAGCCTGCGCCAGGTCCAAATCCTGAAGATCACTCTAAATCATTAAACAGAAGATGAGATTATGTTCAGCACACTTTTGGCGGTGAGTGTACTTCATAATATTCACATTACTTTAAGATTAGTAATATATCTATGGTATACAGGGCAAGAGTCAATCAAGAGACTGGTCAACTCCAGGTCAGACATTCACAGGGGCCATATTGAGCAATATGGTCAACAATACACAAGAAGGAAAAGTACTCCTCTCAAAATCCAGGGCATGAAACTCTATAGGGTATTCAGAGAAATGTTAACCCTACAGGGAATTCAGGGAAATTTTGTCCAAGGGCTCAAAGGAATTTTAAGCCACTTTTTAAAAAGTACTGCCTAACCAGTGGCCCTTCTTTCCCTGCTCTGCTAACACTGATCAAATCTTCTGAAACAATAGCTGGAAATGCAGTTAATAAACTGCTGCAATAATTCAGGTGAGAGACGGGAGGGACCAGTGCTTGGCAGCAGGGATAGTAAGAAGGATGCGCTTTCAAGGCTGAGCCAAGAGAATCTGCTGAGAGGGCAGGTACAAGAGAAAGAGTCAAAGACTCTGGACAGCAGGATTTTTGATCTGAGCAACTTAAAGAATGGAAGTGCCTGTACTAGTTTGCATTCCCACCAACAGTGTAAGAGAGTTCCCTTTTCTCCACATCCTCTCCAGCATTTATTGCTTGTAGATTTTTGGATTACAGCCATTCTGACTGGTGTAAAGTGATACCTCATTGTGGTTTTGATTTGCATTTCTCTGATAATGAGTGATGTTCAGCATCTTTTCATGTGTTTGTCAGCCATTTTTATGTCTTCTTTGGAGAAATGTCTGTTAAGTTCTTTGGCCCACTTTTTGATTGGGTCGTTTATTTTTCTAGAATGGAGCTGCAGGAGTTGCTTGTATATTTTTGAGATTAATTGTTTGTCCGTTGCTTCATTGGTTATTATTTTCTCCCATTCTGAAGGCTGTCTCTTCACCTTGCTTATAGTTTCCTTTGTTGTGCAGAAGCTTTAAATTTTAATTAGGTCCCATTTGTTTATTCGTGTTTTTATTTCCAATATTCTGGGAGGTGGGTCATGGAGTATCCCGCTTTGGGTTATGGCAGAGAGTGTTTTGCCTATGTTATCCTCTAGGAGTTTTATAGTTTCTGGTCTTATGCTTAGATCTTTGATCCATTTTGAGTTTATTTTTGTGTATGGTGTTAGAAAGTGTTCTAGTTTCATTCTTTTACAAGTGGCTGTCCAGTTTTCCTAGCACCACTTGTTAAAGAGGTTGTCTTTTCTCCATTGTATATTCTTGCCTCCTTTGTCAAAGATAAGGTGTCCATAGATACGTAGATGCAATCCCACTGCTGGGCATATACACCGAGGAAACCAGAATTGAAAGAGCCACGTGTACCCCAATGTTCATCGCTGCATTGTTTACAATAGCCAGGACATGGAAGCAACCTAGATGCCCATCAACTGACGAATGGATAAGAAAGCTGTGGTACATATACACAATGGAATATTACTCAGCATTAAAAAAAAAATTCATTTGAAGCAGTTCTACTCAGATGGACGAAACTGGAGCCCATTATCCAGAGTGAAGTAAGCCAGAAGCAAAAACAACAATACAGTATATTAACATATACATATGGAATTTAGAAAGACGGTAACGAGAACCCAACATGCGAGACAGCAAAAGGAACGCAGATGTATAGAATAGACTCATGGACTCTGTGGATGAGGGTAAGGGTGGGATGATATGGGAGAATGGCATTGAAACATGTTAATTATCATATGTCTAATCAATCGCCAGCCCAGGATTGATGCTCGGGGCTGGTGCATCGAGATTTCCTGGGGGGGAGGGAGGAGGGAGGAGGGAGGGGGGTTATGGAGGGGGAGCATATGTAAACCCATGGTGATATCATGGCATTGTATGGCAAAAACAATAAAAAAAAAAAAAAAAAGAATGGAAGTGCCATTATCTGAGATGGAAAAGGCTGAAGGAGGAGCTGGTTTGGGCAGGCTCATGGACAAGAGCCTCACTTTTGGAGACTTTGAAATGCTTCAAATACTATTGAGTTTGCATGATCTAGAATCTAGATCCTAAGCAGGCCCTTGGCTATCACATATAAAACTCAGGCAGAAGGATAGGCTGGAAAGACACATCAGAAGCCTTAAGACAGGATGAATTCATCTAGGGATTCAGTATACATTAAAAACAAAAATCTGTGCTTTGTTCTTAGGGCACTGAATTACTGAAAATGAGTAACGCTGCCTTAGAGCTGCTCAGTGTCATTGGTAGACACAGGACTGAGCCCATCAAGTATCCTATGAACTCTTCTGAACCAGTTCTTTGAATTCTGATCAAAGGGTACATTTGTCTTTGCTGCAAATGAAGAAAGATGGTTAACTGTGACATCAGGCAGATAAGACCCTGAGCCAAGTAGGTCCTCAGATACAATCCTGAGGAAGGAACAACCTGCTGCAAGCAGGAGGTATAGGCAAGGGCAAGGAAGGGTCAACCACATCCTTGATGCGTGCTGCCCAAATTCAAGCAGCCAAACATGAGACAAACATGAAAAATCTGAGGGCACTGAGCAAAATCATCTGAGGCCTAAAAGGTATCCTGAGTGACTACCTGGAAGTTAGCTTTCAGCATTCATTAAAAAGGTGAACTCTGCAAAGATCTCATCTCTGCACTCAGTGCCAGCTTTCTTTAGATACGTGACATTCTGGTGGAAAATCCAAACGCACCTATCAAGCAACCACTAAGATTTGCTAATCTCTCTCCCTGTACTCAGAGAAGGCAATGGCAACCCACTCCAGTGTTCTTGCCTGGAGAATCCCAGGGACGGAGGAGCCTGGTGGGCTGCCATTTATGGGGTTGCACAGAGTCAGACATGACTGAAGTGACTTAGCAGCAGCAGCAGCAGCTCCCTGTACTAAGACCCCAAGACAACAGTGATGCCAACCTGGAACTTCTCCCCATCCAGCAAGAATACTGTCACAGAGACCTAACAAGAGGCACTCGGCTTTTTATGAGATTCAGTGTAAGATGCATTCCCTGGAGGAGTGGATCTGTGTCTTTAGCTAAACCATGGTAGTAAAGGGACCTCCATTATGATACCAACAGCCTTCATGTAAATACTTCATGGGTCATGAACTACTCACGTGTCCAAATCCTATCACCTTTCAAGGTTCAATTCAAATATCAGTTTGCCCATGAAGGCCTCTCCGAGGTCCATGGGGAAGTGTGCAATATTTCACTCATGCTGTAGTTACTACTTTCTAACTTACCTGAAATGAGCACTAAAGGGGGGACATTTTATTATCTTCTATATACCAGACACTAATATTAAGAATACTATCATGTAAGTCTACACTCCCTGGGCTTCCCAGTGGGCTCAGCAGTAAAAATTCCACCTGCAAAGCAGGAGACATAGGTTCAGTCCCTGGGTCAGGAAGATCCCCTGGAGGAGGGCATAGCAGCCCACTCTAGTATTATGCTGGGAAAATGCCATGCAAAGAGGAGCCTGGCTGGCTACAGTCCATGGGGTCGCAGAGTCGGACACAACTGAAGTGACTGGAGCACACACATACACAGGCACACATGCTCTCCCTATCAAATCACTCTGTCTTTGAAACAAGCTCAGCTACTCTGCTTGAGAGGCTAGTGTTATATTTATTAAGGTATGTAAAAAATTTCCATGTACCCAATAAATGTTACTTGAATTTAATGGCCCCCCACAAAAAAAACCACTGTCTCCACCCCTCCAAAAGCCTATATATAACTAATTAGAAGGTAATTCAATAGTTGTATTATAATAAAAGTTCTCTCAGTCTGGTGCAGACTGTATTCCTTCAGGCTATGAGTCATGTCTTATGTATGTTTTTCCCCTCATAGTCCTTAAAGCATTGGTATATGTAGATTTTAAAATACTATGAATATGTAAGCTTTTATAGTCTAATAAAATCAGAATTCTTTCCAAAAATGAGGATCATGGGATTTTCTCCCCATCTCTGCTACACTTAGGGCTCAGTAGAGTAATTAACTTATCAGGTGTTCAGCAATGCCTAGTCCTCTGTTTCTTTCAATATTCTGCCCTTCTTCATCTTTTTAAAAGAGGAGGACAATTCCATCAAAGCAGACCAAGCATTTGTGGTATGGTCTCTCCAGCAGACAGAAAGATCCTATGACCCTGGACTTTCCACTTGCTAGGAAACTCACTGAGCTTCAGTATAGTTTGCTTCAGTATATAAAATGTTCTCTTTCAGAGTTTTGTATCTCTTCATAAACAGGAAACACCACAAACCAGTCACTCTAGCACTTAGGGTCCACTTGGCTAAGGAGAAGCTACCGTATAAGCAACAGTCAGAAGAGTTAAGTCACTCAGTTGGAGGGTTTCCCTGAAACAATAATAACTTGTTCCTGACCAATTATAACTTTTAAATGAAAAGTAGGTCTTTATCGTGAAAAGGAAAAGAAGTGTTATTCTCTCAGTCATGTCTGACTCTTTGTGACCCCAAGGACTGTAGCCTGCCAGGTTCCCCTGTCCACAGGATTCTCCAGCAAGAGCACTGGAGTGGGTAGCCACTCTCTTCTCCAAGGGATCCCAGGGATCAAACCTGGGTCTCCTGCATTGCAGACAGATTCTTTAACATCTGAGCCACCAGTGAAAACCAGGTCTTTATTATTAGCGCTAAATCTAAATATGAAGAAAGAGGGAAAAAAAACAAAAGTAGCACATCCGGTAGCTTGTAATGAGGAAAACTAACAGCTTGACACAGGAGGAGGGTTTTCGACCACTGAGTACACAGTGAGGAAAGACTACGTACATACGTACATAGCTTTCTATCCCTGCCATGTAGGTAGCTAGAGAATGAAAGCCTTAAGACACTTTTTCTCTACAAAGGCATTTAAAATCTAGTTGACATTAAAAGAAGTAGAGGGGGTAATCACTGCTGGCTCAGATATTTAGGAAAAGGCTAACACAAGAGTCGGGCCTTAGAGGATCAATAGGAAAGATTTTTTGGCTCCAACCAATAGTAGCTTAAATGAAATCTAATTCATCTCCAGTAGTACTGAAATTAATTCCACTCAGTTGTCATTGATTATTCAGAATTTTCTCCCTGACCTGAAAGTACATTCTCTCTCTTTTCTCTAGGTAGTAAACTTACCCATCCATCCTACAGGCAGATTTAAATTATATTAAAAACAAAATCACATAAGGTTTTATGAATGACCTTGAATGTAAATTTCTAAATTTAACGAAAGTATAGTTTTTAAAACAATATTTACATGTAAAATATGCACACCATGGGCTCCACTAGAAGGAGTTCTTATTACTGGCTGAAATGAAACATAATACAGTTATAAACAGAGTTTGAATGGCATTACCACAGCATTATTCAAGTTGCATACTTTATGTAAAAGGCCTCAAGGTGCAGTCAATAAGTTAATAATTAAAACACATAAAACTGCAGCAGATAACAATCATCATAAAATTGTTAAAATAATGTTTAACAGTGACTTATCAGAAAGAGCTCATTATTAAGACAGATTTTTTTTTGTACTGTCCCAGAAGGCCGATGAATTGGAGAACAACAGTAAGAAATGGAGACTGCCTTATATTAGGTATTTTTGGAAATAATCTTGGTTTTAAGTCTCTGTGGTAAGAATTTAGAAACTGCAGAAACATCTGCTTGAACTTACATGTGGCCAAAGCAGCACTTTGAAAAGGGTAAAGAAGCAGGAAGAAGGGACAGGAAGTAGCTGTGTTATGACATCCCTGAAATTCCAAGATCCAGCTAAAGTGCTTCTGTGGTCATATTATCAACCCTGAAGGCCACGCAGACCTCAGAGCAAGGAGGACAGAGGAGCGCCCACGGTGATCTGCTCACTAACCCAGGCCCACCTGGAGGCAGAGGAGGGGCAACCAGAGCGGAAGTGACGCCCACCAGGAAGGAGAAGGAATGGGATGCCTCCTAGGAGAAGGAGACATATTCTGTGATCTCTTCTTGAATTACCTTGAAGGAAGCCACTTTTGTTGGTGATATTATATTCAAGTATACACGTCCTTGGAGAAGGAAATGGCAACCCACTCCAGTACTCTTGTCTGGGAAATCCCAGGGACAGAGGAGCCTTGTTGGCTACAGTCCGTGGGGTCGCAAAGAGTCAGACACAACTGAGCAACTGAGCACATACATGTCCTAGATTTGTTTTGCTAAATACATATTTTTAAGGGGAATTTTTAAGTGGCTTCAACATGAAGGTAGAAATAAAAGCATAATTGTGATAAAAGTCATACCTAAGAAAATCAGTCAACATACATTTTTCCCCTCTATTGGTAAAGAAATATCACATCTATGGTAAAATCTGAAAACATCAAAGTAGAATGCACAACTTATCTTTAAGCGAGATTTAAAAGTATTGTCATTATATCTAAATCACCATATTTATAGATAAAAAGGTCTTTAATCCACACATTACCAGTGAAATGTCAGTTTTACTCAATTGACTTTACAGTACACAAGCATTCACTGAACAACACTACGCACCACTACCAGCTAATGATGATGGTGTACTGCTGGGTAAATGTCTACCCTTTCTGACCAGTGCTTTGATTTCCACTGAACTAAGTATCAATAAAACAAATAGGAAAAAATACAACCTGTTTGCAGGGTTTTTAATATTACAAGGAGAATATCTGAGATGAATTTTCATTATGGAGTTTATTTTGAAACACTATGGGAAACAGGATTTATTTATAGAAAAAACTTCTCACTAAAAACTGTCCAGTTCAGCTCAGTTGTCGTGTCTGACTCTTTCCCACCCCATGGACAGGCTTTCCTGTCCATCACCAACTCCTGGAGCTTGCTCAAACTCATGTCCATTGAGTTGGTGATACCATCCAGCCATCTCATCCTCTGTTGTCCCCTTCTCTTCCTGCCTTCTATCTTTCCTAGCATCAGGGTCTTTTCCAACGAGTCAGTTATTCTCATCAGGTGGTGAAACCATTGGAGTTTCAGCTTCAACATCAGTCCTTCCAATGAATATTCAGTACTGATTTCCTTTAGGATGGACTGGTTGGGTCTCCTTGCAGTCCAAGGGACTCTCAAGAGTCTTCTCCAACACCACAGATCAAAAACATCAATTCTTCAGCGCTCAGCTTTCTTTATGGTCCAACTGTCACATCCATACATGACTACTGGAAAAACCATAGCTTTGACTAGATCAAACCATAGCTGTGATCACATGGATCACAGTCTTATCTAACTCAATCAAACTATGAGCCATGCCGTAAAGGGCCACCCAAGATGGATGGGTTATGATAGAGAATTTCTGACAAAACTTGGTCCACTGGAGAAACGAATGCCTTGAGAACCCCATAAACAGTATGAAAAGGCAAAAACACTGTCCAAGAAAGGAGCAAAAAACCCAGCAAGGTGGAGACACTGCTGGATTCTTGATAGCATAGACCTGCTAGGGGCAGCACTAGGACCTCAGTGCATAATGACTACTATGTATTTTTATGATGTCAGTGGGAAAATTCAGAAGTGAGGGTGGCATTTAGGAATCCATCTGCAGAGCTGAGAAAGTGTAAGAGACAGTCAGCCTTATTCAACGCAAAGGAAAAAAAGAAATAAAAGGTTGCAATAAAAGACTTTTTTAGGTGAAAAGATATAAAGAAAAACTAAAGGATAAAGTAGCTAAGAGGATTAATTTAACTCAAGATCCACACACTATGTTGCAGACATCAATCATCTCTCTTTTGGGTATCTCTCCAGTGGGGATAAACTGAGTCAGCAACTCTTTTGAGATTCTAGTAGGAAAACCACCTTTCTCCCTCCCTGACTGAAACCTGAGATGCACTGAGCTTAGTGCCAGCTGGTGTGTGCCCGTTCTCTCCCAGGCTATCCATGGTGTTGCCCACTGTCTCCTGCTGGCCTGTCCTCAGGCCCTGACTTTCTAGCCAGCTCTGGCTGCCTGCAGCTCAGCTCACAGAGATCCACAGCACCACAGCCAAGGCTCTGAGATCCAGGATCTGGATTTCTGAGTGAATATGGGTAGTTTTCCTTGACTCAAGTTTCTTCATTATAAAGTGGTGAAGACTGACGTTTGCTCATTCAAATTCTACTAAGGTATAAATAACCATGCCAAGCCCAGGGCTCTTATGTAAAGCTCAAGTGGTGAGTAAAACGTCACGTTTGGTTTAAGTCTTTACTGACTACTCTATTCAAAACTACATTCCCTGCCTTCTCCCTAGCATCAGAAATCTGGCCCATTTTGGAGTTTACACTTACCCAGTTACCTGGAGTCAATTTACTACTCTGTAAAACCTTAAACTAGTATCTTCTTGTCATCTTCTCCTAAGAGCACTGTGCATATTAACAACAAAAATTTAGACTACATTTTAAAATGGTGGGGAATATGTTATTTTAATACAACACAATCCATAAGGTATCAGTGATAAGACAACAGTTACAAGTGAAAGATTAAAGTTGAAGTGTTCTACTTTTTATCTCATCTTCCTAACGTAAGTATGCCAAGCATCTGGAGTAGAACAGCAAAAGAAGTTATTACTGAAGCAATTTTTCACCAAAATAGTGTTTGGAGGGAGGGATGATAACACCTATTTTATTCTAATGACAGATTTAACACAACACATAATTTAATTGAACAGCAGACTAGCTAGCCTCTTGACAACTCATGAAGGCAAGTCCGACCTTCTCAAGTCTATATTTAAATATTACTTCTTATTTAGAACTTGTATTCCCAATGTAATGGAAGGAGTGGAGCTTAAGAGTTACCTTAACATGCACACATCTTTATTACACCATAAAACACTTAAGAGTAGCAAATATAACAGAAACTTCATATAGCAAAACTGTAAAAAACACATTCTAGAGACTTGGTAGCTGCTATAGGGTACCTTTAAATTGCCATTCAAGAGCAAAGTGACAAAGATTGGACTACTTTCACTAGAAACTACTTTTTATTACATTCCAAATACTTTCCTAGGATATAGCTAATGGGAAAGTTCAAACAAAACAAAATTTTCTTTGAAAGAAAAGCCAAACATATAACCAATTAAACTAAAGTTTATGTCAAAACATTATAAAGTTTTATAAAGTTAAATAGATTTATAAATATATGGAGGAAACATGTGAATGATTATAGACTAATCCATTTATCAGTTTTTTTAACTAACTGACACTGGTTTAGTACTTTATAAATTACACAGTACTTCATGCATATTCTCATTTCTTTGCAACATTTTAGTAGGTACGTTGTCCCCTTTTTAACAATGATGTTATCACAGCTCTGGCGATTAGATACAGAGCCGAAAACCTCTGTTCTAAGCCACGCCCTCTTAGATTTACATGGTGGGTCAGACATGCCTACATTCTACACAACATGCCTGTTCGTCTGGAAAGCACCCAGGAAAGTACATGAAGTAGAGTAAGATAGACCTGGGCTCTAACTCCCAGGTGGCACTAGTGGTAAAGAATCCATCTGCCAACGCAGGAGATGCAAGAGACACAGGTTTGATCCCTGGAGGCAGGCACAGCAAGCTACTCCAGCACTCTTGCCTGGAGAATCCCATGGAAAGAGGAGTCTGGCAGGCTTCAGTCCATAGGGTTGCAGAGAGTTGGACACGACTAAAGTGACTTAGCATACACGCACAAGTTCTAACTCAGGTCTGCTCATGCACCACTTCTGTCACCTGGAGAAAAACCATTAAACTCTCCACGCTGTTGTTGTTTAGTTATCAGTCATGTCTAACTCATTGCTACCTGACCCCATGGACTGTAGGCCGCCAGGCTCCACTGTCCATGGGACCTTCCATGCAAGAATACTGGAATGGGTTGCCATTTTCTTCTCCAGGGGATCTTCCTGACCCAAAGATCAAAACGGTGTCTCCTGCATTAGCAAGTGATTCTTTACCACTGAGCCGCCAGGGAAGCCCAAACTCTTCATAGGCAGAGGACATTTATTTTTCAGTGCTGCTGTGAGATTAAATGACATAAGGAACATGGAGAGGACTTAGTGACAGCATGGCTGTGTTGCCAGGTCCCACACCTGCACAAGCTTTCCCTTCTGCCCTCTCTGCTTCTGCTCTCCGGCCACAAGGACTGCCAGAGAAAGCAATGAAACAGTGCAGACATAGCCAATTACAAATTTACGGTCTGGTATGTTTTCCTCATCAGTAAACAGCCCTAAATAATAAATAGTATCCATTGCCTAGGACTGTTTTAATGCGTCCATAAGAGGATGTGTGTATTAATTATGGTGTCTGGCATATGCAAGGCACTCAGTAAGTGGTTACACTGGACTCATTCTGCTGCGGCGTTTCAATCTCAGTAATTATCACAGGTGAACACCTCTGCTTGTGCAGCTCCAGAAGGTGTTCGTCTACACTCCTTCCAATATTCCTTAAGCCCTGTTGGCATCCAACCTTCTGGTAACTGATCTCCTGCCTCCGTTACTGGAAAGACAGGAGGTGAGCATGAGTTTACCCGGCTCCGCTTTCTTCCTCCCATCACTTCTTTACCAGCTTAAAATCTCTCAGAAAACCACCATCAAGACTCAAATATCCTCACTCAACTCCTAACTCATCTCATTCCCTCATTCAACACATTTTACTGACCACCTCCGGCCTTTCGGGCACTCAGCCGAACGCTGGCTGCTGGGGGCAGGGAGCCAGACGAGAACAGTTCCTGTTTTCAGGAGCGTGGTGGGAGTGAGGTGGTCACATTGCCTCATGACCCTGCTATAGACGCAGGCGCATAAACCATCTTCCTGTCACCCCAGCCCTCGACTCCTCACTCACTTCAAGCGCCTCCAGGAGCCCCAGTGCTCTGGACAACCTCTGTCCACACAGGCATTTCCTACAGCATACGGTTCTATTTCTTGTCTTCCTGACTTCTCAGACTTCTAGACATTACTGCTGTTGCCTCTATTTCGTCATCTATCATTAAGACCAGGAAATCGGTCTCCTGTTCTGTACTTTTCTTAGAAGTGACTTCCAACATATACTACCCGTGCTGGGTAGCAGGAACAGCTTACTTCAGAAAGCCTTCTTCTTCTTAGTGCCTGAACCCCAGACTATTCTCTCTTTCTCTCCAGTATTTCTAGTAATTCAGGTCTCACTTCAGGCTCCTCCATCACTACTACAATGGGGTTATCCCTCAAGCTGAGCCTCTGCTCTCTGCACTGCTCTATATTGTCCATCTGCCCATTCGCTTTCCTGCATGAGGCTTTTCCCTCCACTCTCCCTGAATGGCTCTCAAATCCACATCCCTGTGTTTCCCCTCACAGAACAGTACCTCTCACACTCTAAGGGCCCCATAAGAACCACAGAGGAAGGAAGAAACAGATCCAACCAATCAACCAAGAAGAATTTCTACCTGGACATGGATTTAAATCTACACCAAAAACTCAATTCATGACCCATTTCTCTCTACTCTGATCCCAGACCCATCAGGTCCACGCACAACCTCTGCTCCTGGAGTTCCCACCTTCCTGTTACCTGTGGACTGTCCAACCTCCACTCTGCTGCATGCAACCTCTTCCCTGAACCCTCCATTTAAACTTGGCCCAATACCACCACGAGCAGACCTGACTCTCCCCATGTAAAGGTTGCATACCAATTCCAGATTCTCTTCTGAAAAGACAATTCTCCCTGTTTAACACTCGCTAGTGGCTTTCTCTTGACTAAAAATGAGGTTCATTTAAAGCAGCTCTATCCTCACACTAATCTCTTTCTCCTCGTGTCTCATGTCCTACTTTCCTAAATTCTACACCACAAATAAACAATAGTATTTTGTAAACACTTTTAAGTAGGAAAACCCTCTTTTAAGTGAAATCTTACATACAATTCCAACACATAAAAATAAATGAGGTACTGTTCCGTTACACTTGTTAAAGTAGGGACAGAAATCAGACATCTCAATCTCCCCTGTAAACTTCAGCCCTCTTTCCTCTGGAACCCAGGAGTTTGCAAGAACACAGCCTGAAATGCATTCCCTTCATCTAAATCCCTTAAACATTTCCTAAAACAAATCATCTCTGCTGGAATTCAGTCTTTCCCCTTAACTCTCCTCTCTATTTTAGGTGACATGAAATCTTAACAAGCCATCAGATTCTATTCTACTTGTGGAAACTTAACTGATTACTCTGTGTCAAGCTATGCCCACCTTCCTATGAAGTCCTAAATGAGAAGAGCTAGCATTTACTACATGCCAGAATCTGGACTAATCCTTGACCAAATCCTCGAGTGTAAATAGGGACAGAGCTCTATATCCACAGATGTATACACTGTCCATATTCTGTAGGTGAGGACACATACCAGGTAATCTGCCCAAGCACGTATACAGTGGAGTCAAATGTCAATTCAGTCTGACTCAACTCAGTCTGACTCTAACACTTCATATTAGTTTTCTCCATATGAGAAAACTATGGAGTTTTTCATATGAGCACGTGTAAAACACTATTTTGTAGAGTAAGTGGAAGGAGCTACTCACAGCTGAAGGCAACTGACACTGCAAACCCAGGCCCAGCCTGACTCCCTCCCTCAGGGGCTCGGGGGCATCCCCAGGTGTGCTGGACGGGCTGCAGCGGAGGGACTCTGCTGTGTGTGCTCAGTTAGTACTGACCAGCACCTAACGTACAGCCAGATCTCAAATACACACACGGGGGTTACTAACAAAGGACAACATTACACTCAAATTGCAACAGAAATAGACAAAAGAACAAACAGCTGGAGATTTTCACGCCTCTATTTGATAACCTATGATCACTTAGATTTCTATGAGGCAACATCTAAACAACGGTTCTCAGTCTGTATGCATTACTTTCATGTGGAGTCTTGGAAACCCATCAGCTATGGACCCGCATTCAGAGTCTGATTCTGAGAGTCATCACTGCTGACAAATTCCCAGACAGTGCTAAAGCTGATGCTGCTGACTGGGGTCATGGGAGAACCACTGGTGCTAAAAGAAAAACCCAGTGGTAAGTATGCTTCATATATGCACACCCCACTAGCCGAATACTTAGTCCTTGGGTGGTCCATTTTTAATGACATAGGTCTGCAGTAAGTCATGATGCGAGCTGGATATGCGACAAAAGACCAGCATTTTTACAGTGCTAAACATCGCCTGGCCCAATTATGACAACATGGAGTAGACCTCGGGTACAGCCTCACCAAGGAGGAGAACTCAGCCACATAACACATTCATGATCTACAGCACACTTAATGTCCAACAGAGTCAGGTCAAAGCAATTCAGACAACAGCTCTACAAGCAATCTGATTAAGCAGACATACTGCTTTGAATTTATGAGAAGAATTATCTAGTTCAGTTTAATCCTTAACAAAGCCAGTGGCTGAAGGGATTTAATATCCACATTCCAAGTGAAAGAATATTTAGTGCCAAGTTTCTTCATGCTTTCAATAGAGGCTTGATTAATTTTATCTCTTGCGCACAGGGTGAGGCTTTTTCTCAGGTAGACTGCCATGTAAATTATAATTACAACAAGAAAAACTTGCATAAAACTGTACTATGATTCATAAATATATTTTGTTTGCATAAAGCATAAGTGCATTTATTTCAAGAATCTCAGAAATTACTTAAGGAATAAGACATTCAAAGCTTTGAATACCTTTTATAGAATCATTCATAAATCCAAAGAATCTTATTTGCAACCTAAGTGCAATTTTCACACGTCCCTGATCCCCACTGACAAGAGTAACTGAAAAAGTTTTATTGTTAAATTTTTAATATATCATAAACATTCACACTCAATATAATTAATCTAATACAAAAATCCTACATAATGAAACTAATACTTTGGGAGTAAGTTATACCCTAAAGCAATTAGTCTGCTACAAGATCATTCATAACAACAGAATGTTCTCTGGAAGTGGTTGATGTTTTAATAGTAGAATTCCTCACCCTCCAGCATAATATGCATCCAAATAAAAATGATATTTGAATATACTGACAGGTCAAATCCATACATAGGTCTGAAAGCAGACATTCAAAAATCACAACAACCCCCAAACCAGCTGATAAAAATAAAACCTGGTGAATGAGTAGCAGTAACAAATAATGGAAGAATTATAAAATAATGGTAGAAAAATGACAAATAATGGAACAGCAGGCAATGCCTGGCCTGCTTTCCCATGGTTCCTGGTGCCCATATACTGCTGTCCTTTCCTCTCTTTCATCTGATCACCACCATCACCTCCTTCAAACCTCATGTGAGACTCATCTCACCAAATCTTCTCTAGCACAAACCTCTCTAATAACTTCCTGCCTCCATGCCACCTCAACAACATGCTCCTTCTCACCACCATGTTGCATAACTGTGCTCTGGTTACTTCCCTCAGGTCACTCTATCACTAAATAGATTGAAATCTTATTATAAAGCAAAAGTCTTTAAAAAAATCAGTGTTGGCCAATACAATCTAAAATCCATATTTAAAGAAGTGAAATTCATTTCAACCAAGAGAGAATGTAAGTGGAAATCTTGTTCATACTATTTTCTGTGTAAACTTTTATAACATCTCAAATTGATTATAGGATGTTAGTGAATATTCAAAGCTATGAAATTATGTATCTTTAAATTACACTACTATGTATCTTTAAATGACCCTACACAGCTCGTCCCAGTTGGTAGTCATGTATCTAGCAAGACCAGGTCCTACTGGCCTAATCCTTCAATTCTTAGTAACCATGTCGTGGGGGCCCGCATTTGCAGAATCACCTCTGCCACAAGTATACTTTCATAATTCAGTTCCTACTACCTACAAGCTGACAGCTTCCTGCTCCCCCAAAAGCTACAGTAAGGTATCCATAATTTCTGCCCAGACGCACAAAGCAACATATGTCAAATAAGCTACAACGAGGGCATGAACAGAAGAAAAAGCAATCAGAAGTATGGTCACGTGGGAAACCACAGAAAGGAGCAGTCCAGGTGCGAGTGATTGAACCGCCTCAGAAGCTCCTGCACGGTCAGGAAATGAGCTCCCCAACAGAAGCAAGGCTCCAGGCATTTCTGGGCTCAACACCAGGCCTTTGCATTAGAGCACTACAAAAAATGTCCAATAGATCCTCCATAAAAGTGCTCTATGTTATAGAGTCTGTGAAAACAAGGACTTTGAGAGAGTAACCACAAGAAAGTTAAAGGTTGGACAAACATCCTGGTGGTGATAGTGTTTCATAACAAGGTCAGCACAACCCGCTAAGCATAGCAGATTATCTGTTGATTTTTGAAATTTTCCATGCCCTCAGCCTTGTGAAACAAAGATCCTGCGCGCACCAACAGATAATAGCCAATTGCTAACAGCCACATCTGCTTCTGTGAAGTGCTTGCCTGCTCGCGTCTATAAAAGAGCTTAGCTGTAAGCGTTAGGCACGACTCTCATCTGCAGCTCCTTTGAGCAACGTGTCCCAGGACACATTGAGAGTTCGCCCCTGCACAGATTAAAAGTTTTGGCCAATAAAGTGACATCTTTTGAGTCGTGAAAGTCTCCGAACATCTGTTTCTCGTGTCGGTGGATGCAACACTCTACAAACAGTATTTTCTATACCTCTAAAAAGTATTTTTAATTGTATGTACCATTTAACAATTAAGTACAAGTGAAGAGAATATTTTTGTAAAGAGATGCTAAATTATATTTCACTGCAAAAATATGTAAGATATAAATGAGAAAAACATGAACTTTTATTTACAACAACAGACTGTAACAACAGAACACTAGAGAGACACAGTAAATCATACGTGCACCTTAAAATATTTTAGTCAAAATAATATATTTGCTGTAATCAGTAATAAGCTAATGAAAATACAGACTGCTACACATTATCTAGAAAGATAAAAATTATTGATTTTTCTTTTCCAATAATTTTTGAAGAAAACTTTTATATTTTAAAATAAAAATCTCATTTGAAAAATTTTTTTAAAACATAGGTTTAAAAGTAAATACCGATGGCCCTGATATCAGACCATCCCAGATCCACATATAAGCCAGGGTGGGTGCGGGATGGAGTGCAGGACAGATGCACGAGCCAAAGGCCTGGTGCCCAGATCTGCCTCTATCTTCTCTCAGCTCCTCTTTCCCCCACTTAGTTACAGCACAGACCAGGCTAAAGTGCTACCTCAACTTCACTCCCTTCATTGAAAACCGCACCTTGTAAATCCTTACTTACTGTGATGGTTAATTTTTTGACCATCACGGGCCCAGACTTCTGGCCATATTATTCTGGATATGTCTGTGAGGGTGTTTCTAGAGGAGATTAACATCTGAACTGGTGGAATGAGCAGAGCAGATGCCTCCCCAGGATGGGAGGCCTCATCCAAACCTCCCCAGACAGAGGCCAACTCTCCTGTGACTAAGAGGTTATCTCTTCCTGCTTCCCCAGTGGCTCAGATGGTAATGAATCTGCCTGCAATGCAGGAGACCCGACTTTGATCCCTGGGTCAGTAAGATCTCCCAAAGAAGCAAATGGCAACACACTCTGGTAATCCTGCCTGAGAATTCCACAAACAGAGAAGGCTACAGTCCATGAGGTCACAAAGAGCTGTACCCGACTGAGTGACTAACAAACTATGTGGATCACAACAAACTGGGGAAAGTTCTGACAGAGATGGGAATACCAGACCACCTGACCTGCCTCATGAGAAACCTATATGCAGGTCAAGAAGCAACAGTTAGAAGTGGACATGGAACAACGGGACTGGTTCCAAATTGGAAAAGGAGTACATCAAGGCTGTATATTGCCACCCTGCTTATTTAACTTATATGCAGAGTACATCATGAGAAATGCTGGGCTGGAGGAAGCACAAGCTGGAATCAAGATTGACGGGAGAACTATCAATAACTTCAGATATGCAGACGACACCAGCCTTATGGCAGAAAGTGAAGAAAAACTAAAGAGCCTCTTGATGATCAAGTGAAAGAAGGGAATGAAAATGCTGGTTTAAAACTCAACATTCAGAGAATTAAGATCATCTGGTCCCATCACTTCATAGCAAATAGATGGGGAAAAAGCGGAAACAGTGACAGACTTTGTTTTCTTGGGTTCCAAAATCACTGCAGATGGTGATTGCAGCCATGAAATTAAAATATGCTTGCTCCTTAGAAGAAAAGCTATGACGAACCTAGACAGCATATTAAAAAGCAGAAACATTACTTTGTCAAAAAAGGTCCATCTAGTCAAGGCTACGGTTTTTCCAGTGGTCATGTATGGATGTGAGAGTTGGACTATAAAGAAAGCTGAGTGCCGAAGAATTGATGCTTTTGAACTGTGGTGTTGGAGAAGACTCTTGAGAGTCCCTTGGACTGCAAGGAGATCCAACCAGTCCATCCTAAAAGAAATCAGTCCTGAATATTCATTGGAAGGACTGATGCTGAAACTTCAATACTTTGGCCACCTGATGAGAACTAACTCATTGGAAAAGACCCTTATGCTGGGAAAGACTGAAGGCAGGAGGAGAAGGGGACGACAGAGGATGAGACGGTTGGATGGCAACACCGACTCAATGGACATGAGTTTGAATAAACTCCGGGAGTTGGTGATGGACAGGGAGGCCTGGCATGATGCGGTTCATGGGGTCACAAAGAGTCAGACACGACTGAGCGACTGAGCTGAGAGAGACTAACACACAGATACATCCTGTCTGAGGCCCATGAATTCACTTGTGGATTCTTTCCTGCCTTCAGACTCAAACTGAAACACCAACTCTTTCTTCTTGGTTCTCCAGCCTGCTACCTGCAGACTTTGGGGACTCAGCCTCCATAATCACACAGGCTGTTAAATACCTGTCTTTTTGTGTACACACACACACACACACGCACACACACAATTGGTTCTGTTTCTCTGAAGAACCCTAACATACATATCTACTTAATACAACTTCCTAATAAAAAGATCAAAAACCATTTTCAATAACATACAGTGATGTAGTGACAGAACAAAGTTCTCACAATGGCTAATTCAAGGACTTTCCAGTCATTTAGTAGCATGATAGAATTCAACAAAACTTCAAAACTGTCTACAGTCTTTCACCAAGTAAACTGATCCTCTGATGAATACATACAGAGGACACAATCAGAACTATAATCAGAGATTTATGTGCTTGGGATATTGTTTGCAGTAACATTTATGACACAGTCAAATGGATACAACCAAGTGTTCAATAACAGGCGAATGATTAAGCAAATCATATCACTTTCAAAAGATGTGATTTCTGCAACTAATACAAATGATATTTTCAAAAATGATTCAACCACTTAAGAAAATGATCATAATATAATATCAGTTTTTAAAATGTGAAAAAGCAATGATATCTCAAGTTTACAGTGAAAAACATCTATCTAAAAATTCCCTGTAAAGATTTAGAAAACGAACTTATGGTTGCCAGGGGGAGAGGATAATTAAGGAGTTTGGGAAGGTCATGTACACACTGCTATTTTCAAAATGGATAACCAACAAAGATCTATTTTATAGCACACAAAACTCTATTCAGTATTATGTGCCAGCCTGGATGGGAGGGGGGGTTGGGGGGAAAATGGGTACATGTATATGTATGATTAAGTCCCATTGCTATTCATCTGAAACTACCATAGCATTGTGAATCGGCTATACCCAAATACAAAACAAATTTTTTTTTTAATTTTCTTTACTTTATTGTGTTGGTTTTGCCATACAGTGACATGAAACCGCCATGGGTCTACACATGCTCCCCCTCCAGAACCCCCCACTCCCCCCTCCTGACTCCCTCCCCCTGGGACATCCCGGTGCACCAGCCCCGAGCATCAACCCTGGGCTGGCAATTGATTTCACATATGGTAATTAACATGACAAAACAAATTTTAAAGTTTGAGGGAAAAAATAATTCCCTGTGAAAGATTCTGCATAACACAATAAAATGCATTCTGAACTCTTTTCACTTTATTTTTTATCAGCATTTCCTAGTTCTGAAAATAATATTACATGTGCATGTATGTATATATGCCTATAGGTATTACATATACACACACATTCCTATAGAAATACAACTCAGAACACAATTTCAGGTACAGCGATACTGGTAGTCTACCTACCAAGAATAAGTATAGCATCCTCATCCAAGAATTACTTTACATCTTACATTGGCTGTTTCAATTTTACCCTTTGAACTGAATCAACCTTTCCTAACCTTCTGTTTAGCAAATATTAGATTAATTCATGAGTTTTTTTTTACGTAAGTAAAATTATAGAATTTCAATTATACTTCAGGGGCATATTAAATTTTTTAGTCTTCAGACGAAAGTAAAATTTCAGTTACTGTTCAGATTTTCCAAAATTACCTTGTCTGGATCCATCTTCCCTCTGACAAATTCTTGCTTCCAGAACTGCAATGCCTGTTCCAAGGTGAGGCCAATGCCCTTAAGGAAGAGGCCATACTGCATGCGGCCCCCATGACGGAGATGGTGATTTTCCCGCAGGGCTTTATGTAACTGACGCATGCAGGGTGGGAAGGATTTGGTAGAAAGCTACAGAAAAAAAGAATATTTTGTTATTTGTCAATCCTCACAATATCTGTCACAAAATCAATCTAACTTGCAAATTGAAAATTCAGTTTAACTGAAATAAAAACAAAAACCATAAAGAAGTTATTATTGTCTCACTGTGACTACAGATGAATTATTTTTATTATTATACTGATTGCATGTCAAAATGATAATATTTTAGATATATTAGGTTAAGTAAATTATTAACATTTATTTCACCTATTTCTTTTTCAATTAAACTTTCTCTTTTGAGAGAACTATAGATTCCCATGCAGTTGTAAGATATAACACAGAGAGATGTCATGTATCGGTTTCCCCTAGAGGTAATTTCTTGTAAACCTGTAAAGTGTTCTCACCACTAAGATACTGTCACTGACACAACTCATCAGTCTTAGATTTTCTGTGACACTCCTGTGCTCATTTCTGTGTACTTAACTCTAGGTAACTTTTTCCCATGTAGGTTCAAGAATTCCCCACCACCAGGCCCCCTCTTATCTCCCATTTTCTACCCCTCCATCTCCTGCAGCTTGCCCCCCATCATTCCTGAACCCTTGGCAACCATTAAGCTGTTCTGCACCTCTGTAATTTTGTCATTTCAAGAGTGTTACATAAATAGAATCATATAAAGTTTTGAGAGTAGCTTTTTACTCAGCATAATTTCTACAAAATTCATCTAAATTGTTGCAGCTATCAATAGCTTGTTCCTTTTTTTATTGCCAAGTAGTACCTCTGCAGTGAGTGGATGTAATGCCATTTGTCTAACCATTCACTCATTCACTCATTGAAGGACATTTGGGTCATATCCAGTTTAGGGTTACTTCAAATAAATGAGTGTATGAGTTTTCATGTATATCTAACATTTCATTTTCCCGGGATAGATGTTCAAAGTACAATTGGTGAATCACAGATAAAATTTTAAAATAACCCAAAAGTAAACACAAAAATAAGAGAAAAGGCTCTCAAAAGGCAAATTCAAATAAATGTGTTAAAGAAATTAACAGTTAAAGAAAACTTTTTTCATTTATGGTCTCAGCTGCATCTCCCTCACCTCCTCAAGTACCCTCCTTCTGAGACTTAACTCCACCTCTCATGGGCTCCTTGGCAGGTTCCACTTTGCCTGTGAGCAGGGATGGGTCTCACTTTGTTCCCCTGACTGACCAGGCAGCTTCTTTGTCTTTCACTATGAAAACTTCTACTGTATCATAATTTCTCAAATAGGAAGATCATCTATTCATTTTGGTCTCCAAAAGCTCAGAATCTCTGCCTACTCACCATTATAACTTGTTTCCAAGCATTAAAACTTCAGTGTACTTTTAATTTATTGTAAATAATTTGGTAATTGTCTACACAAAGATTATTTACAGTTGACTTAGTTTCCCTTTTTTGGGTAATGCAGAAATCCTACAGTGCATTAAAGTGAAATTCTATACAGTAAAAGTATAGCTGTGTGTGCATGCCTTCATTCTCCTATTCAGCTACAAAGTGAAGCTGAAATGAGCTGTCCATTCTGGAGGCAACACGAGACCTATACTTCGTGTCATGGAATAATCTGCATCCTCCTCAAATTTATATGCTAAGTCCTAACCCCACAATCTCAGAATGTGGCTGTATCTAGAGCTGGGACCTGTAAGGAGGTAATCAAGGTTACATGATCATGGGGGTGGGGCCCTGGTCCAAGGTGATTAGCATCCTTCTAAGCAGAGCAAGAGACAGAGGGATGAGGCAGCCACTCAGAAGCCAAGGAGAGAGGCCCTCAGAAGAAACTGAACTTGCTGATAGCTTGATCATGAACTCTCGCCTCCAGAACTATGAAAAAATAAGATCCTATTGTTCAAGGTACCCAGCATGTGGTTTGCTGTTACAGCAGCCCTAGGGGACAGCCATACTTAGTACTCTCTATTTCTCCTTTTCTAAATTACATGGTGTTGAAATATAAACACACAAATACTATTTAGGTATCATCACTTGAAATAAACCTCCTTTAGGAAAACTGATTAAGTTGTTTTTATCAGACTACAAATAATTTTCTGATTGTTTGGTTTTCCTGTAATGACAAAAAGTCATATGCATAGCACATGGGATTTCTTTTTAAAATGGCTGGCAAGCAATGAAATAACATTCTCTTCCATCACCCCACCCTAAAAACAATCTTTGGTTGAAGCAAATCTGCTTTTGCTGTTGCCAAAGGTTTAATAGGATGAGATGCTTACCGAATCAATCTGATCTAAAGAAATCTTGCCAACATTGCCCTGTGTACTGTAGTCTTGACCAGTGTAGGCATGACTAAAAAAAGAACAAAATATTAAAATAGGATTTATAAAACATTTTGATCACTTCAAAGGAAATTTTCAAAATTCTGACAAAAAGTCATGAAAAACATTTTACACATAAATCTTAGGAGAAACATAGCCAAGTGTTTCAAAGGTATTTAATAGAATATGTTTAAATAACTTTCCCCATAAATAATACAAAAATACAGTGCTCATCTGTATCTCCCGATTCCTAATGTAGAGTGCTGTTTCCTTAAGAGCAATATGCAAACTGTTGTTAAAGTTCACACTCCTCTACTACTAACCCCTTGTAACAGCACAGCGCAGCGGTGGTGGTGGTTTAGTTGCTAAGTCGTGTCCAACTCTTGCGAACCCGTGGACTGTAGCCCACCAGGCTCCTCTGTCCAAGGGATTTTCCAAGCAAGAATACTGGAGTGGGTTACCATTTCCTTCTACAAGAGCACAGCACAAAGCTGGGATAAACAGAGCTTATGTCTGAAGCCATTGCTCAGCAGGCCCTAGAGTGAGTCACCGAGACCCTCCACACCCCGGGTCCCTGTCTGTCAGATGGAGATGGCACTGTTTGCCTGCAGTGCTGACAGGCGGTTGGAGTTGAAATATTTTTCGTTGAAGAACCTAACATATTGTAACCACTGTTCATTAAAATAAGCAACATGTGAACAGCTCTTATATGCGCAGAATCCTCATCCATATCCTCTAATTATATGCTCACAACAGCCCCAAGCGAGTGAGTTTACTGAATATTTGAGAAGGGGGTAACTTGTGAGATCAGAGAGGAGGTCAGCAGTGCAGCAGGAATTCAGACTTTGGACTCCCACCTTCCAGTTTCTTCACCACACTGCTCTCTTCCCTGTGATACACTATCATCCTGTATATTCAGAAATGAGGAAATGCAACATAAATGCAACCTAAAGTCTCCACCTGTACACTTTATCATCTTCTGGATATAACTCCACACCCACAGCTCCATCAACAAGGACTCACATGGAGACATCCAGGAACCACAGAAAACCACAGTCAAACAGGGGTGCATGCAGACCCCACAACTAAAGGAAGTTCTGGACTAAAGTATCGTTACAATCACAAGAGATTCCAGATGCTCTACTCTCTACTGCTCGGCACTAGAGCTTCTTGCTGCTGGTTAACATATGCCCTCAAGATCAAGGGCTTCCCTGGTGGCTCAGATGGTAAAGTGTCTGTCTGCAATGTGGGAGACCAGGGTTCAATCCCTGGATCAGGAAGATCCCCTGGAGAAGGAAATGGCAACCCACTCCAGTATTCTTGCCTGGAAAATTCCATGGATGGAGGAGCCTGGTAGGCCATAGTCCATGGGGTCGCAAAGAGTCAGACACATCTGAGCAGCTTCACTTTCACTTTCTTTCAAGACACTCTGTAGAAAAGCTGTTCTACAATCCATCAAGTCACTTATTAAACGATGGGTACAGATTATGGAGCAGAACTACAGGCTATCTCAAGACACTGCAGCCACTGGCGAGGAAAGTGTCACCAGTGCAGATGTCCCCTCCCAACAATCCCCCCTCCATGGGCCAAGAATGGTCAGAATCACTCTGAGAGCAGGACAAGCAAATGGCGGAGAATGACACAAAATGATCCTGTACCTAAAACACATCTTCTGGCCTTTGGTTTTATTTCTCCCTCCAGGAACAAATTTCTGACAGTATACCATAAAGGGATTCATCCTCTTTAGCCTTAAACTAGTAGTGCCATGGCACACAAAACTCAGGCTAAGGTAAAACAACAGCTGCCATTTAATTTTAATATTTCACATTTTAAAACAGAACACAACCAGAGAACTGTTTCAGTGAAGGGAAGTGTTAGTCACTCAGTCATGTCTGACTCTTTGTGACTCTGTGGACTGTAGCCCACCAGGCTCCTCTGTCCGTGAAGAATACTGAAGTGGGTTGCCATTCTCTTCTCCAGGGGATCTTTCTGACTCAGGTTCAATCCCCACAAAGTGAAAACACACTTCCCTCTCCAATGTATCCTATACTCAGGGCAATGAAAACAGCATAGACCACGCGTCTGGAGGTCTGCTCCTGTGTCTGTCCTTTAAATCACTGGCTTGGCAGACTGGCAATCAGCATTATTATCATTTGAAAAATAGTATTAATAATGCCAGGCCTGCCTAACCGACAGAAATGCTGGGGAAATCAAATGAAATAATAGATTCAAAGTGCTAACTAAAATCACTAAAGCGTATTCCAGTACACAGAGCAACTGCAGTCTTGAGCAGCAAGTACAGAGGCCAACAGAACAGGACGGGAAGGGAGGCAGCTGACCCTGGAGAGAATTCGGCCCCCAGCTGGGAGATGCTGGGTCACTCCTTGACCCTTACGTTTCTTAGGCTATAAATTGATCACAATTGTCTAACAGAACTTTTCAGCTCAAATACATGAACAAATGTAAAACTCTTGTATAAATGATGTACAAACATGATTACAGTTACAAGTAAACAGTTTTCTCAGCCCACGATTGCAGTATACAAAGTACAAAGAGAAGATGTATAAAGAGGACCTGAAGGGCGGTATAAAATGCTTCCTCAGTGCTTCCACAGGATATGCAAAAGGGCCAAATTTCAAGGAAAAAAGTTAAAAAGAGAACGGTAGCAATGATAAACACAAAGAATTTGCTGGGTATAAATGATTTAGTTCAGTTCAGTCACTCAGTCGTGTCCAACTCTTTGCAACCCCATGAATTGCAGCACGCCAGGCCTCCCTGTCCATCACCAACTCCCAGAGTCCACTCAAACCCATGTCCATCGAGTCGATGATGCCATCCAGCCATCTCATCCTCTGTCGTCCCCTTCTCCTCCTGCCCCCAATCCTTCCCAGCATTAGGGTCTTTTCCAATGAGTCAACTCTTCGCATGAGGTGGCCAAAGTATTGGAGTTTCAGCTTCAGCATCAGTCCTTCCAATGAACACCAGGACTGATCTCCTTTAGGATGGACTGGTTGGATCTCCTTGCAGTCCAAGGGACTCTCAAGAGTCTTCTCCAACACCACAGTTCAAAAGCATCAATTCTTCGGTGCTCAGCTTTCTTCACCGTCCAACTCTCACATCCATACATGACTACTGGAAAAACCATAGCCTTGACTAGACAGACCTTTGTTGGCAAAGTAATGTCTCTGCTTTTCAACATGCTGTCTAGGTTGGTCATAACTTTTTTTCCAAGGAGTAAGCGTCTTTTAATTTCATGGCTGCAGTCACCATCTGCAGTGATTTTGGAGCCCAAAATAATAAAGTCTGACACTGTTTCCACTGTTTCCCCATCTATTTGCCACAGAGAGAATATAAGGAAACTGTCAGACATCACATTTCTGAAAACATGATGAATAGACAGGATGATGGCCACCAGCCAACCCAGTAAGGGCAAGCATAGAACTCTCAGAAGAAAAGTGATAGAAATAAAGAACTGAAGCATAACTATTAGGAGTGAGATGTCTCCTCCACTCATTCAGGATCAGAAAAGCTAACTTGTATCCCGTTAAAGAAGTCGGTACATCACAGCTATTTAATACATATTTACACTTGTTTTGGATAGATAGCTGAAGCCAAGGTGGGGAGGATTTTCAGATACAAAAAAGACAAATCATAAGAAGCAGTGTATCCAATGGTCTGTAAGCAGTAAAGAACCACAAATATATCTGGGGCAAGAATTCACATAAGCAGTTTATACTCAAGAAAGAAAGCAGAAATTGGAAGGACTGAGCAATGGAAAATCAGTTGGAAGAATATAATAATACTCCAGACAAGAGAAGTCTTTATAAAAACTGTAAAGTAGCAGCAACAGAAAAAGGAAGGCAATTAAGGTAAAAGAAAAAGGAACAAATAGTGCTGCCATAAAAGAATAAAAATCCTTAGGAACAACTCACATTAGCTCATGAGACAGGACCTTCAGCTTTTACTTGGAAGTGCAGAGGGTGCTATGAGATGAGACTCCCAACAGGCCCAGGACAAGTGAGGCCCCTTCTGCCACCCTCAGAGCCTGTGGCAGCTTCATGTCACACAGCTTTCAAATAATGCAGCTGCTACACTAATGAGCAAAAACATGTGTAATGAACTGTCAAAATACTGTCTCAGTTTCAAGACTTTAAAAACTTGATCAATTTTATGAACAAACATTTCTTAATCACTGTACTGGAGTAATAGAGAAAAACTAATACAAATGTTTTACTATTTTTTTAACTGTAATTTTTAGAAGTAAAACCAATTTCTAATTGGTTTGATACACACATACACACATAAACCCACCAAAAAACACTGTTTTCAGCCTATTTTAAATAATCACAGCTTTAAGAAACATTCACTGTCACTCATATACAGTTTTAACAAGCGGGATTTAGCCAGCATAAAAGCTTTCTTGGTTCTAACCTTTCATAAAAGATAAAATTGAGACACAACACAAATGTCACTTTTCCATACAGTAGACCAAAAAAATATTTTAATGGGTCACAAAATTCAAATTATTTCATTAATCATTATCCTGACAAATATAAAGAGGAATTTATGACTAATCAGAGAATCTTAAAAAGTCAAAACTTGATTTAATTCTCAGTTTAGCCACTAATTGGGCACAAGTTAAAAAGAAAAAGGATAAGTCAAACTATGCAGTAATTGTGTGCATTAGTTGTTCAGTTGCGTCTGACTCCTTGCAACCCCAGGGACTGTAGCTCACCAGGCTCCTCTATCCATGGAATTCTCCAGGCAAGAATACTGGTGTGGGTTGCCACACCCTCCCCTAGGGGATCTTCCCAACCCAGGGATCAAACCTGGGTTTCCTGCATTGCAGACAGATTCTTTACCATCTGAGCAACCAAGTTGTTCATCCATAAATGTGGAGAGTAACTTATTTCCATCCTGTAGGCTAATTTAGCTTCTATTTGCTAGAGTATCAGGCCAAAGGCACTAAAGGTAAAATGGTATCGTTTTTCTGAAGTTACCAAAAAGCCAGAGAATAAAGATGGGGGTCCACAAGTACTGAGTGTTTCCAAAATGTAACAGTTACACTGCACTGTACAAACCACACAAACACTTGCATTCACCAAACAGAACTAGAGAAATGCATAAAACCCAGAATGAACCTTATTCTTTCAAAGGCCATTAGACTGTCAGACTCTCTATAACAGACTTTTTCCCTATCACAGTAGTTGTTGTCCTTTTCTAATTACCCATTTTTTAAAAATAAACTTTCAAGAGTCTCTGCACAGTTCCTCTGTCCTTCATCAAGCACTTTTTCGACCAAGGAAGAGGCACAAAGTCGTGATGGACCCAGAGATGATACAAACAGTGCAACACGACGAGGTGCTGAGAACCCCAGTGAGACTGCAGAGAACAGGCCCTTCTCGAAGCTGGGGACACACACACGTACACACATCACGTGCAGCCCCACAACGGCACCACAGAGGAGTGCTCAGGGACTGCACAGAACCCTAAGTGTGCGGAGAATGCTGCTGAGACAATGGACCACAGTGTCCAGGCTGACCAGATGCACCTGCCGTGCCAGCTCAAGGCCAGAGAGGACGGCGACCATCAGGTGGGCCTGGGCACAGAGGGGAAAAGCGGAGACCACAGTCAGGGAATAACAGAAAAGTCACGGGCCTGGTGATTTTAGTGTTTTTACCATTTGTAGTTGGACAATTTTATTTGCATTAACAACACTCTTAAATTTTGACCTGGTTCAGAAAAGTATGTAATGTGAGTTTATTAGCATTGCCGGACCGTTTAAAAGTAAGTTTGTGATAAAGAGGTGACATTCATGGATAACAAAAGAGTCTGTTTCTCAGCAAGTAGAGGGTTAGCACATATCAGACGGACAAGTAGAAAGAGATCAGTGAAACCAGGGAAACTTCACAGTTTATACATGAAGAGGCAGGGTTAGGCGGCAAAAAAGACAAGCAGAGGCAAGAGAGAAAAAAGAGCTGAAAATGAGCGGATGGGCCGGGAAACACAGGTCTCCGAGCAAGAACCATCGAGATAAAAGGCAAATCCTATCTCCTTTTGCAATGCTGCTGCTGCTGAGTCGCTTCAGTCGTGTCCGACTCTGTGCGACCCCATAGACGGCAGCCCACCAGGCTCTCCCATCCCTGGGATTCTCCAGGCAAAAACACTGGAATTGGTTGCCATTTCCTTCTCCAATGCAGGAAAGTGAAAAGTGAAAGCGAAGTTGCTCACTCATGACCGACTCTTCACGACCCCATGGACTGCAGCCTACCAGGCTCCTCCGTCCATGGGGTTCTTCAGGCAAGAGTACTGGAGTGGGCTGCCATTGCCTTCTCCGGCCTTTTGCAATAACATAGTGCTAAATCATGACTTCAATGCTGTCTTGTCAAGTTTAAAACCTTTAAAACCCTAAACTTGTGCATAATAATACTTCTTAAGAAAAGTAAAATTTGCAATTGTGTTTAACAAACCCTTAGCTTACACAGAAGAAATTCAGTGTTTGTCCTTGGTTATTTTTTCTGTTTTGTTTTGAGGTGATGGTCCTAAGTTATTCATCTACGATAAAAGAACTAATTGTATGCAAAATATACAAAAGCATCTTCATTCAACTTAATTAAAACTCAGTCACATCTGAGAAACTTTCCCCTCCCACGTTATCTTGCTCATTAAACAGTAAGAGGTAAATAGAGTTAAAAATCACAATAAACAGAAAATTGTAAAGCTAACAACAATTTCAACAAATTAAAGCTGAAAGGAGAAGAGACTTTCAAATATCCATAACACATATTTACATAACCATATTTGACATGATACTATTTTCAGTCCCATTAAATCAAGGGAGGAGGGGGCTGAGGATCACGAGACAGGAAGGCATAGTCAGTCACAGCCACAGGGAACCAACGCTCCAAATACCACCAAACAAACACTGAATTTACACAACAAAAATGCAGTAAATGCAGTGGCTATACAAAGAGTTCTGAAACATACACAATTGCACACATCTGATTGTGAAAGGCAGACCCATGCCTGGTCTTTGTAGAGGCAACAGAAATGTAAGCCCTGTTCAAGAAACCACTGAGGACAGTAACAGGGAGCCGGGTTTGGGTGCTGAAAGTAAGAGCGGGAAACTAAAGGAAAAAATTATACGGAAGTGGGCTGTGGGTCTCATGATAAAGCAGCTGGTTAAGGAAAAACCTTTTCCTGCTGTGGCACTGATCTCAGCAGAGACGGCCATCACACCTCTGCTCAGTGGTCTGCGGGAGCCCCCCACCCCCAAGCCCCTGACACAGGGGCCCCCAGGGTGCAAGCTGGCAACCCAGGCGATCCCTCTCTAATAACTTTCCTTGCTTGGCCCTGTGAAGAAACTTCAAGGAGGGAGCAGGAGTAGTGGAATAGCTGCAACAGCTTAAGAATCAGCTCCAATTCTTTCGCACTTTCATAATTTTCCCAAGTCCAATCTGCCCAAGCAATCAGGGAGCACAGCAGAGTAAGGGAGAGCCAAGCAGCATGCTGAGGAGCTCAGGGGTCAGATCCACAAGTCCTGGGTGTTACAAATTCACTGCCTGCTGACTCTTGCTTCCAATTTCCTTACCGGGACAGGGATCATAAAAGGGGTCACGAAAGTACCCCCTCCATGGGCTACAATGAGGATCTATGTTTGCTGCATGATTTTTCACTTGAGTTATTTTTTTTAACTGTGAATAATATTTTAGTCATAATTGTTTATAACTGAGGCTCTGGCAATTCAAAATTTATATCCTTGCCCATGAGCTTCTCACAGACACCAGAAAACGTTAAACCTTGGGTTCCACACTGTTCTGCTGTGCTTTATGAGCTGCCTGCCGTCGGGCTTCATGTGGCTTTTCCTGCCCACAATCTCACTTAGGAAAACCAAGTCCTCCAGGATGGTGTCATGCACAGCTATCAGTGTGCAGTTCGTGGGAAGTTTTTGCTTGCTTTTTGTACAGCTTTTTCGTCTGAGGGGCAGCATTCTCGTCTGAGCCATAAAGACAATGTGCTCCCCACTAAACTTCTTCTCCAGCTCACATACCAGCAGGACCCAGATTTTCTGGAGAGATTTCAGTTGAGGAACGGGAACAAGATTATGATAGCTTTCTGACCACCATCAACTTCAATTTCCCTAGCAGTCATGACGTTCAGCTTCTGCAGCTAGGCCCTGAGGTCCAAGTTCATCTCCAGCTCCAGGAGGGCCTGGGAGATGCCCAACTCAAACTCTGGGGGCTTCTCGCCACTGGGCTTCACGATTCTGCTGGATGTGAACACGGCCTGGACTCTGCCGATGTGGCCAACACTTTAGGCAGTTTGTAATCCTCATTATCATCCAGGCCTCAATTTATTACACTGAGATGTTTTGGCTGCTGCTGTTAACATTCACCAGTTTCTTCCCTTGACTATTAGGAAGAAAGAAAACTTCTTTCCTGTCTTCTTTATACTATCACATATAATATTTAATCTTGAAGTAGAATTTAGATGTCTTGAATAACCTGATGATTTGGAAGGTTATACCTATATCTACATTCTTAGGAAGTTTTCACGGTGCCAAACTCCAAATGCAAATACTGCAGGTTTCAACAGAACCCAGCTGTGCCAAGCTGCATGTCCAACATGGTAGCCACCAGCGAACTGTAGCAACTGGGTACTTGAAATGAAGCTTATCAGAAGTAAGACATTTTGAATGTAAAGTCTGCACTGGATTTCCAAGACTTACTATGAAAAAATTATGTAAAACATTTCATTAATAAATTTTCATAACAATTACATGTTGAAGTGAGTTAAATAAGATATTACTAAAATCAGTGAGACTGAAGTAATTTAAAATTACACATGTGGCTCATATCTGTGGTGCTCACTGCTTCTCCTGACAGCATGGTCAGAGAGTAGGCAGTGACCCGAGGCCGCCAAGGTCCTCCCCTGAGGACCGGGTCCACCTTGAGAAACTCCAGCTGGCCTGCCCTGACTCCTGAAGCCAGGTTAGGTCAGACCCTGCTGGCCATACTCGGAAGACCAGCTGCAACTCCTGCTGACTGTTCACATGCCTGTTTTCACAGCACTGTGCTTGACAATCAAGCTTCCAAACCTGAGCCAGTTTGCCATTTCTACGTTTGGGAAGCATCATGAATTCCGGTTAGCTTGGAGGTTACCAGAATCTTTGGGGGTCGAGGGTAACACATTTCTGTCTGGGAGTCTTTGGGCTTCACGGTCCACCTCTACACTACCCCAGGCCACAGGTGCAAGACTTCATACCAAGGTCCACAGAAGCAGAGCCCAGAACCAAGGCTACTCTGAAGCTAACGTGGCCTCTTTGTTACCATTGCCAAAAGCCCTGATCACCACTAACGAGCTTTCTGACTCCAAATTAGGCAAAAATGCCCACTCACTAAACACCCCATAGCACCCCAACCAACCACCTAATGCCAACCTTCCAGCAGGAATTTTCTTTTTCTTGTGGCTATAAAAATTGGATACTAACTCACAAAGACTGTCGACTTCCCCGGCCTGTCAGGAGTTGTGCACTCACAGTGCCCACTGTACCTCTGCTCTTTGTTCTTAATAAACTCACTCTTATCTGCAGTTCTCTGTGTCTGGAAATTCCTTCCCAATCCGCACTCAGACTGCCTCAACAGACACTTAATCACAACTCTCCATCCTCCTCTCATCTTCAAGAAGCGATGCTGGGGTAGGTATGAGTTCCAGTGACCACAGGACCAGGGCCCAGGCTGGACAGAACCCGCCTCCCAACCTCAGAAAGTATCTCCAGGCCCTCCCTCCTCACCGACAGACAAACTCTGTCGGTTCATAAACAGTAACACATAAAACACATTTCCTTTCTGTGTCAACTATTTACCAGTAGTCTTGAAAGAGGTTAACACTGTTTACTCCTTTCTATCTGGCAGCTATAGGTTATCATAATTTAAAAACTGATATCAAATAAAAAAGCAGTGAAGAAAGCATCACGAGTAATCAAAACTGACCTCTGCATTAAGGAAACATATTTTTGTTTAAATTAAAAAGTAAGCTGAAAAAAAATAACTAAGCTGATATATCTTTCAAAATGAACTGTAATTTCCTATATCATTCTATAAAAGTATACCAAGTTCCAATACAACCTTTTCACAGAAACTCAGGTGTAATCCTAGCACAAATGGAAAAACAATTTTGAAAAGAGCAAACAAAGGTTTAGTATATCACCTATATATCCACTTTTGCAATCACAATTTTATCCATTTTGGACATAAAAAAAAATACTCTGACTGCTTAAGCTAGGCTGTTCAGACATTCAGAAAGCACAGTTCTGTCAGGCTCAATTTCAGCAGTGTGCAGGAAATCAGGGAGCCACAGTTATAATGCATCATTTCCTGCTGTGAGGGTATCACAGAAAAATTCACTGAACAGCTGTCACCACTGAAACTGAGTGAGTTTCTTTTTACAGCTAAATCCCTTGTAAATGGTGTCCAAGTTATGTTAGCCCAGGTGATTTTGCCTTCAGTTACTCCAATGAGAACAAAATAAATAAAATTCAATTATAAATTGAATGTAAATTATTTTTCCATAAGCACAAAGTTTACTCCACTTTGCATAAAAAAAAAAATTTCTCTCCAAAAAACTACAGGCAGACAATATGAAGGGTAATGATGTATATTTCCTTACAACTAGGAGACAAGAGGCACACAAAGCCAATACCGCCCAGGTACTGGCCCAGGCCGGCACGGGTCTCCACGTCAGGGGGGCTGCAGGCAGCACAGGAGCTGCTGCCCCTTGTCTCAGGCTGGCCCTGTCTCTTCCCACGCGGTCCATACTCTCCTGTGTTCATTCCAATTTCTAAGCTGCAACAGTACAACGAACTGTAAGAGCACTGAGATGCATTTCACTTTTCTATCAAAAATATCTGTACCTCACAATTGTCAAAAGTCATGGAACTGCACCCTTAAAATGAGTGCATTTCATTGTATGTAAATTATGCTTCAACAAAATTGACTTAAAATATACACACACGTCCCTATAAGATAGTAGCTCTACAACACTACATAGGTGTTTTCACCATATACACTTAAAGCCCCCCAAAAGATCTCTACTTTCATGACTACTTTTTTAATATTCTTTTACATTCTCAGCATATTCTGCAAGTACAATGACTCCCTAAGCAGAGGCTGTTTTGATTAGACTTTGACCCAGGATGGTCAAATGATTACAATAAAGAAAAGGTTGCCTGAGAGACTGGTTATGAAAAGCTGAGGATGGGTGGGCATGAAATAAAGCTCTAATACCCAGGAGAACTAAGACACTGAACTGACGGTCACCGTCTCATTTCCCCACAGTTCAGAGGGCAGGACGTTTCTGAGATGGGCTGTCCCAGGCTGAGGTACACTACAACGCCCCCTCACAAGCTGTTCCCCAATAACAGAAAACCAGGAACACGAGATTGGGGTTTGTTGGGGTTTCGGAGGGAGAAGAGATGAAGGGAACAGCTAATGAGGATGATTATGACAAGTCACATCCAGAGACCCCGTCACACACCTCCTGCACGCTCCTTTGCTCTTGCACAGCCATTACCAACAGCTCATCATGTTAAGGCTTTCATTTCACAGTTCAAAGTAGGAAGGTTCATAACAGGTTTGGTTTTATTCTGTTTTAAATACAGTCTTCAACAATTGTACATGTCACTGGAGGAAAAGAGTGGGGGTCTTTCTAAAATCACACAGACGAAAAGAAAGGACTCTGACCAGTTAGCTACTGACTCTAAGAAAGAGTCCCAAGTCCCAAAACAAAAGGCAACACCAGCACTGAATTTCTACGAAGTACAAAGAGTGTTTCTTTACTTAGTCTTTCCAAGAGCTTTTCCTTGGAATTGACAAAACTGACCAACGTTTTGTCTAAACTACCATCTCATTCAGTCTCAACATTTAGTAGCTTAAAAAACCTAAGTGAGAGGTAAATTTTAAAACCTGAAAGTCTTCTTCCAGCACTGGCTCAGCCAGGAGTTTCCCTGAAGTGCAGCCATGTTGCAGTAACAGAGAGAGAGGAAAACAGAAGGACAGACAGACGTGTTGCTCTCATGGAGCATACACCACCGAACAAACACCAAAATCAAATGAACATGTAAAAATGACAATTTCAGCCAGTGACACTGCTGCGAGGCAAACAGAACTGAGAGCATCACAGAAGCCCAGGAATGCAGGCTGGGGATCAGGAGGGGCCCCTCATGAGGCTGAGGACCCAGTTACGCCCTGTGACCAAGGTCCCCACGGGCCTCCTGTGGATGGTATGCCTGCTGCCCACCGAGGACCACAGCAGCTCAATTACAAATGGGCTTCTTATTCCCTTTGCATTATCTTTTTAGAGCTACTTTGTACACAGTAGCTACAAATAGCTGAGAAGGCACCATTCACCTTTGGTGAGCCTAGGCTGTCTGGCTTACCTCAGCCCAATCTATCAAATTTAGTTTTGCTTTTTACTGTGAACTGGGTCCGGCTGCCAGGACACAAACATGTAGACTTGCAAAATTTCCACAGGTCACAAGTGGCACCAGGCAGCTCATAAAAACCCAGGAAGGACCCCAGCTCACCAGCTGGACAGCCAGAACACCCCCAACTGCGCTCTTCCTGCAACACCAGCATGGGGGGGGGGGGGCTCCAGGGCGAAGGGACCACCCTCCCTGGGGTTGCGGGGCTGCTGCGGCTCAGCGCCTCAGATCCTCACACGGCCCCGAGCCCCAGAACCACGGGCACAGCCTTTGCAGACTGAGAAATCCAAATTCATTTATCTAAAAACCATCATTATACTTTTTAAAGTATATGATTATCTAAAGACATTTTGAGTATGACAGAGAAATATGCTGTCCAATCCAATAAGCATCAGTTACAACCAACTACTTAAATTTAAATGAATTAAAATAAAAACACAGGAGCTATACTTCAAGCACTCAACAGCCTAAGTAGCTGCTGGCTACTGGGTTGAGTGGCGCAGGTACAGAACACTTCCATCGTCACAGGAAGTTCCACTGCAAAGCTCTTTAGCTGCTAATATATCACAGTAACTACCACAACGCTTTCTCAGGCTTTTAAGGAAAACTGTTTCCCATAGTATCGTCACCACTTTGTACTTTACTAGGGCTTTATGCCTAATACAGCGTACAATAATTTTCTTTGTTACTCAACTAAGGACAATCAATATTTTAAAGAAAATCAAAGAGTAAAGAATGGGAAATTGAATAATTACAGGCAATGAAATGACTTGAAAAACATAAATAATCATAAACTTTGCTTTCCAGGAAGACTGACAACATCCACAATCCATAAATGCCTCAGATACCCTGGACTCAGGGGATGAATGGAAACTCGACCCTCTGGCTGGGAACAAGCTGCATGGACACAGCGCCATGGGGGCCGGGAGCCCACAGGGACAGGTGCCTCTCCTGTATTAACAGCCACCACAATTTACTGTGATTACCTTAGTCAAGACTCTCTCTTTTCTGACCAACAATCAGTTCTGTAAGATCAGAAGTAAATACGTATCCCTAGAACCTAACATCATACCTGGCACCAAGTAGTCCCGTACTGTGTGTTAAATCAATGATAAACAAAACTCATTCTTCAGATGCTAAAAGATTTGTGACCCTACATCTACCCCCAAGTCACAGCGAATACATACAACCTCATTACGAAGTCTGTTTACAAAGCTATCTATTTGCCTTGGCTGGATGGCCAGTCAAACAAGCAAGAAAGATTTTCCTGTCTTCTTTCTATATCACTGAAAAGAAAATCAGCACTTTATATTCTTTTAAAAATCACTGTTAATCGTTTTTTCAACTTTCCAAGTTTGCTAAGCTAACAAAGTGACCTAACTATTAAACCCCAGGGTAATTCAGTACTGTACATAAATGAAGTGGTTTACTTGTAAAACTGATGAAAGTGAATGATATTAAAAGCTGTCTTCAATCCAAGAGAAAACCCTCACTGTAATAGGCAGATAAATCACTTCCAAAGATGTTCACCTATGAACATGTTAGGTTAATGTATCAAAAAGGCCTCTGAAGATGTAATTAAGATGAAGGACCTTGAGGTGGGGAGATTCTCCTGGGTATCCATGTGGACAATCCAACCACATGAGCCGGTAAAGCAGAAAGCTTTCTCAGGGAGGAGGCAGATATGCAGCCAGATAAGTCACACTTGACAAATGAGAAGGACTGGTGCACCACTGATGACTGAGAGGAGACCACAGGCGAGGACCACAGAGAGGCCACTAGGGCGCAGGGTGGCAGAAGCAGGAATGCGGCCCTGGCTGACAGCCTGCAGGGGAGGGAGGACCTCAGTCCCACCTCCACAAGGAACTCAATCCTGCCAACAACGCAAATAAGCTTAGCAGCGCATTTTGCCCCAGAGCCTCCAACAGGAACCACAGCCCTGCTGACATCTCGATCTTAGCCTGGGGAGGCCAATGTCACATTTTTGACCTGTATGATAAAAGTAAGTGCTGTTTTGGTCCATTCAATTTCTGATAATTTGTCATGGCTACAACAAAATTTTCTAATCCAGACGCACTATAAGGTTTAAAATTCATTATCCTGAATTCTGGCTTCGTCAAGTGACTAGTTCCCTTGTTAGGAGCGTGACTACTCTCCCACCTCTCCTGCCCCAGGAAGGTCTGCGGGCGGCAGCCCCGCTCTCCGCCCTGCCCGCTGCTGGGCTATGCCTCCCATCTCATGGTCCACACAGCGCCCCTTCTCCTCCAGGGCCCTCACCAGGCCACAGACACCGCTCAGAGTCTGTGGTTTTTCTTCACAGATTTAGTCAACACAAAAAGCCTAAATATCCAGTAAAATGGGAATGGTGACATAAAGATAGATATATCCTCAACTAAATATTACAAATCTCTTAAATATAGGCATGCTATATTAAGTGAAAAAGAACGGTTTTAAAGTTTAACCATTCAAATTATTATTACATAAAAATATGCACCGAGATCACAACAATTACAACAAAAACCTAGCAGTAGTTGTATTAGTGAGGTGGAATTCATTTCTATTTTTCCATATTTTACTGGAATGGCCAAATATTTCCTTCAATTTTTTTAAGTAAAAATAAAACACATTTTTTCATTTTCACCAAGAACTTAATTGAAAAACATATTCACCATTTTGTTCTACTACCTTCTGCCATAGGCACTTACACATTACATTCATAAACCTCTTGAATGAAATTAAACACACTTAAATAAAATCAAAATGTAAATTTCTTGAGAAAAGAAACTGCGTCTTATTTTTTAATTCCAAGCACAATATAAGCACTCAGTTCCTGATGGATGCCACTAATGAAGAGCTTGCATTTCCATAAGAGATTGAGGCAAAATGCTTTCCTGTGGTTAATTTAACTTTTAACTATAGAACTAAGTTCAGCTAAGAAAATCTGGGCACAATACCTCTACATTCTGAGAATTATGCATATTGTTAAGCAATATCTTAAATAACTAGGTTGGCAAAATGTTATAATAATTCCCTTTCAATGTCTAAATCCTGTAAAATGACTTGAGAATTTCTCTATAACTACTTTTATTTTTACAGGTATTGGTGTCATCCACCATATTACTTTTACTGACAAACTTAATTAAAATGCTACTCATCATTCCTCTTTGATCACTAATAGCACTAAATAAAATCAGACCTAATAATGATTTCAATTTCAACCTCCTAATGTTCTTCCCCTCTGGGTTATATTTAAACTATACAGTTGATACAAATGAAGGATGATTATTTTTCTAACAAGATTATCATTATCATCTTTCAAACTAAACAGTACGCTTTCCTATTTTGACCTAAGCAAAACGAAGGTAAGAGAAAAACATTATATTTAAACAGCCAAAAAAGACAATTCAGTATGCTTGAAAGACTTTCACAAGGTTACTCTGTATAACAGGAAGTGTCAAACTATGCACATCAGCTACCACCCTACACACAGATGACTCTGACATGGTAATAAAACAAGAAACCATTTCATTTAATAATAATAAAAACAGCAATACCGGTTGGTGCATATTACATGTAGCATCCAGCCATGGTTGCCTAGCAACCAGCCATGCGTGAATTCCACAGAGAATGAAAGCCCTAAATGAATGTACAGTTTGTACAAGTTTCAAGGACTCGAGAAGTGTCAGTAGCTAATCTAAATTCTTGTTGACAATGACCACACTGGGGTAGAGGAAGAAGAATCCATCATTATTGCACAGGACTGGGCACTGACTAGAGGTAAGATCCAATCCTTTAGGTCTATGTCTTCTGAATTAGTGGTTTTACAGGAGAAAGAACTGTAATAATATGATTTATAAATTATATAAATAATAAAAATTTTATACAGGAAAAAAGCAAGAAAATAGGACTTCCTTCGTGGTGCAGTGGGTTAGAATCCACCTACCCATGCAGGGCACACAGTTCTTTCACTGGTCCAGGAGGATGCTACATGCCATGGGGCTACTAAGCCTGTGCTCCGCAGCTGCTGAGCCCGCTTGAGAGCCTGAGAGCTGCAGCTTCCGAAGCCCACACACCCCAGAGCCTGTGCGCACGACAAGAGACACCACGGCAATGGGAAGCCCTCACCCCGAACACAGAGCAGACCCTACTCACCTTGACTGAGACAAAGCCCACACAAAGTTACAAAGAACTAGCATGGTTATAAATAAACGAAAAAAGGATTTTTAAAAATATCACCGGTATAATATATATTCATTCATTCAACGAAACACATAAGGAAGCCCTATCATGAAAGGCACTCTGCAGCTCTCATACTTCACTGGAGAAATCAGATGAAGAAGCAAGCGACGCCGACAGCATGAGTCCTGTGACACAGGAGCCGCTGGTTATTACGGGAATGCACATGAAGACCGAGCGGACACTGGGCAGGAGCTGGGTGAGAACCAGGTGTCTGCAGGAGCTCGTCAGAGGAGGCAAAGGAAGACAAGCGGTCTTTAGTCAGGGCACAGAAGTAGAGGAAGGGGGAAGAGCAGTCCCCGCGGGAGGCAAGCACAGGCCTGGCACTCAGGAGGGGCCCCAGGGGCCCTGCTGGAAGAAGTCAGGGTGTCAGCACTAAGACCAAGCCCAGAGTCAGGCCCACTCCTTCCAGAAGGACCTCGTATGCCAGGCTGAGGTGTTCTCACCTCATCTCATGGGAAACTGGGGAGACAGAATCCTTTCAAACTGAAGAGTAACAGAATGCCTGCAGCGATGATGGGAAATGGTATAGAGAGGGCAAAGGTGGCACATATAAATGGCCACCAGAGGGAGACGCTGGGGTTGGGCTGGGGATGGGAGGGGGAGACCTCCAGGACACAGAGCTCTGAGGAAGGTCAACAACTGCGCAGTATTCAGGCTGCTCCCAGTCCCTCAAGAAATGTTAGCCAGGACCCCATCCTCCCCACTGCAGAGAAGGCAGGAGAGGAGGAAAAGAGGGACTGTGGAAGCAGGGGGATGGATGAACAATACTGAAAGATACTGGAAATAAACTCCAGACCAATTTCTGACCAGCAGTGGCACTCTAGGTTTCAGAAGAATAAAAAGAAACCATAAAGGAAAACACTAAAGGTGCTTCAGCTCAGTTCAGTCGCTCAGTCATGTCTGACTCTTTGTGACCCCATGAATCGCAGCATGCTAGGGCTCCCTGTTCATCACCAACTCCTGGAGTCCACCCAAACCCATGTCCAACAAGTCGGTGATGCCATCCAACCATCTCATCCTCTGTCGTCCCCTTCTCCTCTTGCCCACAATCCTTCCCAACATTAAGGTATTTTGCAGTCAGTCAACTCTTCGCATGAGGTGGCCAAAGCACTGGAGTTTCAGCTTCAACATCAGTCCTTCCAATGAACACTCAGGACTGATCTCCTTTAGGATGGACTGGTTGGATGTCCTTGCAGTCCAAGGGACTCTCAAGAGTCTTCTCCAACACCACAGTTCAAAAGCATCAATTCTTCAGTGCTCAGCTTTCTTCACCATCCAACTCTCACATCCATACATGACTACTGGAAAAACCACAGCCTTGACTAGATGGATCTTTGTTGGCAAAGAAATGTCTCTGCTTTTTAATATGCTGTCTAGGTTGGTCATAACTTTCCTTCCAAGGAGCAAACGTCTTTTAATTCATGGCTGCAATCATCATCTGCAGTGACTGTGGAGCCCAAAAAAATAAGTCTGACACTGTTTCCATTGTTTCCCCATCTATTTCCCATGAAGTGATGGGACCAGATGCCATGATCTTAGCTTTCTGAATGTTGAGCTTTAAGCCAACTTTTTCATTCTTCTCTTTCACTTTCTGCAAGAGGCTTTTTAGATCCTCTTCACTTTCTGCCATAAGGGTGGTGTCATCTGCATATCTGAGGTTATTGATATTTCTCCTGGCAATCTTGATTCCAACTTGTCCTTCTTCCAGCCCAGCATTTCTCATGATGTACTCTGCATATAAGTTAAATAAGCAGGGAGACAACATACAGCCTTGACATACTCCTATTCCTATTTGGAACCAGTCTGCTGTTCCATGTCCAGTTCTAACTGTTGCTTCCTGATCTGCATACAGATTTCTCAAGAGACAGGCCAGATGATCTGGTATTCCCATCTCTTGAAGAATTTTCCACAGTTTGTTGTGATCCACACAGTCAAAGGCTTTGACATAGTCAATAAAGCAGAAATGGATATTTTTCTGGTAGTCTCTTGCTTTTTTGATGATCCAGAGGATGTTGGCAATTTCATCTCTGGTTCCTCTGCCTTTTCTAAAACCAGCTTGAACACTGGAAGTTCACGATTCACGTATTGCTGAAGCCTGGCTTGGAGAATTTTGAGCAATACTTGACTAACATGTGAGATGAGTGCAATTGTGCGGTAGTTTGAGCATTCTTTGGCATTGCCTTTCTTTGGGATTGGAATAGCTACATAAAACTTGAAAATTTAGGTGTGCTAGATAATGCAACATAAGAAAAAAAAAACTTTCAGAAAAAAATGTTTGTAACAGAAACAACGAAGAGTTACTATCCTTTATATCTAAAGTGTGTACTCATTTGCTCAGTCCTGTCCAACTCTTTGTTGACCCTAGGTACTGTAGTCCGCCAGGCTTCTCGGTTCATGGGGATTGTCCAGGCAAGAATACTGGAGTAGGTTGCCATTTCCTCCTCCAGGGGATCTTCCCAACCCAGGGATCAAACCCATCCATGTCTCCAGTGTTTCGTGCATTACAGGGGGATTCTTTACCCAATGAGCCACCAGGGAAGCTGGTATTTATATCTAAAGTACATAAGCTCAAATAAAACCAAGAAATGCTATCAATAAATGGGCAAAGATAACAGAGAATTAAAACTACCTTAAAACAAAATGGATAAATGTTTTAAAATCACTCTAATACAGTCAATGCAAGGTATATGATACCAATAGTATCTCTATGGTAAACCTATTAACTAAGCAACTGTTCTCATTGTCCCATTTGTTCAGGGTACAGCAACATGGAGGATCTTGTACAATATGAGAGCAGAAGTAGAATAAAGTTTTTGAAAAAGAAACAAATATACTTAAATCTTTAAAATGATTCATATGCTTTGACAAATTCCACTTTTGAAAACCTATGCTAAGGAAATGATCAAAAATGCAGATAAAGGTTTACATACAGCATTTTTTGTACTAGTGAAAAGAATGAAAAGTGGTCTAAATACTCTGCAATGAACGATAAATACACTATAGGATAACCATACAAGAAAATAAAATTAAGTTTTTGGATAGATTTTAATAACAGAAAAAATAGCTAGTTATATAAAAGTATAGTGATGGCATGCTTTTCTTCCTCCTGTTTTGTATTTTTGAAGTTTGCTTTTTAAATCATGACGATAATTTTTTTTTCAATTTAGAAAACAAACAAAACTTATTTCAACTATGCCCAATAAAATATATGCAGGTTCCTCAAGTCTGCCTTAGTCTCACAGTTAAGAAATTGGCTCATTCCCTTCGAAATCTTTTGCAAGTTGGTCATCACTACTCATTTTAACTTACCAACCAGTTCTACACACTTTTATTCAACTAAAAGAACTTTCTACAGTACCGTGAAGTCAAGCATAACAAGCACATGGCACTAAGAACTTAAAACACAGACTTAAAGGGGAAAAGAAAGAAAAGGAAAAAAGAAAACCTTTGTAAAGTCTCTAGCCCTGAAAGGCACTTTCCCCACAGCAGTGCATTACCCACTGTGCTGGAGGCACACTTACAAGCAAGACAGGGTGACCTTCGTGTTGTTACCTGAGGTGGTTGAGCAGAGGCTGGAGTCTCTCGTCGGACTGCACGGCAGGCAAGGACCTGGCTGTTAACTGAAAGCAGAGAAGTGGGTGAATAACCACACAGAAGGCTGCAGACTGAACTTATTCGAATAATAAATGCAAAATGGGGCGAGAGAATGGAAGGAGAGGGTGTTCCTAAAATTTAAGGACACTGTTCTAATTTTTAAATCAAAGAGTTCTAAAGAGTGCTGATCCATGCTTTCATTAAAGCTAACCATGTGACCGGAGGTGTGCAGAGTCAATCTTACATATGTTCCTGAGTCTGGAAGTAAACACAAAGGGGGCAAAACAAAGAGTAAGAGAGCAGTATCCACCTAGGTTCATGGAAAAGCCTCTGGTCACAAAAATATCTTTGAAAATAAAAATGGAAAAACTTCTAGTTCTATGGCAACCAATCATGTAGCACTGAATCCTAGGATGATCAAATTAGGGAGAGAGACTTTCATTTATAGCTCAGTCACTGTGAAACTGGTTACAGGCAGAAGTGTTTGCACACACACACACATTCATTCCTTCATTTTGACAACCATATTCCTATAAGAAACCAAGAATATCTTATAAACTTACTAAGGCAATTCATACATCTCACACTCTAGCAAAGTGATGCTCAAAATTCTCCAAGCCAGGCTTCAACAATACGTGAACTGTGAAGTTCCAGATGTTCAAGCTGGATTTTAAAAAGGCAGAAGAACCAGACATCAAATTGCCAACATCCCTTGGATCATCAAAAAAGCAAGAGAGTTCCAGAAAAACATCTATTTCTGCTTTATTGACTGTGCCAAAGCCTTTGACTATGTGGATCACAACAAACTGTGGAAAATTCTTCAAGAGATGGGAATACCAGCCCACCTGACCTGCCTTCTCAGAAATTTGTATGCAGGTCAGGAAGCAACACTTAGAACTGGACATGGAACAACAGGCTCGTTCCAAATCAGGAAAGGAATATGTCAAGGCTGTACACTGTCACCCTGCTTATTTAACTTATATGCAGAGTACATCATGAGAAATGCTGGGCAGGATGAAGCACGAGCTGGAATCAAGATTACCAAGAGAAACATCAATAACCTCAGATATGCAGATAACACCATCCTTATGGCAGAAAGTGAAGAATGAAAGAGCTTCTTGATGAAAGTGAAAGAGAAGAATGAAAAAGTTGGCTTAAAGCTCAACATTCAGAAAATGAAGATTAGAGCATCTTGTCCCATCACTTCATGGCAAATAGATGGTGAAACAATGGAAACAGTGGAAGACTTTATTTTGGGGGGCTCCAAAAATCACTGTAGATGGTGACTGTAGCCATGAAATTAAAAGACGCTTGCTCCTTGGAAGAATAGTTATGATATACCTAGAAAGCTTATTAAAAAGCAAAGACATTACTTTGCCATCAAATGTCTGTCTAGTCAAAATATGGTTTTGTTCAGTAGTCATGTATGGATGTGAGAGTTGCACTATAAAGGAAGCTGAACACCAAAGAATTGATGCTTTTGAACTGTGGTGTTGGAGAAGACTCTTGAGAGTCCCTTGGACTGCAAGGAGATCCAACCAGTCCGTCCTAAAGGAAATCAGCCCTGAATATTCATTGGAAGGACTGATGCTGAAGCTGAAACTCCAATACTTTGGCCACCTTGTGTGAAAAACTGACTCTTTGTTAAAGACCCTGATGCTGGGAAACACAGAAGGCAGGGAGAGAAGGGGACAACAGAGGAGGAGATGGTTGGATGGCATCGCCAACTGGATAGACATGAGTTTAATGGACAGGAGTTGGTGATGGACAGGGAGGCCTGGCGTCCTCCAGTCCATGGGGTCAAAAAGGACATGACTGAGTGACTGAACTGAACTGATCTGAAGGCAATTCAAAGTATTCAACACTGAAATATGACACCCAATTGATCTATAAACAAAATGTAAGAGCCAAAGCCTTATTCCTAAATATTATTTGTCGGGTTGAAAGTGTATCATGGAAATGTGAGTCTCTGATATATTTTAGTCCAACAATATTAACATTATATGTCCCTGTACCTATATTTCTCCCTTTTCTTGAGAAAGTCCTTTTATTCTATAAGAATTTGAACTAAAGACATTTAAAACATTCATTCAAAGTAATAAGATACTTAAGTCACCTAAATAAAACAGCAAAAGTAAAAGATTTCTTTTGGATTCAACTGTATCAAATATATAGCTCTTGTGTTCTACTAATAAATCATTTGACAATTCACAAAAGAGAACCTTCTTAAGACAAAAAATGAAACTGAAGGATATCCTCTGGTTTTATAAAGGGTATCAGTTCAGTTCAGTCACTCAGTCGTGTCCAACTCTTTACGACTCCATGAACCGCAGCACGCTGGGCTTCCGTGCCCGTCACCAACTCCCGAGTTAAATCAAACTCATGTCCTTTGATTCGGTGATGCCATCCAACCATCTCATCCTCTGTTGTCCCCTTCTCCTCCCGCCTTCAATCTTTGCCAGCATCAGAGTCTTTTCATGAGTCAGCTCTTTGCATCAGGTGGCCATAGTACTGGAGCTTCAGCTTCAGCACATATATAGGGTAACCTGTCTCTTTAATCATTTTGTTAATTAAAAGTAATTCATCAATTAATTTAATTCATCAAACCTAATTTTCAACATTTTATAAATAAAACCATTGCTTTAAAAACATCTAATAAATACTATACTGTGAAAAATGTTGACCAACATGCAAAATATGATGTCATTTTTATATATTGTATCTATTAATAATGAAAATTCCTAATTTTGTGAGTCAAAACATATGAACAGTTAATAAAGTGAGACAGTCTACTGCAATTTCAGTGCAACCAAAAGACTCTCAGTATCCCCAAGAAATGTTAAGTCTACTAGTTCATGACAACTAAAATTTTATCAAGGTTTTATAAACAAAACACTTTACTACACCCTATATCTGCTAATGTCAAATCTCTTTACAAAATGTCATTTTCATTGTTCAAGAGGTTTCATGGTTCAGAACTAAAGCTATGCTCTAAAATAGTTAAAATAATTTATTTAGATATTTCAAAATCAATTTTCTGAAAACAGATGAAGCAGACAGTCTAGGTTTTTTCAGTTGCTCCTGTCAATCCATGTAGCAAGATTCCTAATCAACCCATGTTTCCTAAGTGAAAGCAAACAGACAGAAACACCAGCAAAATATTTATAAACATCTCTTCAATCCCTGTAGGAAATATTTCTAAATCATACTCCCATCTCCATCTGAGCCTCAGTTTCCTTTGTCCTGGACTATGGAGACAGCACCTCCACTCACCATGTTTCTGCCTCCAATTCTTTCCTTCTACACCAAGGCTAGAGTAAAATTTTCAAAATGAAAGTTACCCACTCCCTGAGTTAAAAATCACTTAAAATTCCCTCAGGCTAACATCATGACACCTACTCTCTCATCAGATAGCTTCCTAGAAACCTCCACTTGTGCTGAACTGTTAAGACAACACGGACAACTGCTCAGCGTCTCCACCAGGCATGGCAGGGCAGAGAAGGCAAGAGACAGGCCCCAGCTCCAGTTTCCGAAATGCAGCCTCAACGATCCGGTCCTCTGCTCACCTCTTCCCAACCCCCAAAACCTATCTCCAAGTTTGAATCACTTACAACAGTAACTCCTAAAACAAGGATCAATGTTCTGGGTAAAATCATCTCAAGGAAGACTTCTGAGTTTTCCAAAGGTTATGCTTTCAACTGGTAAAACAATTAGCATTTTCAAAAAGAGCACACATCTCAGATTAGGGTTTTGTCAATGAAACTGAAACCCCAGTGAATGGGAATAATGTCAGAGGTGTGAATAAAATTCCTGTCTTCAAGAATAAACCTAGTCTTATTTTCAAAATGATAAAATGAGCTACAAAAGATTATTCATTTATTTTAGTATTAAAAATACATTTTACAAGATTGGTTCAAGCAGAGTAGAAGGACGTGAGCTCATCTTCTGTAAGAACACCAAAATCTCAACTAGCTAGCTGTTCAACAGCCATCAACAGGAGAATACTGGAACCTACCAAAAAAAAGATACACGACTTCCAAGGACAAAGGAGAAGCCACAACAAGACGATAGGAGAGGTGTAATCACAATAAAATCAAATCTCATACCTACCAGGTGGGCAACCCACAAACTGGAGATCTATAATACCAAAGAAATTCTTGCATTGCTGTGAAGGCTTTAGGCCCCACAACAGGCTTCCCAGCCTGGGGATCTGGCAAAAGACTGGGAATCCCCAGTGAATCTGACTGTGAAGGCCAATGCACTTTGATTACAGGACTATCACAGGACTGGGGGAAACAGAGACGCCACTCTAAGAGGGCAAAAATAAACCCTGTACGCACCGGGACCCAGGGCAAAGGAGCAGGGACCCTACGGGAGACTGAGCCGGACCTTCCTGTCAGTGTCTGAGGGTCTCCTGTGGAGGGTGGGTCATCAAGGGCCTGTGAGGGATGGGGCACCAGCAGCGGCGGTCCTGGGAGGCACGTGTTGGCTGCACATCGGCCTAAGTCCTCCTGGAGGTCGCCATCAGCCCGACTGCAGCGCTTCCAGCTGGCGCTGGTGGTAAAAACCCACCTGCCAAGGCAGAAGAGGAAAGAGGCACAGGTTCTACCCCTGTGCTGGGAAGATCCCCTGGAGGAGGGCATGGCAATCCAGTATTCTTGCCTGGACAATCACAGACAGAGGAGCCTGCTCGGCTACAGTCCACAGAGTCACAGAGTCAGATAAGACTGAAGCCCCTTAACACCCACACACAAGGCCTACAGGACTGAGTCGCCTCAGGCCAAACAACAGGGAAGGAGCACAGCCCCACCCATCAGCAAACAACTGGATTCTTTACCAAGCATGGCCCTGCCCACCAGAGCAAGTCCCAGCTTCCCACCAGGAAGCCTGCACCAGCCTCTTACACTCATGCACCAGAGGGCAGACAGAAGAAGCAAGAACTAGAATCCCACAGCCTCCAAAACCACATCCACAGAAAGCTAACCAAAATGAAAAGAAATTGGACTATGTCCCAGATGAAGGGACAAGATAAATTCCAAGAAAAAGAACTAAATGAACTGGAGATGGGCAACCTTCCAGAAAAAGAATTCAGAATAATGACAGTGAAGATGATCCAGGATCTCAGTTAAAGAATAGAGGCAAGGACTGAGAAGATGCAAGAAATGTTTACCAAAGACCTAGAAAAACTAAAGAACAAACAAACAGAGATGAGCAACACACTAGAAGAAATCAGTAGCAGAATAACTGAGGCAGAAGAACAGATAAGTGACCCAGAAGACAGAGCGGTGGAAATCACTTCTGCAAAATAGATTGTGCGAAAAAGTATGAAATAAATGAAGGCAGCCTGAGAGACCTCTGGGACAGCATTAAACACACCAATATTCACATGATAGGGGTCCCAGAAGGAGAAGAAAGAACCTGAGAAAACATTTGAAGACTATAGCTGAAAACTTCTCTAACATAGGGAAAGGAAATAGTCAATCAAGTCCAGGAAGCACAGAGAGTTCCAGGCAAGATAAACCCAAGGAGGAGCACACCAAGACACAGAGTAGTCAAACTGACAAAATTTAAAGACAAAGATAAAATATTAAAAGCAAGAAGGGAAAAAAGACAAATGACATACAAGAGAAATCCCATAAGATTATCAGCTGACTTCTCAACAGAAACTCTACAAGCCCAAAAGAAATGGCACAATATATTTCACATGATGAAAGGGAAGAACCTACAACCTAGAACACTCTACCCAGCAAAACTCCCGATCAGATTTAATGGAGAAATAAAAGTCTTACAGACAAGCAAGAGTTAAGAGAATTCAGTACCAGTAAACCAGTTTTACAACAAACACTAAAGGAACTACTTTAAGCAGAAAACACAAGGAAAGGAAAAGACCTACAAAAAATAAAGCCAAAACGATTAAGAAAATAGCAATAGCATCGTGCATATCGATAATTACCTTTAAAGGTAAATAGATTAAATGCACCAGCCAAAAGACATAGACTGGCTGGGCTGATACAAAAACCAGACCTACGTATACAATGTCTACAATAGACCCACCTCAGACCTAAGGGATACTTACAGACTAAAAGTATGGGGATAAGAGAAGGTATTCCACGCAAACAGAATTCATAAGAAAGCTAGAATAACAATACTCATACAAGACAAAATGGACTTTAAAACAAAGACTGTTACAAGAGATAAAGGACACTACATAATGATCAATCCAAGAAGAAGATACAACAGTTATAAACATTTATGTACCAACACAGGAACACCTCAATATATAAGGCAAATACTAACAAAAAGAGCACCCATCTCTTCATGTTAATGGCATGAGGTAGTAACACTATTCTAAAGCTCTTTAGATTGAAAGCCATCTGCTGATCTTCTGATGACAAAATGTAAACTTCATTTTAGGGACTGCTATTTCCACTGTTTCTTCTGAGAGTACTCTCCAAGCCCGAACAGCTACTACTATATCCACTGGGCTATGAGGGGGTCAAAAAACTTATAACTGTGTAATCCCATTAACTGATGAAAATAAAAGAATATCTAAATTCATCTACGTCATATTTTAGATTCCACATATAACTGTTATATCCTATGATAAACCATAATGGAAAAGATATTTTTTTAAAAAGCATGTATGTATATATGTATATAACTTAATCATTTTGCTATACAGCAGAATTTAATTCAACACTGCAAATCAACTACACTTTAATTAAAAATTGATAACCATAAAAAGTTTTATCTGTATACTTTTCATGCTAAAGCTTTTCAAATTCCTGCTTTGAGCAAACCTAAACCTAAATCAAAAACTAATAAACCGCAACTGTCAGCCTTCCAAGAAAGCGATATACAATCATAACAAGATCTTCAGCATTAAGGCCTTTCCTCTACAACCTGAAATGAGTATTTGTCTAGTTTAAATGGTCTTCAGTTTCTATGTATGTCTTCACACTTTGTTTTAATAGAAAATACAATGGCATCCTTGACACACAAATCACCAACAATGAAAGACAAAGATGATCTATCAGAGTTTACATCTGCAAAGCCTACATGCAGGGTCTGTGTTCGGGCTGTTTCATGGGAATCATAGTAAAATTTGGCATAACATGTATCTTACTTCTTATTATTGCTGAGAGGTCAGAGGTGAGCTCTTAAGATGTCTTCTCATTAAAGGTACATCTAGAACACTGAATTAATGCAAGGTTTATGCTGTTTTTTGGCAAGTATTATATACTACTGACTCTTTTTTTTTTCCTCCCTTTTATTGTTTTTGTCATACAATGCCATGATATCACCATGGGTTTACATATGCTCCCCCTCCAGAAACCCCTCCCTCCCCCCACCCTCCTCCCTCCACCCCCCAATACTACTGACTCTTAAATAAATCTCATTACAAAGATGATTACCATTTAGTAAGTCTTCCATTTTGCCATATATTTGGGTACAAGAAATAATGCATTTTGCCAAGTAATAATTCTTTTAATGACATTAAATACCACATAGATTCAAAGGCACAAAAGGCAAAAGCAAACTGGGAGGAATCTGGTCCACCTCGTCATCTCCCTCCTGAGGAAGCAATCCCCGCAGCGGGCACACGGGAGCTGTGCACGGCGCCCATGTGAGGCCAGGACAGAAAGCTGTGGGCTGGTGAAGAAAAGGCCGCCCCAAGTGGCTTATGGAAGAGTGCTGGAATTACAGGGCTGGGGTAAACACTTTTTGAGATGTTAACTAATGCTAACTATTACAAGCTGCAGTTTCTTATGGTTAAGTAATTTTGAAAAGGAGTCCAAAATACTTGTCTTGAAACACATCTGTCCCAAAGGGACATGCCATTCTGAAAACACGGACACAAACAGCAATTAGATTAACCCACTTAAGAGTATAAAGGCCAATGTTCATCGCTGCATTGTTTACAATAGCCAGGACATGGAAGCAACCTAGATGCCCATCAACTGACGAATGGATAAGAAAGCTGTGGTATATATACACAATGAAATATTACTCAGCATTAAAAAAAAATTCATTTGAAGCAATTCTACTCAGATGGACGAAACTGGAGCCCATTATCCAGAGTGAAGTAAGCCAGAAGCAAAAACAACAATACAGTATATTAACACATATATATGGAATTTAGAAAGACAGTAACGAGAACCCAACATGGGAGACAACAAAAGGAACGCAGATGTATAGAATAGACTTGTGGACTTTGTGGATGAGGGTAAGGGTGGGATGATATGGGAGAAGGGCATTGAAGCATGTTAATTGTCATGTGTCTAATCAATCGCCAGCCCAGGATTGATGCTCGGGACTGGTGCAGCGAGATTTCCCGGGGGGGAGGGAGGAGGGAGGGGGGACCCGGAGGGGAAGCATATGTAAACCCATGGTGATATCATAACAATGTATGGCTAAAACAATAAT
>ML661334.1:4013472-4059646 GCA_007570785.1 Antilocapra americana | reverse complement strand
ATAGAATAGACTTGTGGACTTTGTGGATGAGGGTAAGGGTGGGATGATATGGGAGAAGGGCATTGAAGCATGTTAATTGTCATGTGTCTAATCAATCGCCAGCCCAGGATTGAAGCTCGGGACTGGTGCAGCGAGATTTCCCGGGGGGGAGGGAGGAGGGAGGGGGGACCCGGAGGGGAAGCATATGTAAACCCATGGTGATATCATGACAATGTATGGCAAAAACAATAAAAAAAAAAAAAAAAAAAAGAGTATAAAGGCTGGTATAGACCCTGCTGGGTTCTCAGGCCTCTTCAAGAGTAAGGCAAACAGAGAAAACAATGTCAAGATGTCTCACTGAAATTAGGAAAGGAGAAATTTTAGAATGATGATCCTGGAGGTAAGAACATGAGCGTCTGTGACAGCATTCTGCATACATTTGTGTGTGAAGACGCCGTTCAGGGTGGCAGGGCAGGCTGAGAGAATTTCTCCAAAGGAGAGGAATGTCTTGGAGGAGGGCCATCTGGAAGCCAAGGTCTAGAACACGGCAGCAGTAACAGAGAAAATGACAAGGAGGATCCTCCACCCAAGTTCACAGCCACAGCAGAAGGAGACTCACAGAGCACAGTCGGGGGACGGACTGTTCTGTAAACTGCAATACAGTGGCCCCAGGAGAGGAGAGTAGGCAGAGGCATGCTGAATTTGAGGTGCTTTTGAATATCCAAGAGGCAGGTGGACACATGCCCATGAGAAGGTGTGGAGCTGAGGACCTCGGTTTAGGAGCAAGCAGAGGGTACAATTTGGACGGGCAGGGTCCCCCAGGGAGTGTGCACAAGGCAGGGATGCCACTGACAGTGCTGCTGAGAGCTCAGGGTTCATACATGTTCACAAGTAACAAACAGACCAAAGTTAGACAGGCTTCTGTGGGGTTTTTTACCTTTTATTTTTAATAGACTTTTTTTGGAGCAGTTTTAGGTTCACAGCAAAATTGAGAGGAAGTACAAAACTTTCCATACACTCTCTGCCCCCACGCGTACAACCTCCCCACCATGCACCAGAAAAGTGGTGTATTTTTTACAACTGATGAACCTACACTGACACATCATCATCATCCAAGAGTTTACCGAGGGTTACCGAGGCTCACTCCTGCTGCTGTACGTCCGATGGGTTTAGACAAACACGTGATGACATTCACCCACCACTGCAGTGTCACCCAAAACTCAGTATTCCACCCACACATCCTCTCCTTCCTCCTCATCCCGGGCAACCACTGATCTTTTCCCTCCATAGTTCCGCCTTTGCTAGAATGTCATATAGTTGGAAACATATACGACACAGCCTTTTCAGACTGGTTCCATGTTTTTCGCAGCTTGAGAGCTCACGTACTAGCTTACTTTACTTTTCCATTCCCCACCTGAAAGACATCTTGGTTGCTTCCAAACTTTGGTAATTATGAATAAAGATGCAGGTTTTTGTGTGGATGCCAAGTTTCTAATAGGTGGTTTTGTTTTTGTTTTGTTTTTTAATGAAAAACAAACGGGATGCTTTCCGAAATGTCTTTTTGTCCTTCCCACTTGACACAGGAGCTGGGGTGTCTCCTACACTGCCTAACTCCCTGGGAGCATCAAGCATTAAGCGCACCAACCCTTCTCTACAATAAACTGAAGACACAGACTACACTCATGCATATATATTCTGAGAGACACACAATTCATTGTCAAGAAAACAATCTTTGAAACCAAAGGGCAACAATTTATGTAAACCAAAACATCAGAGTAACTGAGATCCAGCTCCAGAGAGAACAGGACGTTCTACAGATCGCACTCTTTCATTACTGGGATGGAGGTAGTACTCAAGTAAAATTAACTTTTACAAGCAGCTGCTCTTTTAACTTCATTGACTGATTTTAACAATGGAAAAATCTGTATCTTTCTGAACTGTATTTTCTTGTAATAGCAAGAGATCCCAACTACAAATCCCAAACAGTAAGAATTCTTACATTCTATTACTCCTGCAACCCAATCTGCTCCTTGGTTTCCTGTTCAGACACCGTAGCCCTTTCTGGTTTTCCTCAAGTTTGGACACACCACCTCACTCAATCTGCACAGCAGAGCTGGACTCATCTGTGCAGTGCTTCAGCACAGGGACCCTCCCCTCTCCACGGCCCACAAACATGATTTCCAATACATGGCCTCTAAACACCAGCCAACAACCTTATCAAACAGAATGCACATATTCCATTCGAGCTCTAAGTGTGCCCAAGCAGTTTAGTTTCTAAAGAATATTAAACAGTGCAGAGTTAACAAGATACTTCCAGCTCAGGAGTCTGGGTAATGTGAAGAACTGAAAAAGCAAACCTGAGACCAGTACAAGCAGATATCCCAGAGCTGACTCCTGGCCATGAAGCCCAGGTGTGCAAAGAAGCTTGTTATTCAAAGGTTACGTTAAGCACGTTACTGAGGCTCTGCATCATTTAAAATGTAAACCAACTGTTCGAGCAAGGAAAAAAGGAATGAAAAAGAGGTACGTGGTGCTGAATGTACATGGATCACTGAATTTTCTCCCTTAGAGTAAAACCACCATAAAATCATTTTACTTCTAGAATACGCTCATAATTTGAGTTCCAAGTTCTTAAGCTCCTATAGCAAGCAGTTTCGCAGCGGGACTTCTCACAAGCAAAATGAAAACCTGACAAGTGGATTCAACACATTTTGTTTTTCACATTGGCACCTGAGAGACTGAACTACAGGAAAGGACTGCTCTCGCGGGTGGGAATGAGCAGCAGCAACACAGCCTGCATTCCTCATGTCTTTGATACTCACAGAGCATTCTGCTAGGAGCCCTACCCAGATTCCAACTCCAACCCTTCTCTAAAAGGGTTATTCCTCCCAAGGCACCGAAAGGATTTAAGAACTATTCAGCCAAAAGCACCAGGGAACCAGTGACCTTTATGCCTTAATCTTTTAGTCTCCTGAATTTATTTTAAAAATGCATCCCGCATTTGCACTTGATTTACTATTAAAGATGTTTATTTTACTTACCACTAAGTAAACACTACCACTGCGCTATACATTCTCTATACATGCCCTGCTGCTGCTGCTAAGTCACTTCAGTCGTGTCCAACTCTGTGAGACCCCAGAGATGGCAGCCCACCAGGCTCCCCCATCCCTGGGATTCTCCAGGCAAGAACACTGGAGTGGGCTGCCATTTCCTTCTCCAATGCAGGAAAGTCAAAGTGAAGTCACTCAGTCGTGTCCAACTCTTCACAACCCCATGGACTGCAGCCCACCAGGCTCCTCTGTCCATGGGGTTTTCCAGGCAAGAGGACTGGAGCAGGGTGCCACTGCCATCTCCAACACATGCCCTAGGACATACAATCCCATAGACGTGGCCATTTGATAGCTTCAGAAACCCTAAGACTACACTTTCACTCCTTACAGCCCATGAGAGCAGTCTCTGCTGGTACATTTGAAGTGGAGGGGTTGGCTGAGGTGATTCTGGCTCCTGCTACATTTCACTGGCCAGGTCTAGTGTCACTTCATGTAATGTCACAACTACAGAGGGACAGACCAAACATTTGTTTCCACCATATATTTTTATATGTAAAGACCTAAACATCACTGAAATACCTAGATTTTTTCATTCACTTAATAAATTTGTGAGGTAATAACTGAAGTTCTAATGGTCCTTTTTCATTATTATCACAATTTCATTCATCATTTTTATATTCCAAAATCTCTCTACCATATTTACCTAAGTTTACATTTGTCAGCTTCTTATTAAATGTAAGAAGTATACTTATCTGGATTTTCTGTAAAGAAAGTATTCCTTTTCTGTTTGTTGTAAGCATGAATCTTGAGCAGAATCTTATTATGTGGAAGTTTCTCATAAAGCTTCCTAAATATACACATACATTCCACTATATGCACTGGAGCTGCCAAACACTTCTACAGGCTTCTAGTAAAGGTCTGAAGGACTGTCCAGAGAGAATAGTGGCCTTCACAGTGCATGTGTTTATCTTAAGTCCAAAATTCTTTAAATTCCTGCTGAGCCTATTTCCTGTTAGAAATGTCAGACTCCAGCTGCCTGTTCAACTGGCAATCTTAGCTCTTTTGTAAATATTACTAAGCAGTGTACCATTTCTAATGCTGAAAACTTCAAACTAAACAACTTACTCTACCATACACTTACATAAATTTATTTATTAAATAAATTAATCTGAATTTAATGTCAAAGTATCCTCATAGCTCAATTGGTAAAGAATCCACCTGCAGTGAAGGAAACCCTGGTTCAAATCCTGGGTGGGGAAGATCCACTGGAGAAGGAATAAGCTACCCACTCCAGTATTCTTGGGCTTCCTTTGTGGCTCAGCTGGTAAAGAATCTACAGGCAACGTGGGAGACATGGGTTCGATTGCTGGGTTGAGGATCCTCTGCAGAAGGGGAAGGCTACCCACTCCAGTATTCTGGCCTGGAGAATTCCATGGACTATACAGTACAAGGGGCTGCAAAGAATCGGACACGACTGAGTGACTTTCACTCACTTAACCAAGTGTAGCGACACACAAAAGATATGTATGTGTCAGTACTTTCATTTTTCTACAACTCATTTTCCCTTAATTTGGTCTTTCATGAGCACCTGGACATGGAGACAGGGCCCAGAGGAGTACTGCCAAAGGACTGGACATGCCTCAGTGACAGCTACAGTCATATGACAAAACACAGTTCCTGGGCATGCACTTGAAGTCACTTAAAAACAACTCCTCTCCCCGCACGGCTGAACTTCAGCACGTGACTGAATCTGGGAAGGCCCCTCGACCAGGAGTGCTGACACCCAATGCAGGAGGCGTTCGCCATCGAGCAGCTGAGCAGCCTCCCCTGCTTCCGTGACCTGCTCCTGCGCCTGACGCCCCTGCTTCTCCAGCTGTAGCCTGTTCTCAGTTCAGTGCACAGTCCAGTGCGCCTGCTCATCTCACTCAGCTTATTCTGAAATAATAAAGCTTTGCACTACTGTTGGTTTCTTTCAATTCAGCTGAAATACAAACTATTTCCTCTATTCATGAAGTAGTCCTATAGTTGTCCTTTAAAAATAAGTATAACTATCATACAGGATTTTGTTACTATACTTAAAAATTTCTACACTTAAGCCCTTCTAAAAGGGTGTCTTAAACTATGTGACCAGCTTTCAATACTGCACAGACAAGCCATGTTTTGCCTCACTTTGTGATCATAAAATTTCAGATTACTATATTTAAAACAAATCAGAACAGGAAAAAAAAATTCTCTTACTAGGACATAAAAACCAATAATCACCATGAGAAGGCAATAGAGAACTATAACATCTTTGTTGTGATAAGGACATTTAAACAACACCAACTGGACTTTCCATCTCAGCACTCCACCATCAGATAAGATGATTTTCAAAACAATTCACTATAAATTTGGAGACAAAACTCAGTACAACTGAAGAACTATGAAGGAAAATGAAATAAATGTATTTTGAAGTGTTTCAACCAACACAGCAGAGTTCCCCAAACCCTCTTTTCTAGCTTCCTTTTATTTTTCTTTTTTTTCCAAAGTTAAGAATTATCACAAGTAGTGACCTAGATGCCTGTTATCTTCTCATTTCTAAATTCATAGAAGTTTCTAATAATATAAAATCCCCTTAAGAACACCAACCTAAATCCATGAATTTAATTTATTAATACAAGCATAAACTCCTTCTTAGTTCATTTAGATCACCAGCAAACAGAAATTTCAAGCAAAATTATATTTTCCAAAGAAAGATCAAATTTTTTCTCACTCCTTATTTGCTTCCAGCCTATGACCTTTTCTATGATTTTAAAGTTAGAGACAGTAACTAGATTCTGAGGTAAAGAAGAGACACTGGTCTGAAAATTTAAAGAATCCTTCCCTGCTTGCTTAGCTAGAGAAGGTTTTTAAAGAATAACATGGCTACTGTTATAAGTGCCTATTGTTCTGAGGGCCCAAAACTATGAGCTGCCCTTTAAGTGACAGACACCCCCCCCGCTGCAAGTTGTCTAGGATGTGGATGCCAGACCACCCTGACATACATACTGTGATAACCTGTACCTTAATCTAGCCCAAAGCACCAAGGAATGGAATCAGGAAGGGGTAAAGTGAGCACGGGGCTTCTTGGGTGGCTGAGTGGTAAAGAGTCAGCCTGCCAACCAGGAGACATGGCTTTGATCCCTGGGTCAGGAAGATCCCCTAGAGAAGAAAACAGCAATCCACTCCAGGATTCTTCCCTGGGAAATACCATGGACAAGAGGAGCCTTGCAGGCTATAGTCCATGCAGTCACAAAAGAGTCAAACATAACTGAGCAAGCAGGCAACAGCGATATTTCTAATGAGATATTTTACATTCTTTTAATTTTTAAAAGTTTGGTGGAAAGTTTTCAGTGCATCTTAATTTGAACTGGCCACATTTCACGAACTTAATACTACATGTGACTGGTAGCTGCCATCCTGTCTGTGCATTCCTACAGAAATGTTGGTTCAGTATCCTAAGAATTGTTGGGTAACTTCAGAGCTTCTTGCAAGGCTTCAGTTAGTTGTATTAAGGGATTTTTGGCCTTGGTGGTTCTATAGCAAGTGATACTTCATCTGTTAATTGTAGCTGATGATAAAAAGGAGCACTAAGATCTCAAGCAAAGGACAAGTCTGAGCAATAGCTATCCTTTATATCTGACATGTTCATCGCTGCATTGTTTACAATCTCTCCTGTTGGAAAGGTTCAGTTGCCTTCAGTCCTTCATTGCCCATGCTTTTATGATGATGTATCTTTAGTGAATAAAAGGAATTTTACATAATGTTAATGTCACTTAAAAAATTAACCTCAGTGAAGATTTAAGACAAATATTTGTGTTTTTCAGTCTTGACTTTTAAGTTTGTCAGCTCTGTGGTAGTTCACATGCCAGCACTGTGGAAGCATCTTGGTAGGACTGATGTTAGGTCATACTGGTATTTGTTTATGTTTGATTGAAATGATTAAACTTGAGGGGAAAATGTAAGCCTGGCATAAATAGCAGAACAGAACAAAATCAAGCTTTGCATTTGGTGAACTGTGCTTTGTCTGGAGGATCTTGTGGCTATTCGTTCAGAATATTTTATTTTATTTTTTATTTATTATTATTGTTTTTGCCATACAATGCCATGATATCACCATGGGTTTACATATGCTCCCCCTCCATAACCCCCCTCCCTCCTCCCTCCCCCTGGGAAATCTCGATGCACCAGTCCCGAGCATCACTCCTGGGCTGGCGATTGATTAGACATATGATAATTAACGTGTTTCAATGCCATTCTCCCATATCATCCCACCCTTACCCTCATCCATAGAGTCCACGAGTCTATTCTATATATCTGCGTTCCTTTTGCTGTCTTGCATGTTGGGTTCTCGTTACTGTCTTTCTAAATTCCATATGTATGTGTTAATATACTGTATTGTTGTTTTTGCTTCTGGCTTACTTCACTCTGGATAATGGGCTCCAGTTTCGTCCTTTCATTAGAAATTCTGTATATTGATAATATGTTGAATATTTTATATATATATATATGTTCAATAAAATATAGTAAAATTCATTTCAATCTTTTAAAATGTTTTTAGTGTAGATTTCAGAAATTTTAAAATTACATAAACCACATTTTAGTTCCTCTAGACAGAGGATTTCTGAACCAAAGGTGAATATGACTTCCTTCTGGTACCAACACAAGCAGTAATAATATGCTATTTACATAATTTAAATCTAGGAGCATGAAGAAGAGAAAATGCAAATCACTAGAGTCACATGCAAATAACAGAAAAAGAAAATCATCCACCTTGTATCTGTGGCTGCCAAAGCATGCTTCTAAAAAAGTGCTATGCCCAACAGGAGATAAAGTAGAACTACACCCACTCCCCCAAAAAGGTAAGAAAAAATGCATCTCTTTAATGAAAACAGGAGCAACTTTCCCAAATATTTATATATTCATAAAATTATATACAGCAAATCTTTTCTCAAGCAGGAAGGTTATAGAGAAAATAGGTCCCTTATTACACTGAGAAATACTTTATCAAATGCAGTAAGAATTGATAAATTTATTTTCCAAGTTTTCAATTATATATTATATAGATGATTTCCCTCGCCTCAAATACTTGCAATAACCAAGAACCTCAGGAATGAAAAGATAACTTAATCTAATTCATTTTAATTTGTGGACAGTTTATTCTTTAGCTCCAAAAGGTATTAGGTTTCTTTGGCTATAAGAGTCTTAAATTTCACTCATCTACCAAGATACGCAGATGGAAACAACCCTTACGGCAGAAAGCGAAGAGAAGCAAAGAGCCTAGAGAGCAAAAAAGCTGGCTTAAAACTTGACATTCAAGAAACTAAGACCATGGCATCCAGTCCCATCACTTCATGGCAAACAGATGGGGAAACAGAGGCAACAGTGGCTGACTTTATTTTGGGGGGCTCCAAAATCACTGCAAATGGTGACTGCAGCCATGAAATTGAAAGAGGCTTGCTCCTTGAAAGAAAAGCTATGACCAACCTAGACAGCATATTAAAAAGCAGAGACAACACTTTGCCGACAGAGCTGTCTAGTCAAAGCTACGGTTTCTCCAGTGGTCATGTATGGATGTGGGAGTTGGACGATAAAGAAAGCTGAGCTCCAAAGAACTGATGCCTTCGAACTGCAGTGCTGAAGAAGACTCTTGAGAGTCCCCTGGACTGCAAGGAGATCAAACTAGACAATCCTAAAGGAAATCAACCCTGAATATTAACTGGAAGAACTGATGCTAAAGATGAAGCTCCAGTACTCTGGCCACCTGAAGTGAAGAGCCGACTTATTAGAAAAGACCCTGATTCTGGGAAAGACTGAAGGCAGAAGAGAAAGGGACAAGAGAGGATGAGATGGTTGGATGGCATCACTGACTGGATGGACATGAGTTTGAGCAAGCTCTGGGAGGAGAGGGAGGCCTGGCGTGCTGCAATCCATGAGGGTCGCAGAGTCGGACACAACTGAGCAGCTGAACCACCACCACCACCATCAAGATGTAGGTTTTTCTTATTTTTCCTGCTTGGTATTTTATTAGTTCTTTCCATCTGAAGTCTTTGTTTTCTTAATTCTAAATAATTAACGATCATTAGTTCTTCAAATATTCTTCTCTCTGCCAACTTCTCTTCTCCCTCTGAAGTCCGACTCTCTGAATGCTGGAACCACTCTCTCGCCTCCACAGTTCTTAGCTTATTTGCTATTTTCTACCCCTGCTTTTCCTCTGCCTCCAGAACTCCTTAACATGATCTTCAAGTTCAATAATTTGCTTTTCACTTGTATTCATCTTGTTTATCTGATTTATTAAGTTCTGTAACTCCAACTATTCTATTTGTCATATCCAGAATTTTCATCTTTTTCTTTTTGACATCTTGTTTCTTTTTAATACTACTAAGTATCCTCCTTTATCACTGAGTATGTGTGTTATGTTTATTATACGTTATTGATTTTTCTATCCTAATGATCCTACTTCGTGAGCCACATTTCTCTTAGTTTATCTTTTATGTTTTCACCAGTAGTTGTACTCTTGATGTGTCTAATTATTTTAGCCTACGCAGTCATATTCACAAAGGATATGCGCTAACAGATCTGGAAACCTGTGGAAAATGGCCCAAATTCAAGTCCTATCCTTCCCTGTGAATTTGAAAAGGAGGGGGTGGTGGGATGAGCCACAGGCACCAAATGATCACTCTTGAGCACTCACTGCTGTTGACTAGATGGGTCTGGTCTGTGAGCTCTAAAAGCAGCAGCACTGGCAGAAGGCAGTCTCCACACACCCTCAGGCCCTGGGAGGAGGGAGTGCCCCGTTTTCTCCACTCTCCACCCCAGCAGGACTCCCGTGGGTCCCTGACAGGACCTGCTCCAGGTCCTTCTGGAGCAGTCAGGCAAGTGATCATTATTTCAAGCCAAAGAGGAAAGGTCAAAAATGACACTTAAAAGGAAAAATCTTAAAACAATGTACCTTCTCCTGAGTCCTCAGGCCTATATCCAAGCCTGAACCACCTATACACACAACAACTCACAACAGCCTCACCACCCGTGGAATTCCCATAACTACTTGTTATTTCCTTCGATCCAGGCTTTCCTCTTACATCTGCAGTGTCTCCATGGTCAGTCTGGGCAAAGGAGCCAACGGCCCTCACCACCACTCCATCCTGACAGAGCATCAGGTAACTTAGCAAAGGAACGGGCTCCCAGTGCTACAGTTTAGGAAATGGTAAAATACTAGAAAACAGGGTTATCTGCAAGGGTAATTGATGATATTGAGTATAAATAATCTAACACTTTAAAGCAGGACATGCTCACTTAAAAATACAAACAAACCCAATTGTCAGACTGATGCCAACAATTAAGAGTAATTCTTAAAGCAGAGCCAGACTCTCTGACACAACCGCACCCCTGAGATGTCTCTGGCACAACACAAGCATCACAGGGACGACCGCAACCCGGGCACACCTGGGGAAGAGGAAGTCTCAGGCCAGAGCGCCTCCTTATGAGGAGACACGCTCCCCCAGCCTGGGATGCTAACGCCTCTCTTGGGGATCTCTCCCTGCTCGAGGTCTGCAGTTTATTCTTTATTCTGCATAAAGCGCTGCAGGTGGCACCCGGCCAAGCCCACCGCCATAGCTGCCGCAGGCAGGGAGAGGACGGGTCCTCAGCCCACAGCACAGAGGGAGGTAAACTGACCACCCCCTGCAACCCCGCTAACGGGGCCCATCTCCTGCTGAGGCTGACCCTGGCCTGCCTCTCCTCCCCAGGAGCGAGTGCTGTTTCACCCCGTTGTGAGAGCCATGCCTTCTGTGGTGACCTCAGCACCTACAGGCCAATGTCTTGCCCTCCTAGGTCATGCGTGTGCTCTCCTCCACAAGGTGGGGCTCCTCCTCTGTGATGCTGATACGAGGCACTTACTTCAAGTAAAAACATATTCTCAAAATCACAGATTTTCCCATGAAAGTCCAGACGACTTGAACCTACATTTTACTTTTGAGTTAATCACAGTTTCTACTTTAAAAGGCAGTCCTGAAACCTACTGCAGAAATCCTAGCATTTACTTGGAACCACTGGCCCTGCTCACACCCACTGAAGATGATGGAGGTGGGGCCCTGGGGGAGGGAGAGACAGGAAAGGCTGCTGAGACAGTAATCCCAAAACGCTGAGCCACCAGATTCCAAACACCACCACCAGTACACCACCACAACACTGGCCTCTGTCCTAGCGGCCCCAGCCTTGGGGCCACACACGAGGACTTTAATGTGTGGGAGGCTGAAGGGGAATCAGGCAGGAGAAACACAGTTGTGAGCAATGTCCACCTGAGCTTCAAGTAACGCAAGCCTGGATTCACATCCAGCCCACACTAGCTTACGACCTTGAAGTAGGTATTTAATTCCTTAAGGCTTCAACTCTCTCATCTGTAAACTGATGGGACTAGTTTCTATTTCACATGGCTACTATAAGAACTAAAAATAATAAATGAAAGAAACTTACAGATTTATAATATAGTATATGTTTATGATACAATATAGTATGCTATATATGACACATTCAGCAAACATGCACTGTGCAAAACAGCAGGGTCCATGCTGAGAGCTATACTAGCTGCCGCTGGTACTAAGCACTACAGTTACCACCTCACCATTACTATACTTCTATTATTTCAATCACACTGAGCTTCATTCAGAATTAATATGCTTACTCTTGAGGCAATTATCCTAAGAACACATTTACTGATTTCTCAAATTACTTCAATTTCCAATGGATCCAATCTATTTCTTAAAAAAAAATCTATTATTATATAATTTTAGTAAAATTCCACCTTCACAAAATATTTGTTTCTCATTACTTCTAAACACAGTGCTTACAGTACCATAAAATTAATTACTTTAGGTTCCAAATTTCATTGATCAAATAAACTCAGCCCCAAGCATGATACACATTTCTACTACAATATTATCCCAAAAGTAGACAAGTCTTTAAAAATAAATATATATATATATATGCATTAATACAAATACAGACACCTTGAACCACATTAGACTATGTCTCTTTTATAGTACTTTCCACCTTCTTGTCCATCTTTACTATATGAACATTTCAGAGAAGAGGGCAAACTTGAATACACTGATTCAAAACCAAATTGTACGCTTGTTCCAATTAACATTTAACATTAAGTTGATTGGATGGCATTTTTTGTTGTCACTTTCCAGCAGAATTGTTAAAACTTCACCAGGGATCTTTTGTTTTTCTGATGCAACAGTGAATAAACATTCAATAGTTAAATAAATGTCACAAAACAAACATTAAATGCTTTTGCCACTCAATGAACCAAGTCATTGGAAAAGACCTTGATACTGGGAAATACTGAAGGGAGGAGAAGGGGACAAGACAGACGATGAGACGGTTGGATGGCATCACCGACTCATGAGTCTGAGCAAGCTCGGGGAGTTGGTGATAGACAGGGAGGCCTGGCGTGCTGCGGTCCATGGGGTCGCAGAGTCAAACACAACTGAGCAGCTGAACTGAACTGAAACAAGTTTTTCTAAAATGCTTTACTTTAGGAATATGAGTAAAATTCTAATGCTTCTAACTTGAAGAAATTATCTTCTGTTTGAGAGGAAGAGGAGATTATGGCTCCAGCAAGTGTTATATGAATAACCAACCACAGAAATATGTTAAGTATCTCTCAGTTTCGAGGCATTTTCCCACGACATTCACCTCACTTGGTGAAACAATACTGGTGTTTTCCAAGATCTCGTTTCTGACATGCAGGTTTGTCCCTCAGTGTGAACTATGACTGACTGAGTTATGAAGATGATACCGGTGCTGGGCAAGGTGGCCGCATTGCGGACACTGGACAACACCAAAAACTCGTCCCTGGCACCCACTGTGGAAGCCGAATCAAGTCTCTGCTCAGGCCAGGTCTCGTAACTCTCTTCTCCCCGAAGGAAAAGTCTAAGAACAGGAGGCTTCAGGGACCTACCCTCCTGATCCCTGCCCACCCCCACCGCCATCTCACACACCTCCAGCCGATGGCCCCCTCTGCCATGCCAGGAATCAGGCTAAATACAGGTCTGTTCTGCTTTTCCCTTAAATAACTCTCGAGTGACCTCTCCCTGCCTTCAAGATACCGTCCTCACCCTTGAGCCCGGTCTGCCTCTTTCACCTCCTCTTCGGCCACATCCCTCAGCAGCAGTCTGGGGTCCCGGAGCTCCGCTCCTCTGCCTTCCAGATTCCAGTCCTCCTGCTCCACACCCCACCCCACCCATTCCTGGGGGCCTCCAGGAAACATCTCTGATCCGTCCCAGTCAAAACCTCCTGCGCATGGAACTCATATGTTTCCCTGTTGCTCTCCCTCTCCTGGAGTCCAGGCTCCTTGATACAGACCAGGGCGTGTTCATCTCTGCCCCCATAAATGCAGCATAAAGTTTACACTCAATAAAAATTCTGTCAAATGAATGAACTAGCCTTGACATGTAAGGAAGATGCCCTACCTGTGGTAAGCACTCATTAAACACCTACCAAATAAATGAATAAGTAGATAATTCTCTAGCTACTAGTCATCTGTGGACCATTATGGACATTCCCATTTCCTATAACTTAAGAGTTCTCAAAATACAGATTAATTTTTTCCTATCTTCTACTCTGCCCTGAAGACCTAAAACTCAAAGAACAAGAAAATAATATATGTACTAGCCCTCTCTGTCAAGCAGGGTATTTCCACTCAGATCTAACGTTAAAGGTTACACACATCAAACACTGAACTAATTCACAGGACCTGTCTCTGTCCACCTACACGAGGCAGAACTCTGAGAGACAAGGAACAGATGCCAAACTCTAACCACCCAAGGAGGAAAACAGCAACTGTTACAGGGGTCCAGGCTGGAGCGACTCAGAGACTCTCAGGACGAGCTACAGCCAACAGGGCCGAGGCAGACCTCACACACAGAACACAGGCCAGCTCCGCCATCCACTCAGTCCAGTGAAAGACATCCTGGATTAACCACCGTGGCCAAAAGAATGTGAAGCTATCATTTCCTGGCCTATGCGACAGGGTCATAGAAGCGGGGCCTTCATTTGTGGATTTGTATCCCTCTACTCATCACCGCACACAGTTAAACCACTAGTCAAACATTTCCAAACGCCGGCTCCATAGTAACTGTCTTTACAACTGGCAAGGATCTATCTCCTCATCATTATTCGGTCACTGTTCTTGTGCTAAAGACAGAACACTGAACCAGGCCAAGCCCCTGTCCCCAGTGGTGGAGACGGTCAACATAATGTTTAAGGCCAAGACAACTGAGTGTGGTAATGACAATGCAAAGAAAGAGGCTGATGAGGACAGCTCAGGAGGGCTGAGCCGCTGAAGGCAGGAAAGCTCCTCTGAGGATTTAACAGCTGCAGAATGAGATATAAACACAGCGAAAGCCCAGACCATCTCAACGTCTGGGGGAAGAGACTCCAGGATGCGGGGAAACAATGCCTGAAGTCCAAGTGAGAACAGACTGCTAGACAAGAGTGGTCCCAGGAAAGAAGAGAAAGGACGGCCCTGAAACAAGGACAGGATGGACTGGCAAGGGAGCGGCAAGAGACGGGGTCTCACAAGTGACCCTCAGCAGACAGGAGTCACATCACACTTTTGGGTCAGGGTTAAGAGTCAGATTCTTTACCCCGATGGTGGTAAGAAGCCATGTGAGTGTCTCCTCATCCCAAACCAACTGCTTCACTTAAGACTTGCACCTACACCTTCTATTCTAGAATAACAAGAACAGCAAAACAACCACAACAGTTAATCACTCCGTAATCCCTATAATAATCCCTGCCTCCATTATTTACTTCATGAACATCTGTGTAAATACTATAATGCATCAGATTTTTGAACCTGTTATAAAAAGAGTCTGTACAGTCATCCAAGGGAGAAACATATGATTTTGATTTTCCATATTCTAAAGCATTTAAACCTATAAAACTCAAAGTTAAAATATTGTTTGTGACCAAGCAGAATGACGTAAGTAAATTTAACTATTATAGCAACCAACAATCACAGGATCAAGTATTGAAATAGCATAAGATACTGTTAAATCAGTAAATAAAACGATACAAAGCCTAGTACTATTCAGAACTATTTAGTCACTTAAGCATCAAATTCAGGCCACTTCATATAGTTACCTTTTTTTTAAACTACTTCTACATCACAATTAAATTTTCTACTTGTGCCTTTGCTCAATGTAGACCAATACTGGCTCACACTGCATTGCATGCTTTGAAATATGTAACATTTCAAAGAGAATAAATATTTCACTTCACAGCAAAGGTATATCTGCTGGGTGAAACCCTTAGCCTCACTGATAGGCAATACTGTTATTGACAGCAACCAAGAGTCTCCCCAATCAAAAGCCCTACATGCAACACCGCAAACGGAACATCTTCTCTGTTCCCATCACTTCTTGCAGTCTGTTCCTTCTCTGGCTTTCCAGGCCCACAGAAAGGCATCATCTGCACTGACTTCACTGTCATTAGCAATGCTGCCTTTCCCCAGCAATCCTGTCTTCTACTCAGCATCACCAGGATATTCTAGCTTCTGGTATATCTAACAGTCATAAATTTTGTTTTGGGTGGGGTTTTTTAAAGATTTGGATCCTATGTGATAAGTGTGTTTTCATGTTTGCCATAATATTTTTGCTAAATGCAATTTCATAAGACAGAGGTAGATATGCATGTGTCCCTTTTAAAACTAGCCCAGAGAGAGGATTATAAGACATACTGTTTATGGTGCTGGCATTTCTCTTTGCAGCTGCTGCTGTTTAAACTTTCTAATGAAACACTGTGTTGTGCTCATATCCTAAGGCTTTAATCAAAGCCATGATTTACAAAATAAGTAATTTGGAATCATCCAAAATATCTTATAAAAGAAAATCTACTTTCCTAAAAGGATCGCGGAGGCCTCTGACACTGGTGCTCAGTCTCTCTACTCACTTCCTGTTCCTTCCTCTTGCATCCAGGGATGAGGGATTTACCCTCCTTGGTACCAACGACACTTCCTCTGTCCCTGACAATCTCCCTCGGCCGCCCTCTCAGCTGGCTTCTTCCTCTCCAGCAACCTTGCTTTTGCAGCTTTGCAATGATCTGCTCTCATCTGCATCTTAAAAAAAATCAATCCCCAAACTTCCGGCTGACGGCTGACATGTACACGTAAGACCACATCCCAGTGCACTGCAGGGGCTCCTTACACCCTTCTTCCAGCCGCATCTTCCTCCATCTTCTGGGGGACAGGACCCTGCTGGCCACCAATATCTACTAAACTGGTCCCTCCAAGGTTTCTTTTGCTTGCTACTGCCCATCTCCAAGCAAACGGTGAAGTCTCTCACCTCTCTATATTCCCTCTTCAAATAGTTCTAGCCCAAACCTTTCTCTAAGCTGCAGACTCAGATTTATAACTTCCTTCTGGATACCTCCACCCAAAGGCTCCAGATGCACTTAAAATTTGAAACCAAATTAGTCACTGTCTCAAAACTAAAAAGAAAATTCTGAATTTACTTTTGTCAAAAGTACCCCAAACTTTCATCACCTAACACCAATACCCAGCTTTTCATTACACTTTCTCTCTCCACGGTCTTTATGGTCCATTTCCACACAGACATCCCCACCACCCCTCTCTGTTAGAATGAATTTATGACGACAACTCTCAGCCTACAAAGTTCTCTCCATGTGGATCACCTGCCTGGCTCACTGCTTCCATCCTACCAGCAGCTAAGGAAATGCTTCTCATGCCTCAAGGCGCATTTCAGAAGGTCTCTTCTTGCGAAAAATCTGTCCTGCCTCGCTCAACCAAGTACCAACTCCTCTTCTGCAGAATGTCACCGATAACTATTTCTAGAATGGAAATCCACACTCGGCTCGATACAGCAGTCATTTGTTTTGCTTCTTGTTACGCTACATGGCTTCCATATTCGTGGCTACATTACTCATCTTTTTATCTTGTCGAGCATCTACCTGCTGACCTTGCAGATGGTTGACAATACAAATTGGCTGGATTTCCAACAAAGTGTTCTGCAAATCTTAAGCACACATGCACACATGCACCCTTAAAAATGCTGCCAGGTCTCTACCTGCAACTTCTGTAGTCATCTAAACACCATTATGAGGACTGTGGTGCACTCGAATGTCACATTAAATGTCACATGTATATGGAAAATTATATCTAGCTGTGACAGACAAAATAGTTTTTTTAAAAAAAGTTCCTCTCCCTGCAAGACAGTAATAACATTTTAAATTATGCTTAATCTAATGCTCAAGATTTCTATCTTTTAGAAATCTCCAAAGAAGAACTGCAAATTATCTTCTACTGAGACAGGCAAAATCATTAGTTTTCTCTTACTCAAGTTAAGACCTGAGAAACAAGATGAATTATGAAAAGGGTATGAATAAAAGCAGTTAATGTATAACTTTTCCAATTCCTGTTCTTCTTAAAAGAATTATTTTAACAATTAAAATTTTTGAGAAGTTCACAAATACATTAATCAAGTAACTATGGTCAATCAAGCAATTTCAAATGTGTTTTATATATACACACACATACGTGAGTGAGTAACAGTCACTCAGTAATGTCCAACTCTGCGACCCCAAGGACTGTAGCCTACCAGGCTCCTCTGTCCATGGAATTCTTCAGCCAAGAATATTGGAGTGGGCTGCCATTCTACTTGTTTCATACACACACACACACACACACACACACACACACACACACACACACACACACAAGACAATTACAGACACCAAGGGAACATTTCATGCAAAGATGGGCACAACAAAGGACAGAAACGGTATGGACCAAACAGAAGCTGAAGATATTAAGAAGAGGTAGCAAGAATACACAGAAGAACTGTATAAAAAAGATCTTCATGATGCAGACAATCACAATGGTGTGATCACTCACCTAGAGCTGGACATCATGGAATGTGAAGTCAAGCGGGCCTTAGGAAGTGTCACTATGAACAAAGCTAGTGGAGGTGACAGAATTCCAATTGAGCTATTTCAAATCCTAAAAGATGATGCTGTTAAAGTGCTGCACTCAATATGTCAGCAAATTTGGAAAACTCAGCAATGGCCACAGGACTGGAAAAGGTCAGTTTTCGTTCCATATCTCAAAGAAAGGCAACGCCAAAGAACGCTCAAACTACTGCACAACTGCACTCATCTAGCTAGCAAACTAATGATAAAAATTCTCCAAGCCAGGCTTCAACAGTACATGAACCATGAACTTCCCAATGTTCAAACTGGATTTAGAAAAGGCAGAGGAATCAGAGATCAAATTGCCAACATCCACTGGATCACAGAAAAAGCAAGAGAGTTCCAGAAAAACATCTAATTCTGTTTTATTGACTATGACAAAGCCTTTGACTGTGTGGATCGCAATAAACTGCGGGAAATTCTGAAAGAGACAGGAATACCAGACCATCTGACCTGCCTCCTGAGAAACCTGTATGCAGGTCAGGAAGCAATAGTTAGAACTGGACATGGAACAGACTGATTGCAAATAGGGAAAGGAGTACATCAAGGTGGAATACTGTCACCCAGCTTGTTTAACTTATATGCAGAGTACATCATGAGAAACACTGGGCTGGAGGAAGCACAAGCTGGAATCAAGATTGCTGGTAAAAATATCAATAACCTCAGATACGCAGATGACATTAGCCTTATGACAGAAAGTGAAGAACTAAAGAGTCTCTTGGTGAAAGTTAAAGAGGAAAGTGAAAAGGTTGGCTTAAAACTCAACACTGAGAAAACTAAGATTATGGCATCCAGTTCCATCACTTCATGGCAAATAGATGGAGAAACAGCGGCAGACTTTATTTTTGGGGGCTCCAAAATCACTGCAGATGGTGACTGCAGCCATGAAATTAAAAGATGCTTGCTCCTTGGAAGGAAAGTTATGACCAACCAGACAGCATATTAAAAAGCAGAGACATTACTTTGCCAAAAAAGGTCCGTCTAGTCAAGGCTATGGTTTTTCCAGTGGTCATGTATGGATGTGATGATAGTTGGTCTATAAAGAAAGCTGAGTGCCAAAGAATTGATGCTTTTGAACTGTGGTGTTGGAGAATACTCTTTAGAGTCCCTTGGACTGCAAGAAGATCCAACCAGTCCATCCTAAAGGAGATCAGTGCTGAATATCCATTGGAAGAACTGATGCTAAAGCTGAAACTCCAATAATACTTTGGCAACCTGAGTGGAAGAACTGACTCATTTGAAAAGACCCTGATGCTGGGAAAAATAGAAGGCAGGAGGAGAAGGCGATGACACAGGATGAGATAGTTGGATGGCATCACCGACTCAATGGACATGAGTCTGAGTAAACTCTGGGAGTTGGTGATAGATAGGGAGGCCTGGCGTGCTACACAGTCCATGGGCTCGCGAAGAGTCGGACATGACTGAGCAACTGAACTGAACTGATACATATAGATAAGTATATTTAACTGTGTATATATACTCATGCATATATGTATTAAAAAGATGACCATTTAATGCTCAGAATTAGCAACTAACCCTCAAATAAATTAGATGATCTATTCTTTCTCATTCCAGTTTTATTGACACATAGTTGACATACAGCACTATACAACTTCAGAGTGTGCAGCATAATGATTTGACTTAGAGACATCATAAAATGATGACCACAGTAAGTTTAGTGAACATCCATCATCTACACAGAAACAAAAATAAAACAAAAAACATGTTTTTCTTATAGTGGGAACTCAGGATTTACTCTTTTAACAACTTTCATATATAAGGTAAAGCAGTTTTACTTATATTTATCATGTGGTATATTATATTCCTAGTTCTTAATTATCTTACAGCTGGAAGTTCATACCTTTTAACCACCTTATTTAATGGCCCTTTCTCCCTACCTCCTGCATCTGGTAACCACAAATCTCTTCTTTTTCTATGAGCTTGTCTGTTTATTTGAAGTATAATTGGCCTACAACACTAGTTTCTGTTACACAATATAGTTACAGGTATATCTATATATTATAAAATGGATGTTCTATTCTTAATGCATATACTTTCTTCCCATTTTCAGCCCAACTGCTAAAATTTAGATGACATGTTTAATCTAGAATGCAGTTTGATTGAGTCTCTTCACTCTCCAGGAGAGTCAGTAAGAGAGCGACAGAGCCATATCACAGCTGAGAGCCCACCCAAGGGACGATCAGACAGGTATGGTTAACTAACCTTCAGATTCAGGTCTGTCCAACCTCGGGACAGAGACAAATTCCAACATCCCCATCCCCCCACACACACACCGAAGTTCACTTTCAAATTCATAGTTAAGAAAAGATATATTCTCACAATGGGAAAATTAAATATTAGTACAGTCATGTTAATCTCTATTTTTGTGTATATCAAGAAATATACAAATAGATACCCCTTACTTGCTCAATTTGTTACAACAAACATACAGTATTTCATAATTTAAGAAAAAGAATTAAACAGGAAAGTTACAAGACGAGCAGTATGATGGTGGTGGGGAACACAGATTAAGTATGCATGGCCTCTGGCAAGTTGCCTAGCCTCTCTTAGGCTCAATTCTTTATTTGTTGCTGTTTACTTTTTAATTGCAAGATGACTGCTTTATAAGGTTGTGCATATATGTATATATAAAATTATGACTGATTCCCATTGTTGTATGGCAGAAGACAGCTATATCCCCTCCCTCTGAGTCTCAGTTCTTAATCTGTAAAGTAAGAAACCCCTACACCTCATAGACTGTGGTTATATTAAAATATGCACATTATCTGGCTTACAGTAAACAACCAGCACCAACATTATTGTCATTTTACTGTTGATTATTATTTATATAATCAACTCACACATTATCTATTTATTATGGCCATGGGTGACAAATACTACGCTAGCTATTGTAAAATGTGAACAGCTTACAGCTTCAGTGGGGTGTATGATACTCACTATAAAAATATTACTTATAACACATACACACACTTAACTACTGTTTTATGCTGACTTCTTCCACAGAAGCTGTTATCTGTCTTCAAACAAATACATCTTCAATTGAGCTTCCAATCCCCTATTGCCACTTACTTGCACTATCACCTTCCTGTCTATTATTCTACCCTTAGAAGGTGACAGATATATATATTTGCTGCTTAACTAAATATCTATGACTACTATTGCTACCGTTAGTAGAATGTAGTATAAAAAAATACTCTTTAGATGTTTTTTAAACAAATGCTATACAAATGGAAAGCATTTCAGTTTCCTTTCAAAAGTGGAAGAAAGGCTATTTACTACAGATGTCAAGTCCTAAAGAACATTTTTGATATCTGATGCTGTTAATATAGATAGATGTCTTTTACTACTTTTAAACAAACATGTAGGGTCCAAACCATAAGCAGTACTATTCGTAATAACTCACATTATCATCTTCAAAAACCAGGAATTAAATTTCACAAAATTCTTAAAATGCAACTCATTCACAAAATTAGTAATAAGATCTTTTCCCAGTTTCTTATAAAGTTTTACATCATTCAGTATTTAAACTATATGATGTTTGAATCAATGAATGAAGATGGCATACAGAATTTTTAGGAAAGCAGTGTATGTACATAGCTGTGCATTCATCTTTCACAGCTGATGACATCACATTACAAATACAGTGACGGTAGTGTGGTGAATATTTTATATCACATAATATTACATAACAGTAAGAAACAGGAGAGGATAACATGCAGCTAGGACATCTAACTGAAGCAAATGAATGTACTTTAAAGCATCCTAAAGAGACCTTCTCTTGTGGACTGTAGTTCATTCACGTGCTACGACTGGTATTTATGCAACGCTTATCAGAACATGCAGAAGCTATGAGGTCTCTCATCCATTAAACCTGACTTTAGCCTGAATTCCAGCTTAATTAAATAGGATATTATCATTGTGCAATTTTAATGACCAAGTGTACCATTTCTGAATAATGTTATACTCTATTTTTAGATCCATTATGACCCATGACCTTCAAGATTCTAATATTTTAATACTTTTAAACTGAAAAAAATTCCAAAACAACTCAGCCTCATATTCTAATATTTAAATTCATGGGGTGGTAGCACAGACAAAGTTGTTGAAGAGAGCTCCCACCCAGAACCCAAAGGAACAGGAAGGAACAGGAGGCCAGGAACAGGCAAGGAACAGGCAAGGCCAGGAGGCCAGAACTCGCAGCCAACAACCCACACAGGGACACTGTGCTTCCCTTCCTCTGAACAGGACTTCCTACACTGCCTTCCATGTATCTGCACAGATATGTGCTAAACACCCAGCCCAGGCCTGTGCACTCAGCAAACGCTGGACAAACGCCTCGCTCTGTGTCAGCCGGTGAGCACGCAGTGGGCATCCTTAAGGGAGCAACTGGAGGTCCCGCCCGCTGCACCATCCGGGCAAGGCTGGGAGCTGGGGGTGCTGTCAGAACCCCGTCCCCAGACTGCTGTGTCCCCACCATCACTCAGAAACTGCTCAGACACGTGCTGGGATGTCAGTGGGCAACGAGAACGGACCGAGCATGAGCACTGCTGTACCAGAGAGCCCAGCACGGCTCCCACACGCAGCGGGACTGTTCACATGAGCACCCACGCTGGTGCCGCGAGAAGCGAGGGGACAGGCACGGAGCAGCGGAATGTTTGAAGACCGACCAAGGGGACAGGCGCACAGCTTCATGCACCTATCAAAAATCAACGATTTCTACACTTCATACAGGTGAATCCTGTAGTATGTGAAGTACATCTCAGAATGAGTGCTAGGAAAGAAACTGAACCCAGTAAGCACACAGCATTCAGGCCGACAGAGGAGCCGTCACCACTGCTCTCCACGGCCTTTCTGGAGGCCCTTCCCTCCCTCTGCGAGTCCAGAGCAAGCCTGCACCCCCAGAGAGAGGGGCCAGGCCCAAGGCGCCTAGGCCTGGGGGCGCTGGGGGTGCAGGGCGAGAAGCAGAGGCCTGGCTCCCCACGCCCCAGCCTTCCTCCCACCTACCCACCCAGGCCAGCAGCCAGCAGGAGGCTCAGCAGCGGGTGCGCCAGGGCCCAAGCGGGGCTTCTGACCGCCTGCGGGCACCGATGCCCGCGCGGGAGTCCCCTGCCCTCAGCACCGCCCGCGGCAACACTGGGCCGCCCGACACCACCGACACAGCCCAGTGGTCAGACGCTCACCCCACTTTCAGACTCAAGATGAATCTGCACTTGCTACATCTTTCTCTTATGAAAAGGGTGGATAATACTTATAAATTCCTCAGGTATGTGCAATCTAAACAAAGTGAAGTTTAATTCGTAATTTGCAAAAGAAAGACAAAGATGTACAGAAAAACATTATAAATCCTTATTTTAAAGCTTTTCTAGATTAAAATGTAATCTTAAATATTCACAGAGGAAAAAACCAGTAAAGCTTCACTGAGAAGACACAAGCTCTTGACAGAGTAGAAGCCAGGTGAATTTAGCAAAGAAATCTTGGATTAGACATTCTTCATAAGGGAAAAAAGGGCGAAGTTAAAAAAAATTAAGTGAGTGGCCACGGAAATGCCTGTCTCTGAAAAGAATCTGACCATCACAGAAGCCCAAGAGGAAAGAACACAGCCAGATTCTGTTAATTGGTTCTGCTTGATTATACTTTTTACTTCCATGAAGCCAAAACAAAAGGAAGCAAAAAACTAACTTTTCAATGAAAAGTCACCAAATCGGCCTGAATAGATATGTGTTTTAATTCGTGGCTACACATTAGATTCAACAAGGAGCCTTTAAAAAAAAGTGAACATCAACAAAGGAACAGATAAAGAAGATGTACATATATACAGTGGAATATTACTGAGGCATAAAAAAGCACAAAGCTGTGCTATCTGCAGATATGTAGAAGGACCTACAGACTGCCCTACATACTGAAGTAAGTCAGAAAGAGAAAAACAAATGTATATTAACACACTTATATGGAATAGAAAAATGGTACAGATGAACCTATTTGCAAAGCAGAAATAGACACAAAGACGGAGAAAACAAACATATGAATACCAAGCAGGTATGGGGAGGTGGTATGAACAGGGAGATTCTGACTGACATATATATATATGCAAACTATTGATACTGTGTATAAAATAGATATGCATAACCAATGAGAACCTACTGTACAGCACAGGCAACTCTATCAATGCTCTGTGGTGACCTAAGTTGGAAAGAATTCCAAAAAAGAGGGGATATGTGTATACATATCGCTGATTCACTTTGCTGTACAGTAAAACTAACACAGTAGTATAAAGCAACTATATTCCAATAAAAATTATTTTTAAAAAATCCCGGCCTCGTATCTAATAGCTCTGGGTGGGGATGGCGGATTTTTGGTAAAGCCCCAGGTGAACCAAACAGTCAGCTGTGAGGCCCACCAAGCTCTGCCTGGTGCACGTTGCTCAGAGGGCAGCAACCGGGGGTGGACCACACCTGTGACCAACGCTCTGCAGCTCCCATCCGCCCCGAGGTGCTGGCTGCCCCATCACCAGAGCAGGCTCTCCTCCAAGCACCCCATCACCCTACAAAGCTAACTGGCTTCCGAGCTGTACATTCAAAGCCAACTGAGAAGTCCTTACTGTTCCAAGCACCCCTGATGAGATTCTAAAAGACAGGATTCACCACTTAGCATAAGACCTAATATAAACAATTCTTCAAAAGGAGAATATAGGCTTTAAGCCTTTAATATGAAACTGCAATTATGACTTCAGGTTTGCGGGCTGCACTGCCTGCAACACACAGGAATTCAATGAAGAGTGGCTTTCTTGCATGTAACTGCCTTTCCTAGAGAAAACCAATTTGATCCGAAAAAGGCTAGAATGGAATATAGATAATTACACACACTTATAACTGTTTCCTGCTCTCCAAAGCAAACTTTTAAAATCATGCTTTTATTTTAAGCAAAATAATTTGCCTTTTTTAATCTAATAAAATAGTAAGGTCAAATTTTCACATTTGCTTATGATTAAATTTAACTAGTTATCCTCAGACTTGAACATTACAAGATTTCATATTGATTAAATTCCTCTATTCCCCCCAAGAGAATGAGAAATTGTCCCAACAAAAAAATTCAAATCAAGGATTTGAAAGGCATCAAGTTAAGGATGTGACAAGCAGAGCACCCAGGTAAGAACCGACTCAAGGCTAGCGAGTTGGTGACCTCCACTCCACGCTTGACTCCCACTCAGCAGGGAAGGCCAGCTCGGGGCAGAACTTGATCTCTGTCAAGGCCACAGTCTGCCTTCCCAGGCAAAAGTTATGCTTATGGCTCCAGGTATATCCTTCAAGTCTCTGCCTCCATCCTGCTCAGCTACCTGTCCTCTCCATCCATCAGAGTCACCTAACTGATAGCTGACTGTAGAATTAACTCCAGTTACAGGTAGCCTTTTTTATAAGTTTGAAGTATTACCTGGCCAACAGCTCTCCTGAAAAACTGCACATTGCAGAACAATTGTTCTGAATAAACATTACCAAAGTCTGCTTTATAATAACTTGCATCTTTTCAAATGTTTGGCTTAAGTTTTACTTCCTCTCATATCTTGAATGAAATATATAAAATTCAACTTTTCATGTATGTAGTAGACATCATCATCACACAAAGCTTTCTTATTGAAGTGTTACTCTTAATTTGTTTCAAGAAAAAGAAGGTACTTTGAAGATTCACCTGATTTGTGTAACTTCATAACATGGGAAGATGTGCATCGCCATTTTTGCAGCCTCCTCAGGAGCTGTGCAGCCCCAGAAGTGCCTGCTGCAGACCCCACCCTGCAGGGACCTGTGGAGCAGCACGGGATTGGGGGAGGGCGCCTGCGGCAGACACTGGATTGGGGGGCGCACCTGCGGCGGACACTGGATTGGGGGGCGCACCTGCGGGCAGACACTGGATGGGGGTGCACCTGCGGCGGACACTGGATGGGCCCACCCCTCCCTCCCCCCAACCCCGCCTGACTGCCCTCTCTGCTGACCCCTGCGTTTTCTCCCTTTCCCCACCCTGTGCTTCCTTCTCCGCTCTAACTGTGCAATTATAACCAATGTTTCTGCCTGACTGTGAACCCAGTCTACCCCCCTTCTTTCTCTCACTACTGACTTTCCTCTAGATTCTGACAACCTCCTCCTCCCTTTCCTCAGGTCGCCTCTCCTGCCCGCCCCAGCCCATCCGCCTTCCTGTGGCATCCTCACCACAGCCACCTCTCCTGCTCTCCACCTGCCTCAGCATGTCCCTCCACTGTCCCCTCGGGGCCTGGCCTGGTGTCACTCCCAGGAGCTCACACCTCATGTGACCATCCAAGTATCTTTCCTGAACCAGGGACTCCCGAAGAAAGGCAAGATCTAAAATTCCAAGGTACGAGAAAAACCAGACTCGGGGTTGTGTTTGGTTTTCGCTTTTGTTTTTAAAAAGGCGAATATATCACACTATAAAACTAACAGCAACCTCACATGTGCAGATGATACCACCATAATGATAGAAAGTGAAGGGGAACTAAAGAGCCTACTGATGAAGGTAAAGAGGAGAGTGAAAAGCTGGCTTAAAATTCAACATTCAAAAAACTAAGATCATGGCATCCAGTCCGGTCACTTCATGCAAATAGAGGGGAAAACAATGGAAACAGTGACTTTATTTTCTTGAGTTCCAAAACCACTGCGGACAGTGACTGCAGCCATGAAATTAAAAGACATTTGCTCCTTGAAAGAAAAGCTATAACAAATCTAGACAGCATATTAAAAAGCAGAGACATCACTTTGCTAACAAAGGTCCATACAGTCAAACCTACGGTTTTTCCAGTAGTCATGTAGAGTTGTGAGAGTTAGACCAAAAAGAAGGCTGAGCACTGAAGAATTGATACTTTCTAACTGTGGTGCTAGAGAAAGACTCTTAATCCCTTGGACAGCAAAGAAATCATACCAGTCCATCCTAAAGGAAATAAACCCTGAATATTCATTGGTAGAAATGATGCTGAAGCTGAAGCTCCAATACTTTGGCCACCTGATGCAAGGAGCCGACTTACTGGAAAAGACCCTGATGCTGGGAAAGATTCAAGGCAGGAGGAGAAGGGGACGACAGAGGATAAGATGGTTGGATGGCATCACCGACTTGATGAACATGAGTTTCAGTAAACACCAGGAGTTGGTAATGGACAGGGAGGCCTGGCATGCTGCAGCCCATGGGGTCACAAAGAGTTGGTCATAACTTAGGGACTGAACAACAACAATAATAAAACTGTCACAGTGAACCAACTCAATTATTATTGTAATTTCCACTGATACTTTAACAAAAATTGAGTAGAGAGAATTAGGTTCAATCTTGCAAAATTGAGCAGGTGGTATGAAAAGTGAAAGTGAAGTCGCTCAGTCGTGTCCGACTCTTTGTGACCCCATAGACTGTAGCCTACCAGGCTCCTCCATCCATGGGATTCTCCAGGCAAGAGTACTGGAGTGGGCTGCCATTCCCTTCTTCAGAGGATCTTCCCAACCCAGGGACTGAACCCGGGTCTTCAGCACTGTAGGCAGACGCTTTACCAACTGAGCCACCCAGGGAAGTAGGCGGTATTTTTGTCACTGTATCTGCGCCCTGGAAGCTATGGCCAGGACTTGTTCTGGGAAGCTGCGAGGAGGAGGGAGAGTCAGTGGGAGGAACACATGAAGTGCCAACACCAAGGAGAGGCTTTGTCTCAGTGAAAACCTAGAATCCAGGCACTATTTGACCATAAAAGCAAATGCACAAGAGGCTGTAAGTAAAGCTAATTGTAACTAACATATAGTAAGATTTTTTAAGGACAATGGACATTAATTCCACCAAACTAGAATTACTACCTGCCAACAAGGAGGCTCAGTTCAGTTCAGTTGCTCAGTCCTGTCCGACTCTTTGCAACCCTATGGACTGCAGCACACCAGGCCTCCCTGTCCATCACCAACTCCCGGAGTCCACCCAAACCCATGTCCATTGAGTCCGTGATGCCATCCAGCCATCTCATCCTCTGTCGTCCCCTTCTCCTCCTGCCTTGAATCTTTCCCAGCATCAGGGTCTTTTCAAGTGAGTCAGCTCTTCACATCAAGTAGCCAAAGTATTGGAATTTCAGCTTCAGCTTCAGTCCTTCCAATGAATATTCAGGACTGATTTCCTTTAGGATGGACTGGTTGGATCTCCTTGCAGTCCAAGGGACTCTCAAGAGTCTTCTCCAACACCACAGTTCAAGAGCATCAATTCTTTGGCACACAGCTCAGCTCAGAGAGGCTACATACAACTGTTTAATAAGTACCTTTTCCAGTATAAATTCTCAATGTCATTCAAACATTAACACATGTATACCCATGGCGGATTCATGTCAATGTATGGCAAAACCAACACTATAATGTAAAGAAAAAAAATAAAAGGAAAGGAGAAAAAAAAAAAAAGGATGGTAAAAAATAAATAAATAAAAACAAATAAAGCAGAATCCTAGGATTTCAGGTGTCCAAAGTCATCCTGAAATATGCTGACATATTTACTCTCTACACATTACTCTACCAAAGCAGCAACTCTCTAGTCTTAAGCTTTGCTAGAAATTACCTGAACAATCAGAATAGAATTCTTCCCCCACATTCTACTTACAGCCGTTAGCCCACTAATAACTTAAGCCAACTAACCTGTGATGGGGTTTAAGTGAAGAGGCATCTGGCTCTCATAATAGAGCAGCAGAGGAAAGAAGATGGCAAGGACGGAGGGTCACATCGAGCGAAGAACAGAAGTGTTTGCAAATATTTGCAAGATGCGGCTGAAACGATTAGGGGAAAATGGAAAGTACTTCGGATAAAATGCCACAAGGCTCAAATTAAAATCCAGCCACATTATTGTTTTAGGAAGCAGAACTTATTGAACACTATTTGTCCAAAAGATAATCTTTGTTTCTAAAGGTGAACTTCAGTTAAAATGGAAGGTCAGGGTAACTCAACCTACTGTATTTTTAGCTTTTAATGCACCAGAAATTGACAGATAAAGCTCTCAATGGGCAATTTTACAAAAGAGCAAACTTTAAAAGGATGAAAATGCAGAAAAAAGTATTTTCAAATGTAGGCAGAGAAAGTTTATAACAATATGCAGCTAGAGTCTTTTTAAGATTTAGATACTTTGCTAGGTTCCTAGTAAAATTATATATTTAGTAATAAATTAGTACCATTTTAAAACAAAGTAACATATAAGTACAAATTTCTATGTTTTAAACATATAGCTACAAACACATGGAAAATTGAGTATCTCTTCTGCTAATATTTGCTAAAATATTCAACATTAATTCAAATCTCCAGGTTCGGACCCTGGCTCTCAGTGCTCATTCTAAATCAAGGAAAAAAACTCAATCTATTTTCATACCTTGCATACAAAACAGCTTTATTCGCCAAAAATCAATAAGCCAAATATTTGACCATTCTGTGAGTGCTGATCAGAGAATTCGTATCACTCAGGTCACAATGCTCTACCTGCCTCTTCAAGTCTTTCCTATGAACAGTTAATAATGTTCCCAGGTTTATGACTTTAGGCTATACTACAAATCCACAGTCATTAAGACAGTATGGTACTGGCACAAAGACAGAAACATAGATCAATGGAACAGAATAGAAAGCCCAGAGATAAATCCACGCATCTATGGACACCTTATCTTTGACAAAGGAGGCAAGAATATACAATGGAGAAAAGACAACCTCTTTAACAAGTGGTGCTGGGAAAACTGGAAAGCCACTTGTAAAAGAATGAAACTAGATCACTTTCTAACACCATACACAAAGATAAACTCAAAATGGATCAAAGATCTAAGCATAAGACCAGAAACTATAAAACTCCTAGAGGATAACATAGGCAAAACACTCTCTGCTATAATCCAAAGCGGGATACTCCATGACCCACCTCCCAGAATATTGGAAATAAAAACACGAATAAACAAATGGGACCTAATTAAAATTAAAAGCTTTTGCACAACAAAGGAAACTATAAGCAAGGTGAAAAGACAGCCTTCAGAATGGGAGAAAATAATAGCCAATGAAGCAACAGACAAACAATTAATCTCAAAAATTTACAAACAACTCCTGCAGCTCCATTCTAGAAAAATAAACAACCCAATTAAAAAGTGGGCCAAAGAACTTAACAGACATTTCTCCAAGGAAGATATAAAAATGGCTAACAAACACATGAAAAGATGCTCAACATCACTCATTATCAGAGAAATGCAAATCAAAACCACAATGAGGTACCACTTTACACCAGTCAGAATGGCTGCCATCCAAAAGTCTACAAGCAATAAATGCTGGAGAGGATGTGGAGAAAAGGGAACCCTCTTACACTGTTGGTGGGAATGCAAACTAGTACAGCCACTATGGAAAACAGTGTGGAGGTTCCTTAAAAAGCTGCAAATAGACCTGCCATATGACCCGGCAATCCCACTGCTGGGCATATACACCGAGGAAACCAGAATTGAAAGAGCCACGTGCACCCCAATGTTCATCGCTGCATTGTTTACAATAGCCAGGACATGGAAGCAACCTAGATGCCCATCAACTGACGAATGGATAAGAAAGCTGTGGTATATATACACAATGGAATATTACTCAGCATTAAAAAAAAATTCATTTGAAGCAATTCTACTCAGATGGACGAAACTGGAGCCCATTATCCAGAGTGAAGTAAGCCAGAAGCAAAAACAACAATACAGTATATTAACACATATATATGGAATTTAGAAAGACAGTAATGAGAACCCAACATGGGAGACAACAAAAGGAACGCAGATGTATAGAATAGACTTGTGGACTTTGTGGATGAGGGTAAGGGTGGGATGAGATGGGAGAAGGGCATTGAAGCATGTTAATTGTCATGTGTCTAATCAATCGCCAGCCCAGGATTGATGCTCGGGACTGGTGCAGCGAGATTTCCCGGGGGGGAGGGAGGAGGGAGGGGGGACCCGGAGGGGAAGCATATGTAAACCCATGGTGATATCATAACAATGTATGGCTAAAACAATAATAAAAATAAATAAATAAAATATATAAACTAAAAAAAAAAAAAAAAAAAATAATGTTCCCAGGTTTAAATGTCACTATCAGTTCTGATTATAATGCTGACAAAACCAGAAATGCGATTCAGGAGTGTTTTTACATGAAGGGTATAGAGACACTGCCTACTGTGAAAACACCAACAATGCAGCAGGCACCCCAGCTTCCCTCTGGAGAGTCCACTTCAGGGACCCAGGGCGACTGGGCCAGGACAAGCGTCCACAGGGAAGAGGAGGCTGAGGGGGGCGGGGGCGGGGGCAGGCCCGCTGCCCTTCCCTGGGCAGGAGGAGGTCCTATCCCATTGATGGCTGTGACTGTGCAGAGAGGCCTACAAGGGCACCGACAATCCCACCCACACCCCAGATGTCCCCGCAGAGCCTCCTCACCACAACTGCCTCACCATCGGGGTGGTTCTGCAGCGATTTATGAACAAATGCAGCCGTAAGTCTGGGGTCCAAGCCTGAGGACTGAGTGAAGTGAATCAGGGAGAAAGAAACCAGAGAGCAGGTGAGTTCAGCATCTCAATTAAAAAAAAAAAAAAAAGTGCACTCTGGCCCCAGACAGGCATAGGGAAATGTTTCTATAGACGCCCAGTTAAAACAGAAATGGTTTGTTCTACTGGACTCACAGTTATCACTCAACAAGTGTGTGCCACAGCATCAGCCAGGGTACTGGTTATCAGCAAGACTTCAACCGACAAGTTCAAGTAGAGAGAGTAATTTGTTAAAAAGATCTAGTCTCTGAATGCAGCCAGCCTGGAAGTGGATGACAAATAAGATGCAGTTACGTCCAACACGGGCTCCCGTGAGCAGCCACTGCTCTGCTTCCGGCACAGAGTCCATGGTGTGCCCTGGACACCCCCCAATGCCGTTTCTGGAGAGGCTGCTGGTGACCCCAAAAGCCCAGCTGCTGCTCCTGCCAGACCCTCAGCAGACAGGTTCTCCTTAGTGCCTCCTATTTGGCAACAGGAAGAAACGCATCAAATGCCCACACCCGAGCTTCAAGAAAAGCTGGGAAGGTGTGTTTTGACACTGTTCACTTATGTAAGAAGAGGAAGGCTCTATCCTCAAAGGAGAAAGAGAAGGTCTCCATGTGCAGACATTCCCTAGGAAACTAGAGAGTGAGAGTGAAAGTCGCTCAGTCGTGTCCGACTCTTTAAGACCCCACAGACTATACAGTCCATGGGATTCTCCAGGCCAGAACACTGCTCTGCAAAGCACAGCTGTGGAGGATGCAGATCCAAGGGCCATACCTGGATTTAAAAACTCAAGAATGGTGGTGACAGTGATGACGACCGTGAGAATACTAACCACATAGGGACAGGTTCCCAAGCAGGACAGTGGCATGTGGAGCACTGGATGAGCAGCACAGCCTCTGTGACCACGGTGACTGCTGTCATCATCCCTCATCCCATGGCAAGATGCTCGGGAGCTCTGGGGCCTGAATTCATCACAGATACCTACTGAGCCAGGCTCCAGAAATGAAGACACAGTCTGCATACCCGTGGGGCTTACAGGCTACAGGAAGGAGCTGAGTCATCAAATGAGCGTGCAAATCCAGGACATCAAAGGCGAGCACACAGCACTCGGTCTGTGTAAGCAAATGTGACCGGGCGGGAGGTAGCCTGACAGAGGGCCCTGCCAGGGACACACGAGGAGGAGACCCTGTGAGCAGGGAGGAAGAGGCAGGGCTCATGTGGAGAGGCTCCCAACCACATCAAGGGCGCCCACCCAGCCCCAGGGCAGGCAGGAGGCAACAGCACCACAGCCCTCCTCAGGAGCAGCTCAGACACCAGGCGCGGCTGGACACCACCATCCCTGAAGAAGGGACCCCAAGGAGGAAGAGGCGACTCACACTCAAAACATCACGCCCGTGACTGCAAAGGCCTAAACTGTCTGGACTCTGTGAAGATTCTGTACAGGCATTTGCGAGCTCTCCACCTACTTCAGTCCTGTCCTCCAATGACATACAATGAGTTTTGAACCAGAAAACTAAAAAGGATATATCAAAGACAGAAAAGACCAAGAGACAGGCTCCAGGAAAACCTCATTTCTGGTTGAGAATTCGTGATATCGCTAGTGACAAAAGTAGGCTAAAGTCCAGGCCCAGATTCCCAATCGAGGGCTCTTCCCACGGCTCGTCCACACCTCAGAAAAACACCATGTCCTTAACCTGCCCAAAAACCAAAACTGTTTTAACTCACTGAGAAAGCCGGCTCCTTTCTCACCTCAACATAAATAACACTAATGTGCAACATAACACACCAGAAACAAAAGAGCAGTACATAGCAGCGGATGTTGGAAAACATTTGTTGAAATGTCCTCCACTGTCCTCCAAAATGAATTTTAATCTAACTGGAAATTTCCCCTTTTTTGTTAAGGATTCCGCTTTCAAGAGGAATCAGATTATAAAGCAAAGAATGGATGTCAGAGACCTTTTTTTGTTAGAAGTAATGATTAGAGGGAATAAAAAACCCCACAGCATGCCAGGTGACCCTCGTCTGTTAACTCTATTACAGACAGAAGCCATGGTCAAGATGGTTGCACTGGAAAGCAAGGGTCTTTAAAGTGCAAAGGAAATAGCCCTCCAACACTGAGGGCCCAGATCACAAGAAAACAACTACTACAGTGAACCCCTGACACGACTCTGCATCAGGCTGGGCCAGACACAAGAAAGGGTCACTTATAGTTGGACAACTGGTAACAAAGAGGCTAATTAATTTCATATTTCTAATACCAATTAAGGCCTTTCATTTTCTGTCAAATAGGATAATACATCAGTACAAAATTATAACATTAATTCAAAGGCTTTAGGTCAAAAGTTTGGTGAATCCAACAACATATTCAAATGGACAGAACTAGGAATGCTAACAAATGAGTTGTTCTGAAAGACTACAACTCTTTTTTCTTCACTGATTTTGATAAAGAGAGATTTCTACAACATTCATCTTTTCATACTTTCAGAAGCTTTAGTTTCATTTTTTGCCACATTCTTCACTCATTTTCACCAAATGGTCACAATCTAAGTTTATCCAGTGCTACAGAGTGAACTATCTCCCCAAATTCATGCTTTGTAGCTGTAATGCCCAACCTAATGCATCCGGAGACAGGGTCTTTGGAGGTAATTGAAGTTAGAGGAAGTCCTATGGAGAGAGCCCTAAGCCAACAGGACTGACAGACCATACAAGAAGAGAGACTGTCCATCTCCCCACCCTATCCCTAGCCAGGAAAGGGGGCCCTCGTCAGGAAGCAAACTGGCCCCCACTTTGATCTTGGACTTCCTAGCCTCCAGGGCTGTGAGCATTCACTTTCATCATTTAAGCCGCCGCACCTAAGGTGTCTTGTCACCGCAGCCTAAGCTTAGGAAGACAGCAAGGTTCCGCCACTGACTCACTAGGGGAGAGACAGGGGAAGAGTCACCTTTACCACCATCGAGACCACTGACATGCAGATGGGCAGGTGTGTCAGTCAGTTTCACGAATATCTCATTTAAACTCCTGTGCTGTTACTATTTTTACACTGAGAGAAAAAAAAAAACAGTAAAGAGTCCTTGAAGTGGAAGAGACGGATCTGAAGCCACCCAGTTTGAGCCGAGAGCCACGTTTTTAAACACTATGGTATAGCTTGTCCTTCATGTCAGGCTGCTTTACTCTCTAATGTTTTAATTCCTCAGGTAACTTTTCCTATTTTCCAGGTAGTCAGTTCATTTGCTCAGTCATGTCCAACTCTTTGTGACTCCATGTACTGCAGCACACCGGGCCTCCCTGTCTATCACTAACTACTGGTGTTTACTCAAACGCACGTTCATCAAGTTGGTGATGCCATCCAACCATCTCATCCTTATGTCGTGCCCTTCTCCTCCTGCCTTCAATCTTTCCCAGCCTCAGGGTCTTTTCCAGTGAGTCAGCTCTTCGCATCAGGTGGCCAAAGTATTGGTTTCAGCTTCAGCATCAGTGCTTCCAATGAATATTCAGGACTGATTTTCAAGACTGACTGGCTGGATCTCCTTGCAGTCCAAGGGACTCTCAAGAGTCTTCTCCAATACCACAGTTCAAATGCATCATTCTTCAGCGCTCAGCTTATCTTTATAGTCCAACTCTCACATCCATACATGACTACTGGAAAAACCATAGCTTTGAATAGATGGACCTTTGTCAGCAAAGTAATGCCTCTGCTTTTAATAGGCTGTCTAGATTTGTCATAGCTTTTCTTTCAAGGAGCAAGTGTCTTTTAATTTCATGGCAGCAATCACCATCTGCAGTGATTCTGGAGCCCAAGAAAATAAAGTTTGTCACTGTTTCCATTGTTCCCCTTCTCAGTTCAGTTCAGTTCAGTTGCTCAGGCATGTCCAAATCTTTGTGATCCCATGAACTGCAGCACAGCCAGGCCTCCCTGTTCATCACCAATTCCTGGAATCAACCCAAACCCATGTCCACTGAGTCGGTGATGCCATCCAACTCTCCTCCTGCCCTCAATCTTTTTCAGCATCAGGGTCTTTTCAAATGAGTCAGCTCTTCACATCAGGTGGCCAAAGTATTGGAATTTCAGCTTCAAAATCAGTCCTTCTAATGAACACCCAGGACTGATCTCCTTTAGGATGGACTGGTTGGATCTCCTTGTAGTCCAAGGGACTCTCAAGAGTCTTCTCCAACACCACAGTTCAAAAGCATCAATCCTTCAGTGCTCAGCTTTCTTTATAGTCCAACTCTCACATCCGTACATGACCACTAGAAAAGCCATAGCCTTGACTAGACAGGTCTTGGTTGACAAAGTAATGACTCTGCTTTTTAATATACTGTCTAGGTTGGTCATAACCTCCCTTCCAAGGAGTCTTTTAATTTCATGGCTGCAATCACCATCTGCAGTGATTTTGGAGCCCACAAAAAAAAAAATGTCAGCCACTGTTTCCACTGTTTCCCCATCTACTTGCCATGAAGTGATGGGACCAGATGCCATGATCTTAGTTTTCTGAATGTGGAGCTTTAAGCCAACATTTTCACTCTCCTCTTTTACTTTCATCAGGAGGCTCTTCAGCTCCTCTTCACTTTCTGCCAAAAGAGTGGTGTCATCTGCATATATGAGGTTATTCATCTTTCTCCTGGCAATCTTGATCCCAGCTTGTGCTTCATCCCGCCCAGCATTTGATGTACTCTGCATATACATTAAATAGCTTGACAATATACAGCCAAAATCAGCCTGACAATATACAGCCTCCCTTTCCAATTTGGAACCAGTCTCCTGTTTCATGTCTGGTTCTAACTGTTGCTTCTTGACTTGCATACAGATTTCTCAGGAGGCAGGTCAGGTGGTCTGGTATTCCCATCTCTTTCAGAATTTTTCACAGTTTATTGTGATCCACACAGTCAAAGGATTTGGCCTAATCAATTAAACAGAAGTAGTTATTTTTCTGGAACTCTCTTGCTTTTATGATGATCCAACGGATGTTAGCAATTTGATCTCTGGTTCCTCTGCCTTTTCTGAATCCAGCTTCAACATCTGGAAGTTCTCAGTTCACGTACTGTTGAAGCCTGGCTTGGAGAATTTTGAGCAATACTTTCCTAGCATGTGAGATGAGTGCAATTGTGCAGCAGTTCGGACACTCTTTGGCATTGCCTTTCTTTGGGATTGGAATAAAAGCTGACCTTTTCCAGTCCTGTGGCCACTGCTGAGTTTTCCAAATTTGCTGGCATATTGAGTGGAGTGCTTTAACAGCATCGTCTTTTAGGATTTAAAATAGCTCAATGGGAATTTCATTACCTCTACTAGCTTTGTTCATAGTGATGCTTCCTAAGGCCCACTTGACTTTGCATTCCAGGATGTCTGGCTGAAGATGAGTGATCATATCTTCTTAGTTATCCGGTCCTGAAGATCTTTTTTGTACAGTTCTTCTGTGTATTCTTGCCACCTCTTCTTAGTATCTTCTCCTTCTGTTAGGTCCACACCATTTATGTCCTTTATTGAGCCCATCTTTGCATGAAATGTTCCCGTGGTATCTCTGATTTTCTTGAAGAGCTCTCTAGTCTTCCCCATTCTATTGTTTTCCTCTATTCGTCTGCATTGATCACTGATTCCAGGTACTAGTCTTTGTACATTTGTTTTAAATGCTATTACTTTCACATACAAAAGGGTACACCAGAACTGGGTAATCCAATTATGTGAAGAGATAAGAGTGGGCATTTACTGTGTCTGACATAGACCAGCATTTATATATACAAGTTCTTTTTGCATGAGTTCCCTATTATCTTATTAAAGGCCTGTACTATCAAAATTCACCAAAGATAGCTAAAGATAGCTTCCCTGGTGGCTCAGTGGTAAAGATTCTGCCTGCCAACCAGGAAAAGTGGGTTTGATCTCCGGATCAGGAAGTTCCCCTGGAAGAGGAAATGGCAACTCCAGGATTCTTCCCTGGAGAATCCCAGGAGAGCAGAGCCTAGTGGGCTACAGTCCATCAGGCTGCAAAGCGCTGGACATAAACTCACAACCGAACAACAGCAGCAGCACAAGGACCACATTAGCACATCCTCATTTCCAGCACTTCTCCTCTCTTGCAGGCTGATTTCCCCTGAACGTACTGTGGATCCAGCTATGGGGCATGCTAGGTGCTCTGCAACACGCCTCAGGCCCTCAGAAACAACGAGGCCACACCTGCACATCTACCAGAAGCTTCTCTGGTCAGAACCTATCGAAGCAAGAGTGGTTTAGGATAGTTTAGCACTAACTGGGCGCCCTTGATCAGGGTCTGCCCAACTCAGTGAGACCAGCAGGGAAGAGCAAGCAGTCAGAACAGCAAGAGCACCAGCAACGCAGACGGCAGAACAAGGAGACCACCGGGATCGGGGCTCACCTTCCCATCGGGCCAGCAGAGCTCACCCACAAGGGTTTCATGTTTCCTGTAACGTTCTGCTGGCCTTACTTCCCAGAAGCTGTTTTCAAAACTACACCCAACCTGAGCCTTCTCTGCTCTTCCCACACCACTCCATGCTGCTGTGCTTGCCCTGACTTTCCCCTCTCTTTCACGGATCATATCATCCTTAAACACTGATTTTCAACTTTCTTGTGATGAGGGACTCCAGGCTTTCTGGAGTCAAATCCTGCTGCAGCGACATATATTTTTCTTATCTGTGTCATTAATCAATAAAGGCCCTGATGAGAAGTCACTCACCATTATGAGCCCCTCAGCTGAGGTGGAGCATCGCTCAGGGAAAACTCAGAATAGGAAGCCGTTAGGCTTCATAAAACTGATTTTACCCAAAAAAAAACTTAGCGAAGGAGTCCTTCTGCATTTTTCACAGAGAAAATCCAAGAGCAAGGAAACCACAGCTTAGAAGCAGCCTCATAAATTAATAATATTACTTTTGCAACAAATCAAACCCACAGCGGGATTTCAGAAATTATATCTAGAAGTCAACCTTAAAGTTCAATTTAAAGGCACTTAAAAAAAAGAAAAATCAAACTGATAGCCATAAGCCAGGCCTAATCAAAGATCTAAATCAGTTAACTCTTAAAAGACACTTTTTTAAATGACAGAGGTGTAAAATCCAATAGATATAATATTTAACCTCCTAAAGAGGACAAATTTAAGAAGCATTACAGAATAATACCATGGTGGTTTCCACAAGCATTGTGGCCTGTGAAATCACAGAGATTGTTCAATTCTCAAAGGAGAAGCTTACTGAGACTTGGGTATATTCCAAAATACCTGAGAAGGCTCTGCCAAGGTCTGCCATAAACCATCACTAAATTAAACACACCAACAAATTTAACATGTTCCTAACTTTTCTACTGGCAGCAAGTGACCAGCAGTAGAAAGTTTTTCTAGACTCATCTTCCTTCTGATATCTAACAAGCTACTTTTACCTCTGTGTGCATGCGTGCTAAGTTGTTTTCAGTCATGTCCACCTCTTTTCAGCTCCTCTGTCCATGGGATTCTCAAGGCAAGAATACTGGAGTCGGTTGCCATTTCCGTCTCCAGGGGATCTTCCCAACCAAGGATCAAACACTGTCTCTTGCACCTCCTGCACTGGCAGGCAGATTCTTTAACACTAGTGTCAACTTGGAAGCCCTTAAACAGGAACAAAACTTACTTTTTCTTTAAATGTAAATTTGAGAAACAGAGCCCCCCAGACAGGTTGAAGACCACCACCAAAGCCGTTTGCTGAAATATGTTACCATCGTCACTGCATGGCATCAAATGTACTAAAGGAGCAGGGAGAACAGGCAGCAACAGCCTTCACACAAATGCAGAGGGAGAGGAAGGCTCCATGCCTCACACTCCCTCCTCCGCCCTGTTCACCTGCAAGATCATTAACGTTGTGTCAACTGGGTTGGGCTAGATGCCCAGTTGTTTGGTCAAACACTGATCTAGATGTGGTTGTGCTAGTATTTTGTAGATGTGGTCAACATTTACAACCAGTGGACTTTACAGAGGTTACCCCCTGCTACCGGGGATGGGCCTCGTTCAGTCAGTCAGTTGAAGGCCTTAAGAGCAGAAACCAAGGTTCCTGATAATGGAGTATTTTGCCTCAAGACTGTAATCTAGAACTCCTGCCAATGTCCAGTATGACAGCCTGCCCTACATAGCTCAGACACAAAATGACAACTTCAACTCTCACCAGTTTCCAGACGACCAGCTGACCAACCCACCCACAGATTTCAGACCTCACAGCCCCCTAGTCATGTGAGCCAATGCCTTAAACTTTTGAGGTCTGTTTGTCTGAAGAATTCAGCCTAATACAACCTGTTTTAAATTTTAGGCTCAGGAAACACTAAGATTTGGAAAATCAGTTAAGTAGAAAATCAAACAAAAGAAAATATCAACAATAAAAAGTTTTATAGTTTTTTCCCCAAAATAGGCTACACTTTAACCCCATCCTCCTTTTAGTGTTTTATTAAAATCATCATTTTAAACCAAGAACAAATGAAACTTAAGTATAGTGTAACAACTGTTTTTCTGAGTCATTTTGTCCAGCTGAAGGAACACAGTGTATACTGAAAGGCTACACTGGGTGTCGCTAAAAAGACACTTGGATCCGTCCAGAGATCTCATCTGTTATGCAGGATCCCTGCAGCTCCTGAGGGCCTGGGCGGGAGGTTCGGGCCCACGGCCCATCATTGGCTGCAGTCAGGCTGAGGCTGAGTGTCCTGGTCACCAGCGGACCCACCGGGGGCTGGCGGGGCTGGAGGCCTGTGTGAAGACAGATCCCTCACACTGGCTGTGGCCTCCACACTTCCACATGTGGACCTTCCCAGAGACTGCATGGGTGTCCTCACGACACGGCGGCTGGTTTCTCACCACATGAGCAGTGGGGACTAAGAGCAAGGAGTCTGGCACCGCACGGGCATGAGTGCGTGCTGGCGGCCACACGCCAGTGCCCCCACACCCTGCTATCCGTGGGGCACACGTCACCTTCGGAAGCAAACAGGATCGAAAAGTTTCAGGAACATCATGAGGCAAGAAACTACTCTCGCTGTGATCCTTGCCAGTCCAGCTTTCACTGGTCTTTGCCTCTCTTTCTCAGCTTTACCCTTACTGTTGAGATGGAGAATTAGCTTGTCTCTTTCTAGCTTACAAAGTTCACAATGTGTAGACTCTCTACACATGTTTTTATGCCTGTTTGTGAACTGGATACTTCATCTTGTGTAACCAGCAAACCCACACACTACAGGCTTTCCATGTTGTTTTCTGTCTTCTCCTGCAGGCAAGGGTTCATTCGGTCCATGATCTCACACAAGCATCTCACCTTCTCGAGCTCAGGCAAACCTGAGGCCACCGGCAAGACAGCAGGCTAACTGCCGTGTTCCCAGTGCAGTGCTCCCTCTCTGCAGAGGAGGTTCTGGAGGTGACCATGGAGCTCCAAATGTCCCTGACCGACTGTTCAACAGGCAGAGGGGAGTCCAGCAGTCTGTAAGGCTGCCAGGCCTACTGCAGTGGAGCCATTCAGCTTAGATACAAACCTAGCTGACTTATCACTGCAATAAGAACCCATCATTTTTGAAAAAGATCAGGTATGAGAGCATTTGGATTCTCTTCAGAAGGAAATTCTTAAATTGGGGCTAACAAGGCCCACTTAAAAAGAGCATTTTATCCAATCCTTAATCTCACAACTGATTCTTTTCCATTAATTATCTAATTCCTTTGAAGTAATCCTGCACTGAAACATCTCCACTAACGGGGAAGAATGTAAAGGGAAGGGAGTGTCATACCGACTCTTCTTGAGGGCTGAGTGCTACACTAATTACTTTATCAGTCACTCAATTTAACCCTTACATCAAAACTGTAAGGTAGGCACTATTACCTTCATTTTATAGATGAGGAAACCCTGCCTAAGGGATCTCCAAATCACACAACTAGTGGAGTTAACACTCAAGCCCAGGTTTTCTGAACTCTAAATTTCTTAACTCTTGCTGGCAGTAACAAAGTCAAATGTCAGTGACCAACTGCACAGGGAAGGGCTAAGTCACAGCCTGTTCCAGGCTGCAGGGCTACTTTGCACCTCTCCTCACTCTGGAGTCAAAGCATAAGGAGCCTGAACTTCCCATCTGGAAAGAAGTCAAGTCAAACCACACAAACAACACCTACAGCTTCCGCTGGAGCTGGCCTATGTCACGTCTGCATGTGCTCTGCGTCACCCAGAAGCCCTGCCATAGGGGGAAGCACACTGTGCCTCTCAGGAGTTTCCCGAAGTCACCCAGGACAAGGTGTCCTAGGCCAAGGACACGGACTAGCTCCCAGGAAAACAGTAACCCACGTGGCAGGAAACGTGATGTGAGAGGCTGACAGCTGGAGGGGCCACCTGCAGGCGCCTTTGGTGCTTGTCCCCGGACACCTGCAGCTCTCCTCCAGGGCACGGGAGGCAGAGCACGCACTCTCACTCTAGCAGTGCCAGGGCCAGGGTGGGGGGAGGCAACTTGCTTGGGTCAGTGAAATACGAGCCAGAGGGATGTTACTTATGGATAAAAGTTGCATGAGCTGGTGCACGCATGGGCACTTCATTTCTGACAGTGCCCTCAAAACATGAGCATAGCTTGGATCCCTGAAATGAGGAAAATACTGGACAGAGTTCCCAATCACTCCATGATGACTACGTGGCAGGAACAAGAGGGTAGGTGGATAACCTCTCTTAGTGCAACAGGAATTTGCCTATCATGACTGATCCTATGTGTCAATTAGATTACTTCCCTGGGGAATGGAGACCAAGAGAGAGAAAGAATTGGGGCAGTGAGCAACGCATAACAAACGCTACAGCGGAACCCACAATGCTTCATGACGTCAAACTGAGTTGTAAGTAAGCAGAAGTTGTGAGAGACAAAAAGGAAAGAAAAATCAGGAGATGATGAAGATAGCACACAGTATAAGAATTTTTAAAATGGAGCCAACACAAAGCAACAGACACACCAAGAGAGACCACGGGGCTCATGGAGGTTCTGACAAAGGTCTCCAAACTCCAGTGCTGCCCTTTCCACACAGCCTTTGGGTCCTATTCAGGATGACTGAAGAATTACAAGTCTCTATTCTTCTTAAAAAGCCCAAGTAAGTCTTCAAAAAAAAAGTAGGACAAAACAAAATCTGTTAGATGTTCTAAGGCAGTTATTCAGAAAAATTCTATAGTGAAGCTAATCACAGAATATGCACTTCCTAATATAATCATTAAAACTTTTCCCTATATTAAGCTTATTTAAGGTAATGTTCACAAATAATCAAAAATAATATATACATACACTTACATAAACTCATTAAATATCTCCTACTCAGTATCATCTTGGTACTTTGCAGGAAAATAGAGAAGTAAGGCAAAAATAAGAAAAGATTTTCCTAGAATCAAGATGGTGAAACAAAAGAGAAAGAGAATGTCACCTTCCTAAAGGTAAGGAGAGAAGCTGTTTCATAAGCACATGTTGATCATGGACCACCGCCTGGAGAAAGCCTTAAGCACATGAAAGTACCCACTGTAATACTAGACTTAGCAGCAGAATTCAATTAATACTAGGTTGACTGATAATACAAACCTCTGGGGAAAGCATTTACTCTATAAATCATTTAGTACCTGCATTCATACTTCAGGCCCCACACAAAAAGCTACTGTCTGTGATTATGTTGGTTGACTTCTAGGCTACATGCTGTGATTCTAGATCTAAGATCTGAATAGAAATTAATCTGTTACATGAGACATCTGACGGGGGAAACTGAAGACTCTAAACACAAGCCAAGCCTTTTATATCAAAACAGGAGGAACTTACTGAAAACCTACCAATGGTTGACAAAAAGACTTTCCATAAGGAAGAAACAAAACACATCAAAAAGTCTTTTCAGAAAATTCAAATAGTAAACTGACCAAGTGGGTAACTATAAAAAAATATGTTTCCAACAGATTCAGACAACACACAACCAAAAGAACTAATAAGCAAAAAGCTGCAGCGGTTGTTTCAACTACATTTTTTACAATTTAATAAATTCAAAGTTGCTAACTTTTAGAAGGGAGATTCAAAGGATTAGATCTGATAGACACAGTGCCTGAAGAACTATGCTCAGAGTTTCATAACATAGTAGAAGAGGCAATGATAAAGACCATCCCCAAGAAAAAGAAATGCAAAAAGGCAAAATGGTTGACTGAGGAGCCTTACAAATAGCTGAGAAAAGAAGAGAAACTAAAGGCAAAGAAGAAAAGGAAAGATATACCTATTTGAATGCAGAGTCCAAAGAACAGCAAAGAGAGACAAGAAAGTATTCCTCAGTGATCAATGCAAGAAATAGAGGAAAACAAAAGAATGGGAAAGACTAGAGATCTCTTCAAGAAAATTAGAGATACCAAGGGAACATTTCATGCAAAGATGGGCTCGATAAAGGACACAAATGGTGTGGACCTAACAGAAGGGGAAGACACTAAGCAGAGGTGGCAAGAATACACAGAAGAACTATACAAAAAAGATCTTCAGGACCCAGATAATCATGATGGTGTGATCACTCACCTATAGCCAGACATCCTGGAATGAGAAGTCAAGTGAGCCTTAGAAAGCATCACTACAAACAAAGCTAGTAGAAGTGATGGAATTCCAGGTGAGCTATTTCAAATCCTAAAAGATGATTCAGTGAAAGTGCTGCACTCAATGTGTCAGTAAATTTGGAAAACTCAGCAGTAGCCACAGGACTGGAAAAGGTCAGTTATTATTCCAATCCCAAAGAAAGGCAATGCCAAAGAATGCTCAAACTACCACACAACTGCACTCATCTCACACGCTAGGAAAGTAATCCTCAAAATTCTCCAAGCCAGAATTCAACAGTAGGTGAACCTAGAACTTCCAGATGTTGAAGCTGGATTTAGAAAAGGCAGAGGAACCAGAGATCAAATTGTCAACATCTGCTGGATCAGAAAAGCAAGAGAGTTCCAGAAAAACATCTACTTCTGCTTTATTGATTAGGCCAAATCCTTTGACTATGCGGATCACAACAAACTGTAGAAAATTCTGAAAGAGATGGGAATACCAGACCACCTGACCTGCCTCCTGAGAAATCTGTATGCAGATCACGAAGCAATAGAACCAGATATGGAAAACGGACTGATTCCAAATTGGGAAAGGAGTACCTCAAGGCTGTATATTGTCACCCTGTTTATTTACCTTATATGCAGAATACATCATGTGAAATGCCAGGCTGGGTGAAGCACAAGCTGGAATCAAGACTGCCAGGAGAAATATCAATAACCTCAGATATGCAGATGACACCACCCTTATAGCAGAAAGTGAAGAGGAACTGAAGAGCCTCTTGATGAAAGTAAAAGAGGAGAGTGCAAATGTTGGCTTAAAACTCAACATTCAGAAAACTAAGATCATGGCATCCAGTCCCATCACTTGAAGGAAAATAGATGGTGAAACAATGGAAACAGTGGCTGACTTTATTTTTATGGGCTCCAAAATCACTGCAGATGGTGACTGCAGCCACGAAATTAAAAGACACTTGCTCCTTGGAGGAAAAGCCAGGACCAATCTAGATAGGGTATTAAAAAGCAGAGACATTACTTTGTCGACAAAGGTCCATCTAGTCAAAGCTACAGTTTTTCCAGTAGTCATGTATAGATGTGAGAGTTGGACTATAAAGAAAGTAGAGCACTGAAGAATTGATGCTTTTAAACTATGGTGTTGGAGAAGACTCTTGAGAGTTCGCTGGACCACCAGGAGATCCAACCAGTCCACCCTAAAGGGAATCAGTCCTGAATATTCATTGGAAGGACTGATGCCGAAGCTGAAACTCCAATGCTTTGGCCACCTGATGGGAAGAACTAATTCAGTGGCAAAGACCCTGATGCCAGGAAAGATTAAAGGCAGGAGAAGCAGAGGACAGCAGAGGATGAGATGGTTTGATGGCATCACTGACTCAATGGACATGAGTTTGAGCAAGTCCCTGTGATGGACAGGGAAGCCTGGCGTGCTGCCACATGGGGTCACAAAGAGTCTGACAGGACTATGTGACTGAACTGAAATGAACTTTTTGAAATATCACAATCTGTACATTGCCTATTACTTATGTCTTGTTTTTATGTTTTAATTCAACTAGGTGATAGATAGGAAAGTAACAAAACTGACACTTAATTGATTTTTAAAAGACTGGATAAATTTTTACCTTTAAGTGACAAGCTCTTCAGAATGACAAGCAATGTGACAGGTAAAAGAAAATGAACAAAACTGAATTACCCTTGATATCAATCTTGTTCCGTTGTGTAGTAAATCTGGTTTGGGAGTGACATATTCTGAATTTTACTATTCAAACACTAAATGAATCTGTCTCTTCCACAATGACAGCTCTAGCACAGCCATGATACATATCCTCATTTTAATTAACCTAATGGTCTATTCACTGATCATACTTGGAGTTCTATTTCATTACCCTAAATTAACATTTTCTTTCCATTAAAGTTACAGATAATAAAATAAAAAGACACTGCTTCCATGTGTGGTTCATAACACATTTAATCTATAGTACTCCTTTGTTTAGTGATTACAAGCATTTAAATGCTCTTTGAAAAGCACTTAGAGCTACTAGCAGCCAAATGATTGATTTTTCCCTCTGCGCGCGCGCGGGGGG
>ML661334.1:3968719-4013372 GCA_007570785.1 Antilocapra americana | reverse complement strand
TGCAGGCCCTACGCCGGTGCTCGTGCCCGGTCCACGCCCGGCCGCGGTGAGGGCGCTCGCGCCCGGGGGGGGGGGGGGGCACGCATTAGTAAGAAGACTAAAAATGCAGTATTTCCAAAATAAAAATATCTAGCTCAATGAAAGCAATCCTAACAAAGGTGTTGATTGATGTCATTTTAAAAGGTGTGATGGTTCTCCTTAAAGTAAATGGGTTTATATTTACATAAAATAATTGAATAGTCCTGACACATTTTGTCATTTTATTCTCCTTGCAATTAGAAAACTCAGTTTCTCAAGTTTAGAGTCAAACATAAGAACAACAATAATTTTAATTGTTTGAGAGGACTGTTTAAAGCAAATGTTTGCTAATTTAATGAGAAATTATTTGATCATAATTCTTTGATACAAATTTAGCACCTAAGGCTAAACTGTCAACCCTGAGAAATTAACATATATACTGGCTCATTACTGTTTACTTTCCAAGTTAATGCCTATTGATCAAAATAAAAACATAAACCTCAATTTGATTTAAAGATGGCTTAAAAATTTTTTCCACGTTATCTCAGGCTTATAACAGATCCCCAAAACAGTCTGTTGTTAGATGCTCTTCCCATCCAAACCCCATCCTACTTCAGAATTTACTCTCAGAATCAACATTAATGTCTGAAAGAAACCATAAGTATTAAGTAGACATTCTATTTTCATTACATGAAATTGTGAGACTCCTGTTGATTTGAAAATTAAGGTACTTTATAAGCTATTGGATTTTAAAAGTAATCTGTTTTGATTAAAATTTCTTGCAGGGAATACATTTTGTGTTAGATTTTTCCTTAGAAATTTCCATAATGCACTGTCCCAATAAATACTCTTAGAGGACTGCACTTTTAAAATGTCTGCTATACATTTGAAAGGAGTATTTTTTAATTCTTTCAAATTCACTTCAGAGAAGTAAATGACAATTTGCTTACTTCACTTTTCAAAAGAAAAAGAAACAAATGACACAAATACCTCAAAATTTAACTACTCCCAAAAATAACCTTGGAAGTCTGGGAATAGTTTTGCTATCTATTCAAATAACGCCAAAACAAACAAAAGGTTATGCATTCCAACTATTTTTCTTCAATGATGAAAATATGAAACTATTTTATCAAAACACATATACATTTTTTTTGAATTTATGGGCCATTTTAATGGGAAGTTAGAAGGTTTTCCTAATTCCCTAACACTTCTTCAATTTGGAACAAATCATTTGAAACAAATTCTTTCTCTACTTAAAGAAGCTACTGCTGAGAAGCTTAATTTAATAGTCTCCTAAAATACCATATTTTCAACCTGCAACTTCTCTCTGCCTCATATTAGAACGTCTCATCCTAGTCAACTTTATTGCCGCCTGTGCTCCCTCAGTTACAGCTCTATGATCACTGTCTGCGGTGCTTTTGCTCCTCCCACCCCCTCTCCACCCCCACGTCCCCCCTCACCCATTCTCTCTGAAAAGCCTGTGCTCCTCCTCTCCAGCTCCCCAGATCCTGCCCATCTTCAGCACATAGCTCAACACATCTCTCAGTTTTGGACCATAAGAGTCTGACTTTCCTTTGACTCTCTAGAAACTCACTGTCACATAAACTGTCACTTTGTTCTTCAGTTCTGTCACGTGTATCAGTTCTATGATCAGCAACTTGAAGAGCAACTGAGACCAGGGTCAGCAGGGTCAGGGACCACACACCACATCCAGAGCCACTACCTTTGTAAATCTGCACGGACACACCTGAGTAAACCCAGAATTCACACCAGCGCTCAATAAAGGTAGAGGCCCAGATTCACAACAAAAACTCACTAAAGTCATTCTCAATTGTCACATATCATACACTTGAATTCATCACAGAATTTGGGGGAAAAATTATTTACAACAGTATAGTGGCTGTGAGACTTTGGTCAGATCAGGCCTCCAAGAGGTCACGGTGGTCAGCTTCGAGGGCCAAGCCCTCTCTGTTCCCTGGAGGAACCACAACTGGACCAACCGCGACTGCCTGCCTTCCACTGAAGAGCACAGGTTCAGAGCAGTGAACAAGCACACACGGCAGTCTGGTGGGACCAGGATAACACATGAGAAGTGGAGGTGGCCAGCTCAGTCCACATTCACCTTGAGGGAAGAGTGTAGGTTCTATTCCCAAATACCTACTCTAGGAAAATAGCAAACTCTTGTGCAGAAATTTAACTTTAAGGGCTGTTTAACTGACAGCCTTGGACCACGTTTCCATTGATAACTGACGGGTTATTTCTGATGGTTCTTATCTACCCACCTCACTGTCTATGTTCAGTAAAGCAGTCCCCTTACAAGCCCATATAAGAGACTGTATTCTATTTCCTATCTCCCTAGAAACTAACCAAATCCACCACACACTTAACATATTATACTACTTACTTTCCACATGCTGCACTTTTAAACATATTTTCATGAAAGCATTAATATTAACATGAAAGAGCAGAATTTAATCTGATGTTAGCTTTGATTTCAACTAGCCTCCAGAATAAACAATTAGTGTCCATTTCACATGATTCACAATTACTTTATGAAAATGAAACGACCCTGAAACTGAAAATGAACAATACTGCTTAGAAAAAAAAAAGAGCTTAAGATGCATATAATCCAACAATCATCCCCTTGCTACAATCCTTGATTCAGAGATAAAACATTACCAGAGCTGGTCCAGTAAGTATAAAACCAAAATACTATTCTCCTCCCTGGACCATCTGGTATGTCGATGTGAAGCCTGGGACCACTAGAGCCGTGCCGTTACCATAGGGAAGCGGCCAAAGGTCAAAGCTGACCCAGAGAGAGCACAGCCAGGAGAATCACAGAGAAGCAGAGCCAGGGCCTGCCAGGCCTGAAGCCCACTCAGCCCTGAATTTTACCAGCTGCATGGTCACACACATTTTCTCTCTTCTTCAAACTATGCTATTATCTGCAACTAAAAAGAAATGTTATTTATCATTGTGAGCAACAAAAAAAGATAAGAGTTCAGAATAACATCTACACACTACTATATATAAAACATATAGCTAACAAGGCCCTATTGTACAGCATTGGGAGGTACAATCAATATTTTATAATAATCTACAAGGGAAAAGAATCTGAAAAAGAATACACACACACACATATGTAACTGACTTGCTGTGCTGTATACTTGAAACTAACACAAAATTATACATCAACCGTTGTTCTTGTTCAATTCCTAAGTCATGTTCCACTCTTTGCGACCTCTTGGACTGCAGCACATCAGGCTTCCCTGTCCTTCACTGTTTCCCAGAGTTTCCTCAAACTCCTGCCTGCGGAGTCGGTGATGCCATCCAACCACCTCATTTACTGTCACCCCCTTCTCCTCCTCCCCTCAATCTTTCCCAGCATCAGGGTCTTTCCAATGAGGCAGCTTTTCGTATCAAGTGGCCAAAGTATTGGAACTTCAGCATCAGTTCAATTCAGTTCAGCCACTCAGTCATGTCTGACTCTGCGACCCCATGGACTGCAGCACACCAGGCCTCCCTGTCCATCACCAACTCCTGGAGTTTACTCAAACTCATGTCCATCGAGTCGGTGATGCCATCCAACCATCTCATCCTCTGTCGACCTCTTCTCCTCCCACCTTCAATCCTTCCCAGCATCAGGGGCTTTTCAAATGAGTCAGTTGATCTTGAAGATTGACTGGTTGGATCTCCTTGCAGTCCAAGGGACTCTCAAGAGTCTTCTCCAACGTGACAGTTCAAAAGCATCAATTCTTCAGCAATCAGCCTTCTTTATGGTACAACTCTCACATCCATACATGACTACCAGAAAAACCACAGCTTTGACTATATGGACCTTTGTAGGCAAAATAATGTCTCTGCTTTTTAATACACTGTCTAGATGTGTCATAGCTTTCCTTCCAAGGAGCAAGCATCTTTTAATTTGATGGCTGCAATCACTGTCTGCAGTGATTCTGGAGCCCAAGAAAAGAAAATCTGTTACTGCTTCCACTTTTTACCCTTCTGTTTGCCATGAAGTGATGAGACCAGAGATGCCATATTCTTAGTTTTTTGAGTGTTGAGCTTCAAGCCAGCTTTTTCATTCTTCTCTTCCACCCTCATCAAGAGGCTCTTTAGTTCCTCTTTACTTTCTACCATTAGAGTGGTTATCATTTGCATATCTGAGGTTGTTGCTATTTCTTCTGGGAATCTTGATTACAGCTTGCGATTCATCCAGCCTGGCATCTTGCGTAACGTATTTTTCATGTAAGTTAAATAAGCAGGGTGACAATATACAGCCTTGTGGATTCCTTTCCCAATTTTGAACCAGTCCACTATTCCATGTCTGGCTGTAACATACTGGTTTCTCAGGATACAGGTAAGGTGATATGGTATTCCCAACTCTTTCAGAATTTTCCATAGTTTGGTGTGATCCAAAGGCTTTAGCGTAGTCAATGATGCAAAAGTAGCTGTTTTTCTGGAATTCCCTTGTTTTCTCTAAGATGCAAAAAATATTGTCAAGTTGACCTCAGGTTCCTTCACCTTTTCTAAATCCAGGTAGTAAGTACATCTGGAAGTTCTTGGTTCATGTATTGCTAAAGCCTAGCTTGAAGGATTTTTGAGTATAACTTTGCTAGCATGTGAAATGAATGCAACTGTTCAGTAGTTGGAACATTTTTTGGCCTTGCCCTTCTTTGGGATCGTTATGAAAACTGACCTTTTCCAGTCCTGTGGCCACTGCTAAGTTTTCCAAATTGTGAATTCCAATATTGTGAAATTTTCAAATTTCACATATTGAATGCAGCACTTTAACAGCACTATCTCTTAGAATTTTAAAAAGCTCGGATGTAATTCTGTCACCTCCTCCAGCTTTGTTCATAATAATGCTACCTAAGACCCACTTGACTTCACACTCCATGATGTCCAGCTCTAGGTGAGTCACCACACCATCATGGTTATGTGGGTCCTTTGGTATAGTTCTTCTGTGTATTCTTACCATCTCTTCTTAATCTCTTCTGCTTCTGCTAGGTCCTTACAGTTTCTGTCCTTTATTGTGCCCATCCTTGCATGAAATTTTCCCTTGGTATCTCTAATTTTCTTGAAGAGATCTCTAGTCTTTACCATGTTACTGTTTTCCTCTATTATCTTTGCATTGTATATTTAAGAAGGCCTTCTTATCTCTCATTGCTATTCTCTGAAACTCTGCATTCCGTTGGGTATATTCTTCTCCTTTCTTCCTTGCCTTTCACTTCTTCTCTTTCCTCAGCTATATATAAAACTTCTTGAGACAATCACTTTGCATTTTTGCATTTCTTTTTCTTGGGTTGGTTTTGGTCACTGCTTCTCGTACAATGTTACAAGCTTCCATCCATAATTCTTCAGGCACTCTGTCTACAAGATCTAATCCCTTGAATCTATTCATCACCTTCACTGTGTAGTCATAAGGGATTTGATTTAGGTCATATATGAATGGCCTAGTGGTTTTCCCTATTTTCTTCAATTTTGCTCTGAATTTTGCAGAAAGGAGCTCATGATCTGAGCCACAGTCAGCTCCAGGTCTTATTTCTACTGCCTGAATAGAACTTCTGCATTTTAAGCTGCAAACAACATTATCAATATGATTCTGGTGTTGACCATATGATCATGTCCATTTGCAAACTTGCCCATTGTGTTATTGGAAGAGGATGTTTGCTATGACCAGTGTGTTGTTTAGGCAAAACTCTGTTAGCCTTTGCCCTTCTCCATTTTGTACCCCAAGATCAAACTTGCCTGTTGTTCCAAGTATCTCTTGACTACCTACTTTTATATTCCAATCCCTTAAGGTGAAAAGGGCATCTTTTTTTGATTTTAGTTCTAGAAGGTCTTGTGGGCCTTCAGAGAATCAGTCAATTTCAGCTTCTCCAGTATTAAAAGAACAGGGAAGCCTGGCATGGTGCAGTTCATGGTATGGCAAAGAGCTGCACATGACTTCGCAACTGAACAACAACAACTAGAAAGTGTTGTAGGTCTTCACAGAATGGATCAGCTTCAGCTTCTTCAACTTAGTGGCTGGGATATAGACTTGGATTACTGTTGATACTGAATGGCTAGCATTGGAAATGAACCAAGATCTTCTGTCATTTTTGAGGTTGAAATCAAGTCCTCCATTTTGGACTCATTTGTTGATTATGATGGCTACTACATTTTTTCTAAGGGACTCTTACCCACAGCAGTAGATATAATGGTCATCTGCATTAAATTGGCCCATTCCCATCCATTTTAGTTCTCTGATTCCTAAGACGTCAATGTTCAATCTTGCAGTTTCCTACTTGGCAACATCCAATTTACCTTGATAATAGATCTATGCAAAACTGTTCTTTACAGCATCGGACTTGACACTCGCACACCAGACACATCCACAACAGTGTCATTTCCATTTGTAACTACTCTCCACTCTTCCCCAGTAGCATAATGGACATGTTCTGACCTGTGGGGCTCATCTTCCAGTGTCCTATTGTTTTGACTTCTCATACTGTTCACGGAGTTCTCCAGGCAAGAATACTGGAGCAGGTTGCTATTTCCTCCTCCAGATGGACCATGTTTTGTCAGAACTCTTCACTATGACCCATCTGTGTTGGGTGGCCCTACATGGCACACTCATAGCTTCACTGAGTTACACAAGCCCCTTCAACAAGACAAGGCTGTGACTCATGAAGGATAAAAATATATATGTATGTGTGTTGTGTGTGTGTGTATGAGCATGCTCCTTCACTTCAGTCTTCTCTGACTCTTTGTGACCCTATGGACTGTAGCCTGCCAGGTGCTTCTGTCCATGGGATTCTCCAGGCAAGAATACTGGAGTGGGCTGACATTTCCTACTCCATGGGATCTTCCGGACCCAGGAATTGAACCACGCCTCTTAAACTCCTGCACTGGCAGGTGGGTTCTTTACCACTAGGAACTAACTGAAGCTTCCAAAGAAGTAGTAAGCTCGCCTTAAATTAAGTAGCCAAAAAAAAAAAAAAAAGGGAAGAAAAAGTAAGGCTATACTAGGTTTAGGAATAAAATGGACTCCTCTCATCCTCAAGCATTAGGATGTTTGAGTTTTCATATGAGGAATTTTCAGACACAATGCTGGCTAGGGCCACAGCTCTCCCTGACCCGAGCAACCCCAGCTCTAAGGGTGTGAATACCAAGATGCGGCTCTGGTGTTTCTGTGCCTAAGGAAGAAGCTGAATTACAGAGCTGTAAGGACCACAGCTGAGCCTCCTTCCATCAGAAGTGAACAGCAGGCCTCCAGCGACACCTTTGTAAAGCCTGAGGCTGCAGCAAAGACCGTGCCCATCTTCTTTCCAGTGGACCAAAACTATCCTGGGATGCAGGAAACACAACTGTTTTCCCCTAGCAAAATAATGAGAGCTGCATGTTTCCCTTCTGTGAAGACAGCAGCCAGACGAATCACAGGAATGAGTGAGTGAGTGGGGATTCTCAGCCTCTACAAAGGAATCTCAAAAATACGTTCTCAAGAAACTGGGGCAGAACTCAGGCACTATCTTTAAAGCATCAAAGATTAAAACTTGCCCTCCCTCCCTTTCTGTTTCCAGCATAGCTGCCAGGTGGCTATGGCACAGCAGTGAGGAGGGGCTGGGGGTCAATGCAGAGGCCCAGGTCCATTGAGCCAGTGCAGGGCTGACACAGAGGGTGAGCAGTAAAGACAGCAGTGCAGCTGGCAGATGCACCTATGCAAGTTATTTTTGATTGAGCAAAGAAGGAACTATATTGAGGATAATAAATGCTGGATTTCTCACTGCCAGAGACAGTATTCACAAACAGCTACAAGATGCTGTGTTAGGACTGAAGGTATCATTATGAACCCATGATTTTACAATACACACAAGAGAAACAGAAAAATTCATAGATGTGTATATATGCACATGTGTGTGTGTTTGTGTGTATGTATATATATGTTTTCTATCCCCAGATAGGGTCTCATTTTCAATTACAAAAATGAAGGCCTACCCTAGAGTTATCCTGAATCCGTTCTAGCATTAGAATGTCGGCCAACACAAAAATGCCAATCTTTCTGTAATCTGCCTAAACCTACCAAAAACAGTACTTCAGAAAGACAAGTCATGAGTTAGAAATTAGATATTCAACAGAAGGCAGAATTATCAATTATATCTATCACACAACACACCATGAAGTTGCACCTTATAAATGTTCACTCTCTAGGTGTTGTTAGCATTTAGAAAAATTGTCACCTGAGCAAATAATTTCTCTTAATGCTAGAACACATGAAGATCACTCTGCTTTAAAGGGGAGCAAAGAAGACTATCGCTTAAGCTAGAGCTTAAGCCCTTCAAGAGTACAGACTGCATATTATCTTCCCTGAAGCTTAAATACCTTGCACAGAGTTAGTAAAATAATAACACAAAATAAGTATTAAGCGAGGATTACCGTTTTCTAAGCGCTGCGCTGTGGGCTATGCTCAGTCACTCAGTCCTGCCCTACAGATCACAATTATGCACACATTTAAGAGGCAGTCTTGGATCAACAGAAGGAGCCCAGAGCTTAGTTCTCCTTCTTCAGAGAATCCGTCTGTCACTCAGCCTCACTGGGCCTCCCTCTCCTTATCCACATAAAACCTCTGAAATCCTCCCTGTTCTAAGTATCGAAGGTTCTCCATCACAGAGTTAATATAAAATTTACTCAATATTACTTTAGTGGAATTACATGGTCATTTTTGACACTTTTAACATTTTTGCTAAACAATTTTTATTTCGTACAACAGAGCTGGGTCTCACAAATGAATCAAAATAAAATATGACTCAGTAAGTCAGCTGCTCAAATGTTAACTAAATGATGTTCTACTAAGAGTTCTTTCTACTCAGCTGTGGGACAAACTCAGGCCCAATAATGTGAATGAGTCTACAACAGCTAAGCTTCTCCACTGGTTTTTAGAGAAGAACCACCATTACAGACCAGGAGAAAAGGAAAAACATCGTTTCTTCTGTAACATAACATGTGTTTAATCTTTAATATCAAACACTGTCAAAGTAAAAATTTCTTACCTAATCTGTCTTCTTTTTTCCTAAACTTCCCCCTTCATGTTCTTGTAATAAAAGCAAACATCATGTTCCTTCTTTTCATTATTTTTTCCCTTTTCTGCATATCAGGAAAAAAGGTATCCAAACTTGGGGAACATCTGGGCATGTGTCTTCACTATCAAATGGTGACAAAAAGACACAACAAGCACATGGACCTAATGCAACTCATTGTTTACTTTAGATTAAGCTTCCAAGATGAGAGAAGGAGTTTGTGAATTTGCAGATATTTATCCAAATGAGATGCAAAAACTGTCTGTCTGGTGGAACAGATAACCACAAAGAATGATGTCTTCAGTGGATATTAACCAATTTTCTATCATTAGATAGAAACATTTCCTTGTTAAATTGCCTATATATATCTAACGTCTCAAATGCTCTTCAAACCAACCATAACATCTTCCTGATTCCCTCATTAATCTCATGAATTAAATAAAATTTCTGACATAGATTCATTTTATATTTACCTGAGAGTGGATTATTTTATGGATGTGAGAGTTAGACTGTGAAGAAAGCTGAGCACCGAAGAACTGATGCCTTGGAACTGTGGTGGTGGAGAAGACTCTTGAGAGTCCTTTGGACTGCAAGGACATCCAACCAGTCCATTCTAAAGGAGATCAGTCCTGGTGTTCATTGGAAGGATGTTGAAGCTGAAACTCCAATACTTTGGCCACCTCATGTGAAGAGTTGACTCACTGGAAAAGACCCTGATGCTGGGAAGGATTGGGGGCAGGAGGAGAAGGGGATGAGAGAGGATAAGATGGCTGGATGGCATCACCAGCTCGATGGACATGGTTTTGGGTGGACTCCGGGAGTTGGTGATGGACAGGGAGGCCTGGCGTGCTGCGATTCATGGGGACACAAAGAGTCGGACACGACTGAGCACTGAAAGGACTGACTGATTGACTGAACTGAGAGGGGATTTTACCTTTTAGAAAATTACCCATTAACACTAGTAAAACCAGAAAACTATCATAATTCTGTAAGGAAGTATAATAGGTCTGTTTACATAATCACTGTTCCTTAGATAGCTTAAACAAAACACTGATGAAAATCAAAACTACTTACATACTATCATATGTTACTGGGCTTCCCTGGTGGATCAGATGGTAAGGAACCCGCCTACAATGCAGGAGTTGGGAAGACACCCTGGAGGAGGGCATGGCAACCCACTTCAGTATTCTTGCCTAGAGAATTCCATGGACAGAAAAGCCTGGTGGGGCTACAGTCCATAGGACTACAAAGACTCAGACACAACTGAGCAAATAACACACACACATATGTTATTGCTTTCCTCATAAGAATCATTATTATCACTGTGCAAAAGCAAAAACAAACAAACAACAATTTTTTTAATGTACTGGTTTATTTTCTCCCATTGGGTTTAAACAGCAATTGTTCTGGTAAGCTCAGAAAATAAAGAAAGAGGTATTGATTATTAAGTCTGGCAGAATGAACAACTCATAGCCAAAACTGCTACTGCTGTGGCAGTGGGAAGAGGGTTCTCTTTGATGGAGCTTCTCTTTAAGTTACACTCGAGAAGGGAAGAGCACACAGCTCTCTCACGTGAAAGCCCACACAGACACATGAGCTGATAAACAATGGGGCCTTTGCAAGCTACATTCAGCACCACATCACTGACACAGTAACTGTCAAAGATGCACTAGACTTGAGCAAAAATAACCAGCCGCTGATAATTCCTTCTCATTCACGGAGACACCATATCAGAAACGCAGATGCCTTCTGACGTCAGAGAGGCTCTAATGCCACTGGTGCCAAACCAGCATCATTTCTGTTCTGAGATGATGATCCTGCACAAAAGTACTATTCAAATTTTGCAGTTAAATGGCAAGAAGGCTATAGGGAAAAGATCGAGACAGAGTGAGCTTCACAAAGAATGAATAAATACAGCTACTTGGAAGCAATTTAATTTAATCAACAAATACAGTTATTGTATGGTCTTATTAGTTGATGGAATCATTTAAAGTGCTGTCAGTCAAAAGTCAAAATCAAAGGTATTACCTAAATGACAAGAGAGTTCACAAAGACAGATTAGCCAGAGGACTGGATATCCTGCAGTCTAGAGAAAGCTCTTGAATCCAGGGCATGGAGGAATGGATGTCTGTGCTTCAAAATAAATCAGCTGCCTGCAAACAACTGCTTTTTCAAAAGAGAGAACTAAAGGAGAATGTGGTCCCAAACCAAGTACCGTCCCTAACTCCTTTTCTTACATTTCTCTCTTGCTGTCAACTAATAATCAATACTCTTTACAGAAGCCTTGGTTGAAAATCTAAGAAGTTTCTCCTAGCGATAAAATACAATTTGAACTAAAAAATTTATATTTACCAGAATGCAAACTGACGTTATTTCTATGTGACTGGATTCTAAGTAATTTTCATTTACTTACTGGCATTTTGCTATCATTTTCTGAAATTTCCAAAGGGAACATATATTATTCTACACTAATCAATTAAAAGACACTTACTCCTTGGAAGGAAAGTTATGACCAACCTAGACAGCACATTAAGAAGAAGAGACATCACTTTGTCAACAAAGGTTCATCTAGTCAAGGCTATGGTTTTTCCAGTGGTCATGTATGGATGTGACAGTTGGGCTATAAAGAAACCTGAGCACTGAAGGATTGTTGCTTTTGAACTGTGGTGTTGGAGAAGACTCTTGAGAGTCCCTTGGACTGCAAGGACATTCAACCAGTCCATCCTAAAGGAGATCAGTCCTGGGTGTTCATTGGAAGGACTGATATTGAAGCTGAAACTCCAATACTTTGGCCACCTGATGCAAAGAGCTGACTCATTTGAAAAGACCCTGATGCTGGGAAAGACTGAGGGCAGGAGGAGAAGGGGACAACAGAGGAGGGTGGACTCTGGGAGTTGGTGATGTTGTGCCCAGATTATAGATCCCCCAAAGACCACCTCAGGAGCCAATTCCGCTGTAAACACACGAGGGTCTTTTATTCAAGCTCCGGCAGGGGCTTAGGTAGGAGAGCCCCTAGTAACAGCAGATAGGCGTTTTTATAGTTTGGGGGCGGGGTGAGGGAGTTTTCAAAATTTATAAAACAGCAATTGGTGGACTTTTTGCGCGTTAGTTTCTGATAGGTATTTTTAATCAGAAACAACCTCCTAATTGGTGTATTTTTGGCACTCCCCGGTGTATGGTGATTGGTCGTGTCTAGGGTAGTGACATGGGGTAAGGGGCTGGACTATTTTATGGTTATTCTAGGAACTTGGGAGTTGTCCTGGACCACAAGATGGCGGCTCCTTTTTTTTTTTTTTAAAAAAACGGAGTCACCTAGGCTCTACAGTGATGGACAGGGAGGCCTGGCATGCTGCAGTTCATGGTGTCACAAAGAGTTGGACATGACTGAGTGACTGGACTGAACCGAACTCTAGTCATCAGAAAACAGATAGAAAGATCTAGATATATATAGGTAGATACATTTATATACATATGCATATGTAATTTAAAGTATTTTTAAAAAATAAGCACCGACCATTCAAGTTTCCACATTAAATAAGCCCGAATTTTAAATTGATAATCTAATTATTAGCTTTAAAAAAAATCCAACTATAATGTCTGATGCATGAAAACTAAAATTCTAGCATCTGCTTTAAACATTTTACATAATCTTGAATGTAACACGATTTACATAAATTTCCCAAGGAAACAAAGTATCTGTCCTCAAAGTTTACAGCAATCTAATCCTCTAGACATGAGATAAAGGCAAAAAAAAAACCAATTTATGGACTACTGACCAGGACAGAGAGAGTGCTCTAAGAGTTTGCCTCGTTTAGATTCAATTAAATGAAAAAGTTAAAATAAACACACGTAACACTGTCAACTCCACTCAAAAGACAAAAAAAGCCTTCAACTCAAATTCAAAGTCAAAGTGGCCATAACTAAAATTAAGAGAAAAAAAAAACAATGAAGCGTCTGATCTAAACATAATAGGTCCAAGATATGGCTGCAGAACTCTCTTTTAAAAATCAGTTCTTTCATTAACTTGAAGGAATCAACCTAGAGAGGGAGGGACCACCACCCCCCCACCCTCAGAGAGAGTATAGTTTTCTGCTCCTGTGAACAAACACTATTAGACAGACTTCATAAAATCCTCTAAGTTTCAGAACCCAGTCATTTTAAACTAAACCTCTCAAGGAGCATTTAAATCTATCTCCTTCATGCTTGATGCAATATGACTTTGATGCACCAATATTCAGCCAGAATTAGGATGCTTTCTGAAATTTTAAAACATGCTCATCATATCCATCAAGCTCAAGGAGAGCCACAGCTGCAGGCCAGTTGGGAGAGGTGATTCCAGCAGCCAGCACCTCTACGAGAGTTGCAAAAGCCAGGAACAGACTGCCCATGTCAATTTCCACAACAATTTTCCTTCTCTTCATTTTCCTCTACATGGTCCCTGGGACGCAAGTCTGTGAACCCAGTCCCAACAATAATCCTTCCTGGAAGGACTTTCCATGTCAAAGCAACAAAGCTTGAAAAACTGAACATTTCTACAGGAAAATACTTTGGTCACTGATATATTACCAAGAAGAGAATTCTTTAGGGTTTTGGGAAAAAACCTTAAAGAATAAATCATGAAAAAAAATTAATAAATAACTAGCAGATTTTTAATTTATTCATTTAAACAAAAGACTACATTTTAAAAAGTTCAAAATTGAAAAAAGAGGCTTCCTTAAACCAATTTTACAATGCTGTTAGGAAAACATTTAACTTCTTTAAGTAATGAATATCATTTAAATAGGGAGTGGAATTGGAGAAGAGTTTAGGGTTGACCCCTGAACATCATGGGGGCACCAACCACCCACCCTACTCAAAAATCCGCTTGTAACTTTTTAGTCAGCCCTCCAAAGCAGGGGTTGCACATCCAAGGATTCGATTAACCACTGATCGCATACTACTATAGTCCATATTTACTGAAAAAAAAAATCCACATATAAATGGACTCACAAAGTTTAATCCCATGTGGTTCAAAGGTCAATTGTATTTGAAAATCCTTCCCAAGGATCTTTGTTAGTTGCTAATGTACAAATCATCTTTTTCAATCACTTTATCTCAAAAGTCTACAATAAAAATGAATTCTAGGTTTCAACACTTCCTTCCAAAAAACTGTGAATCTGTCACTCCACCTCTACTTAGAAAAGTCTAAACAAGAACACACAGGAGTCAACCAGATGAAAACAGGGTAACTGAAGAAGACAAAGAGTGAATAAAATAACAACAGCATCCCAAAACCTCACTCCTAAGCTCCAAAATAAAAGTCCTAGTCTACGTAACTATTTTCTATAAAAACTTCAAAACACAAGAAATAGAGAAGCCTAAAGTGGCTTCTTCTAGTTTCTTCCACCTTCTTCCAGTTTCAAAACCAGGGCACACAATTTCTGTTAAATATATACACACCAGCAAGATTCCCAGAACTCAAACAACTTACTTAAATAAAAGAATCTACAAAAAAATAGTCCTATTTTTATTCTTTCACGCAAATTCTTGCTCAAAGTAAGACAAATCTGTTTATCACAGTAACAAAAAATGGTTAAAACTTCACACGAAATATACTCCATCACAGGTCCTGTGCCCATCAACACTTAAGCCCAGGGCACAACTCAAAGGCCCTAAAGGGCTGGGGAAACAGCATCCAATCTAAGGCAAGTCAGTCTCTATTTTGCCCCTGAACACTGCCCAGCAATCAGTCCTATTGATGGGAATCCAACTCATTACTGCTTATAAGTTTTGTGACTCTAAAAAAGTTGAAAACCACATTTTCTGAAGACAAATAATCACACATTTAAGTAGAAAATTTTCTCTCTCATGATTGATGACATCTGCAGCTCACAAAGGTGACAACTGACAAATCACATTATGCTCTGCAAGAGACTTAGGGGCCTTATAAGGATTTATAAGATATGATGTGGTTTTTCAACAGCTTTACTCATTCAAATCCTCTTCATCCAAAATAAAGCTGTCCCTACAGCTCTTAAAAATTACAACCTAGTCAATACCACTGTTGGCAAAATCAGCAAAAGCTCTGAAATCAAGTATTAGCCCCCTCACTCTAACACACGAGAGAGCAGAGGGCAAATGCAGGGAGAGATAAAACATGTAAAGAGAAGAAGGGAACAGAACAAAATGAGGAGATGAAGAGAAGTACTTAAGACTTACAAGCTAAAATTAGACCCAATTTTATTAATGAAAGGAGGATGGCATAATTTTGCTAGAATCTGAATGTAATTTGCCAACTGCTGACAGGAAGAATCAATCAGCAGCTCCAGAGAATTCTAAATTAAAAATGATCAGTCACCATACTAATGAAATATAATAAAGCCCACTGATGGATTAAAAGACTAAATGCCCCAAAAGTGAAATGGGTAATGTCTAGTCACACAAACATGGAGCAGTGAAAGATCTCAAAGTCATAATGGACCAAGGGTTTAATCAATCAGTATTAAGAAACGAAAAGAAATGGCATGTGTTTTAAAGCACAGCTTGATGGTGGTATACAAGAACTATACTATAATCTGTACTGATGATTAAATACTGGAACAGAGTACCATGAGAGGCTGTGGGGATGTCTTTGTTAGAGACTTTAAAAATTGGACAGAATATAAGAAATCCCCTGGCAGCCCAGTGATTAGGACTCAGTGCTCTCATTGCAGAGGGTAGGGGCTTAATCCCCGGTAAGTGGAGAAAGATCCCACAAGCCACGCAGTGCGGCAGAAAAAAAGAGAAAAGGATAGAACAGTTTAGACATGGGCCTCGCCAGAATCAGGGAAGTGGAAAGGGCCCTACCTACGACCATGCAAATAACCTTCCCCAGCGGGGGAATCCTAAAGCACTTGTCACTGAATAACTCAAATATCTGTAATCATGGGGATGGGAGTCCCATGTCAGAAGAACCACCTCACCCTTCCTCTATTAGGCTCAATTCTGAAGACCATTGCACAACAAGTTAACATGAGACAAAGTACTGTTATATTCTGATGCTTCTCTATATGGAGGGCTTAATGAAGGAAAGGAAAGGGAAAACTCATTTCACAGGAGTTAAGTTAATGGAAGGCTCCAGAAAAGTAAAAAGTGAAAAAGAAAGTAAAAGTGAAGTCGCTCAGTCCGTCACGACTCTAGACCCCATAGACTGTAGCCTACCACGCTCCTCCATCCATGGGATTTTCCAGGCAAGAGTACTGGAGTGGGTTGCCATTTCCTTCTCTAGGGGATCCTCCCCACCGAGGAATCGAACCCAGGTCTCTCACATTGTAGGCAGACACTTTACCATCTGAGCCAGCAGGGAAGGACCCAGAAAAGTAAAGGAGTAGCAAATTTAAGACTGTTTAAGTAGTAACCACCCATGACCAACAAAGAGACACTTAATTTGGTGACACTCTTGAAGCTAAATTGGGAAGATCCATGGAATCTGGAATTTTAAAGTAAACCAGCAATAGGCACTGTCTTAAGAGAAGCCACACTAGCAGGCAGCTGGCCTCTCCAGGCCACACTGGAGGGGCCTGGAAGTCGAGCCGGCCGCACATGTCACCCCAGCTGCTGAGAGAGGGGAGCCCAGGCTCCAACGGTTCTTCAGAACTTCAGAAGCAGACAGAAGTCCACACTTCACAATGTTTGTCTCTTCCTTTAAGCATCTGTTTTCTCCTCAGTCTCCAGCGTTCCCTAGGAATTCTCAGGCTGCCCTAAAAGGGTTAGCTCGGGTAAGTACGGCTCAGCTGGCAGTCAAAGGGAAGCAGAAACAGAGCAACAGAAAGGTGACCCGGCCAGGACAGCAAGGAGGAGGAAGGAGGGCAGCGCCCACAGTCTCCTGAATGCCTTCCTCCACAGGCCCTGAGCGAACCTCAGCAAACCCTGAAATCCATTCTCCTCCCAGTGGGGTCTCACACTAAAGATACTGGAAAAGAGAATGCAGTCATTTGCATCTTAAATCACTCTGCCCCCGGTCTGGTTCACAGACTTCAGTGTGCATGAGAATCACCAGGGGTTCATTCCAAGAGAGCTCAACTCAGTAAGGTCAGAACAGAGACCCAGGAATCTGACATATTAAAAGGCACACCACACTCTCAGAAGCTCAAGCTGTAAACAAAAATATTTAATGGCAGAAAGCAGGCAACAGAAAAATTAAATCAAGGATTTAAAAGAAGCATTTGCCTCACAGACCTGCCATATGACCCAGCAATCCCACTGCTGGGCATACACACCGAGGAAACCAGAATTGAAAGAGACACGTGTACCCCAATGTTCATTGCCGCATTGTTTACAACAGCCAAGACATGGAAGCAACCTAGACGCCCATCAACTGACGAATGGATAAGAAAGCTGTGGTACATATACACAATGGAATATTACTCAGCATTAAAAAAAAATTCATTTGAATCAGTTCTACTCAGGTGGACGGAACTGGAGCCTATTATCCAGAGTGAAGTAAGCCAGAAGGAAAAACAACAATACAGTATACTAATGCATATATATGGAATTTAGAAAGATGGTAACGAGAACCCTGCGTGCGAGACAGCAAAAGGAACGCAGATGTATAGAACAGACTCATGGACTCTGTGGAAGAGGGCAAGGGTGGGATGATATGGGAGAATGGCATTGAAACATGTTAATTATCATATGTGAAATCAATCGCCAGCCCAGGTTGATGCTCGGGGCTGGTGCACCGAGATGTCCCAGGGGGAGGGAATCGGGAGGGAGGAGGGAGGGGGGTTCTGGAGGGGGAGCATATGTAAACCCATGGCGGTTTCATGTCATTGTATGGCAAAACCAACACAATTAAATAAATAAATAAAAGAAGCATTTGCCTCAATTAATCTGTTAATAAATTAAATTTGATTGTACTGTATTGATGGACAACCTTCGTGTTACTCCAGAAATGCAGGTGTTTGCTTGGTTTTCAACTCTGATAACTAATAAGAACAGCGTAAGTTGACAGTTACTGCTGTTACAGAAAGAGCTGAGGGTTCAGGGCAAATTCTTATAAACTTCTTTTACCTTCATTCAAGCACACTGTTTTCAATTCTAGAGGCTGCCCCCTTGTGGCTGGAGGTATTTCAATGAAGTGCTATAAAAGCAAACCATACAGGTGACAGCGTACAGTAAGCATTTACAATATGAAGGCACTGTACTACATGCTTTACATTACCTGCTTCACACGCATTAAGCCACCAACTCTACAAGGCAGGTCTGCCTGTCATCCCCATTTTACCATGGGAGCTCCCCCAGGGGCTCAGCTGGTAAAGAATCCGTCTGCAATGCAGGAGACCTGGGTTCCATCCCTGGCTCAGGAAGATCCTCTGGAGGAGGGCATGGCAACCCACTCTAGTGTTCTGGCCTGGAGAATCCCCATGGACAGAGGAGCCTGGTGGGCTACAGTCCATGGGGTCACAAAGAGTCGGACTCGATTGAGCGACTAAGCACAGCACAGACAAGTGACGTTACCTGCCCATTACCTATTAAGAGGAAAAAGCAGGACTCAAACCCACGTCTCTCTAGACATGCCACAAAACAAGCCCACTCAGGCATTAGGGAAAAAAATTAAACACTTATTTCTATATCATAAAACATAAAGTAATTTGCTATAAACTGCAAACAAAATAAAATGTGAAAATAAATGGTTCCAACCACCTGTTTTGAATGTCTTGTATAATTTAACTGTTAGCTTCTTAAAAGACACTGGTCTGTCACATTTATTCAATGATTAAAAACTTCTGGCTGTTTCTATTTAAGGTTATATACATAAACACTAGTTGAGGTAAAGAAAGTATTCGCAAAGTTGCCAACATTAAGTGCCCTGTTCCCTTCTGTGTAAAATGATAGCTTAACTTTTTAACTAGAAAAGAGTCCTAGTCTTTCAACACAACTTAAAATAAAACAAAGATTTATATACATTTTTTGTGCTACGACGTAGCACTGGGGGTCAGGAGTCTGATAGCAAATATTTTCGTCTTTGAAGCCCACATGATCTCAGTATTCAAACTCTGCCACCAGAACCTGTATCCTGAAAAACCTTTATTTACAACAATAATATTTGCTCTATATAGCCCCATAGTGTTCCAACTCCTGATTCAACAGGTGCTTAATGGCAGAAAAACTTAGGAAAAGCTGTAATTTTACTAGAATGTAAGCAAATTTCATTCATGAAAGCAACTGCATAATCTGCTGCCCATAATGTAATAAGCTTTTCTCATTTCTCATATTTCCAAGTTCACTTACTCCGAGAGTAGATGAACACACAAAAAAGAAATCCCAAATGCCAGTATTCCATTCATCTTTCTTACTTTACAAAGGCTAAGTTGGTGATAACACTGTACTTGGAATAGACCATATCCATATTAAGGGAGAAAATAATGTTTTAATATCTTACAGTTCCTACAGTAAAACCAGATGCTACAGTAAACCATGCCTACAAAGACCCTTCAGTTTTGCTGCATTACAGCCACAACTATTCATTCAATTCTCTATTTTAGGTCCAAAATAGACACAGAAATAAAAACCCACAGACAAAAAAAAAAAAAAAAAACCCAAAGACATGGCATAATTTTAAAATCCTGACTTAGAAGAACATGTCCACGTTATCCTTGGAAGTTGAAGGCGAGCTGAGAGCAGCGCACGCGTTCATCACAGCAGACACTCAGCAGTTATGGTATGAAAACGTCACTAGATGCCCAGGGATCAAATACCAGGCTTCACTCTCAAAGCAGCCGAAGTTGTCTTTTCCAGAATGTCACTGTCTAGTCACTCACGACTGAAACTGGCAGAGCAGTTTACCCTGAGTGCCCACGGGTGCCGCATCGTGTAGAGAAGGACGGTCTGGCGCTGCAGGTCACGAAGCCCTGAGCACAGTCACTGCCCGGTCTCCAGATGGACACACTGGAGCAGGCGGCTGGGGCAAGGAGGGGACGCTGAACCCCGAGGACAGGGAGGGGCAGGGCCAGGGAGGGGGAGCCATGTGTGTGCACGTCTGGTGTGCAGGTGTCTGCGTGTGGCAGTGCATGTGTGCACAAAGGGGCATTCACTCTGAAGCCTGGCCTAACACCGCCGTCCACAAAATCCACAACAGTATGAATATTGTGTGAGAGAGTAGTCTGATTTGAAACAGTTTACCTTTAAAATATGCAAAAGCTTTTCTGTTTTGGTTCTGCAACCAGTCTCATTAAAGCTAGGATATGCTTATTTAAAGAAAATGCCTGAAGTCAATAGAGGATACGTTTTAAAATTACTCATTATCCAAATAATCTTCAAAACCTACATTATGGGATTTAATTATATGTATTACTCCTTCAGTCTAACTCGGTTCTCTCAATACGAAGTTTTCAAGATACCAGAAACTCATGTTAGAAGCTTACAGTTCATATAAAATTGCTTTCTTTCTTCTACTACTTATTTACAGATTCAGACTTCAATCCATTGTCTCCAGGTCTCCGTGTTTCTTAGCTACTTACCAACTAAACGGACAGAATACATGAGCAAATGGGGAAAGGGACAGAACCCTTCATGAACAATAGACTTCAAGAGTCTCCACTGAGATGGAGTTCTCCTTCAAGCACTGCCTTGTCCTGTCCGGACACACAGCACAGCAGCAAGGACAGACCCAGGTGCAGAACTCAGTTCAGAGGACTACTTCACTGTGGCTGAACCAACAACTCACCACCTCTAGCGCACCCCACATCTCCGAACGCCAACTGGCCCCATACCCATCCTCAAGGTCAACTTCCTGGCCCTGACTCCAGGACTGCAATGCTCCACATCTGAACTAAAACCAGAAACAACTACTTCATCAAAGAGAAGGGAATGGCAACCCACTCCAGGACAGAGTGGACAGAGGAGCCCGGTGGGCTACAGTCCATAGAGTCACAAAGAGTCGGACACGAGTGAGCGACTAACACACACACACACACACACACACTCTCTCTCTCTCTCTCTCTCTCTCTCTCTCTTCATCAAAGAGAACAAAGGGATGGCAAGCAACAAAAAAAGATGCTGAATGTCACTAGCCATTAGAGAAGGGCAGATTGAAGCCGTGATGAGATACCAGACACACCTAGCAGAATGGGAATGATAAGAGTACTGCCAATACCAAGTGCTGCTAAGAATGCAGAGCAGCTGTACTTTTGCACATCACCAGCAGAATCGCAAAATGGTTCAGCCACTCTGGAAACCTGCCAGGCGGTTTCTTATATAACAGTAGACAATATACTTACCACATGACCCAAGAACCTTACTAATCCTATGAGTTTACCCTAGAGAAATAAACACATATGTTTGCACAAAAACCTGTACACGAGTATTCACAGCAGCTCTATTCAGAAAGGCCAAAATGTAGAAACATCCCAAATGTCCTTGAATGAAAGAAGGGATAAACAAGCTGTGGGACATCCACACAATGGAATTCCACTCAGCAATTAAAGGAAAGAACTGCTGATAGAATGGTGGATGCAGAATTACGCTGAAATTTTTTAAATCTTTAAAGGTTACAGACTATGCATGTATTAGTTTGCCAGGGCTGCCATAACAAAACACCACGGACTGAGTGACTTAAACAACAGAAACAGTCTCCGTACATTTCTGGAGACTAAAGGTTCAAGATCAAGGTGCTCTTCCGAGGGCTCTCCTGGCCGCCCCTCTCTGTCTTCACGTGGCCTTTTCCCTGTGGATACACTGCTGGTGTGTCTCTGTGTGCCCAAATTTCCTCTGTGCATAAGGACACCAGTCAGACTGGATTAGGGCCCACCCAAACAGTTTTGACAGCCTTGTAGCTCAAACAGTAAAGAATCTGCTTGCAATGCAGGAGACCTGGGTTTGATCCCTGGGTCGGGAAGATCCTCTGGAGAAGGGAATGGCAATCCATTCCAGTATCTTGCCTGTAGAATCCCATGGACAGAGGAGCCTGGTGGGCTACAGTCCCCAGGGTCACAAAGAGAAGGACACAACTGAGCGACTTCACTTTGACTCTGTCCCCAAATACGGTCACACCCCAAGGTACTGAGTGCTAGGATTTCAACACATGAATTCTTGAGAGACACAATAAAGCCTATAATGGTATGGCTCCATTTATATAACATTCCCAATATGACAAAACTGTAGCAATGGAGAATAGATTAGTGGCTGCCAGGGATGGAGAGAAGGCATTACTATGAAGAGGAGGATGGTGATGGAAAAGTTCTGTATCTCGAGTGCAGTGGTTACAAGTCTCAACGCATGTGGTAAAACTTCACAGAAAACACACACAAAGAATACATGTAAAAACCAGTGAAATCTGAAAAAAGGTCTAGACTTTAGTTAATAACAAGGTAGTGTTGTGGTTAGGTCAGCTGTTATTTTTGGGGAAAGCTAAGCGAGGAGTAGAGTAGAAACTCTCTGAACTATTTTTTCAACTTTTGTGTGAGTCTAAAATCATCTCTAGGGCTTCTCTGGTAGCTCAACGGTAAAGAATCCACCTGCCCATGCAAGAGACACGGTTTCGATCCCTGATCCCGGAGGGTCAACATGCCGCAGAGCAGCTACGCCCATGCTCCACAACCATTAAGCCCCCGGAGCGACAATACTGAGTCTACAGGCCACAGCTACCGAACCCCCAGGGGCCCAGAGTCTGTGCTCTGCAACAAGGGGGGTCACTGCAGTGAGAAGCCCCCACACAGAAACTACAAAGTTGCCCCCACTTGCCACAACTAGAGAAAAGCCCAAGTGCAACCAAGACCCAGCACGGTCAAAAATAAGTAATTTTAAAAATTAAAAATAAAATCATTTCTAAAGCAAAAGTTTATAAAAAAAATACACATTCATAGCTCCCGGACACTCCAGGGAAGGCTAGAGAAGCACGCTGAGCGGCTGCTCTGCCCAGCTCACGCCCACCCTCCCCGAAGAAGAGCTGGGCCATCAGGCCACCCCCACCCAGACACCTGTGACCCCACAGTCGTGCAGGGATGCTGCCAGAGCCAAGAAAACCCAGACATGAAGCACAAGCAGGAGTAACTTGAGAATCAAGGTTTCAGGCAAAAAATCAACAGAGATGTTATTATTTCTTCCTTCAAAACACCTTTACATGGGGGGGTTGATTAATACACCATGAAATACACTGCCCAGGATTTCAAGAGCAATGTCACACCAATTTGTTTGTTAATATTATCCTCCCTAGATTTAATTTTAGAAACAATGAAGCAAGGTAGAGAGGAAAAGTAAACAACTTAACGTATTGGTATTGATTCATATTCAGTTACCAGAGAGTAACTGATTATATTTCAGCAATATGATAATGACAGGTTTAACACACCCGCTGTGTAATTTTTTAAGAAAACCAGAGTATAAATGATCTTTGATTTTTTAAAAAAATATCAACTCCAACTGTCTAAAATGAAGCCACATAGTTAATAAGTGGCTTTTCTGTAAAGTCAGTTTGTAGTTTAGCTTCTCTACTGTCCAGATGGAGCCACAGGATTCCTAGAATCCCCTTAGGAAACAATTGCTGAGTTTTCTATGCAAATTTAAATTAATTCAAACAGCCTGAAATTTGCAGTTAATCTGCAAAGTTTCATTTATAAGAATAAGGCTCCAATTTATAGTATTCTTATTTTAAGAAAAAGCAGCATTATAATATACAAACCATATGTAAAAGATTCAGAAATTTTGATTTCTGATCTTATAATTTTCTACTATCTGAGTAAGTAATCCTAACAAAACTCTTAATTCTTCATCCCTGATGAATTCATACAATACAGCTTAATTTCATTTATAAATAAACCATAAACCCAAAAAAGACATGACTGTAATACAGACAGACAACACTGATGAAAATTCAATAAGGCTGAAAATTGAATGACAGTTAAATTACAACTGCAGAAAAGTTTTGGGTTTAAAACAATCTGACACATCCATTCCCCAAATCATTCTGAACAGTTATGAAATGTGTAAAGTAAGAAAACGTAATAAAACTAAGACCGAAAGAATCTGAGAGGAACGAGACAAACTACTGCACTGTCTAAGCCAATCTGTGCCAGGGGATACAGAAGTACCAAAGTCCATCTCATTTTCTAGACAATTCAGTTCTAACCCAGAAGAAGGGAACTACTTTCAGACAGACAGAGCATGGCTGGGCCACAATTTCAATCAGGTTCTCCAGCTTATTCTAGGTCACAAACAATGCAGAGAGCCATTGTTTTTTAATTTGTTAGAAATGAAATGAAACAGAATTCTACTACAGTTTTTAGCTTAACAAAGACCTGGCAATTTTTTTCAAGATCTTTCAGTACCACATTTCTAACAATTTTACACATTTCTAAGTTAGCCAAAGACAAACCTCGGGTACAAGAACAAAATCAAATCTATATGAGAATCCATTAATCCATTCACTTACTGGTAGGCATCTGAGTTGTTTCTAGTTTGGAGATATTATGTATAAAATTGCTATGAATATTAATGAACAAGACTATGTATAGATATGGTTTGCTTTCTTTGGGGTAAATATCTAGGAGTGAGACTGCAGCATCCTACAGTAAATATATACTTAATTTTATAAGAAACTGCCAAGTTACTTTGCAAAGTAGTGGCACTGTTCTACACCCCCGGCAGAAAAGCATGAGAATACAGTTTGGTCACCAACATTTGTGAACAGTTTTTTTTTAATTTTAGCCATTCTAGAGGGTATGTAGTTATATCCCAGTTTGGCTTTAATTTCCATTTCCTTGGATGACACATGATACTGAGGATCTTTTTTGCATACTTATAGGCCATTAATACATATACAACTCTGTAAAATGCCTGTTCGAATTTTTCCCCATTTCAAGATATTCACATAATGGAATAATACTCTGCAATAAAGAGGAATAAAATACAATAAATGATGAACCGAGATGAATTCATCGTTACCCAGACTATTAACAACATCTAGCTTCTGAGAATTACCTAGTCTTTAAAGAGACCATTAAACTTATGTTGACCAAATGTTTCACATGATTGAAAGAGATTTCCAGTATTTGCGTCAAATGTCTAATGTTATTATAAACTAGACCACACTATGCACAATTAAAATAACCCCATAAATAATGTGTTTAGAATCCAAATCAAATGAACAAATATTATTTGTTCAAAAAGCAAAGGAACAAATGGACCACCATGGACTTCCCGTTCCCAATTCTGGAGTCCTGGGTTTGATACCTGGTGGGGAACTAGATTTCATATGCTGCAACTAAAGACCCTTATTTCACAAATAAGATCCAGTGCAGCCATATTTTTTAAAAATACACAATCAGACCGAAAATACTAAACACAGTACATATTTTATGTGAGAAAAGTTTGAGAAGTCAAAGCTATTCTTTTTTTTTTTTTTACCATTTTGTAGGCTGGGAGATAAATGAATAGAATAAAATTTTCTATCCAATCATTTCTCCTAGCCTGTTTCAATGTTCCAAAGTTTAATTAACAGAACAAGGACATCACCCTGAACTGAACTCAACACTTTGGAGAAAGCTATTCTTAAGTATAATATAGTTACCCACTTAACCAAGAAAGACAATGTTTTATATGTATGTCTGGTTGTTCATTCATTCATTATTCTTCTACCTTATACTTGAGGGAACACAACTCAAGAGTTTTTTTAGTTATTTGAATAGCATTTATTTGCATATGCATAAAATATCTAAAGAGACTCTTTAATAATTAATAATATAGTCTAGTTGTCTCAAATTATACACTATCTACACCAAGATTAATGATAACTTCTTCATAAAGACTGCTGATGAAATGGTATTTTAGCATCAGGTGCAATAACTTATGTGAGAAATGTACTTTCCAATCTCTTCCAACTTGAAGTATCCAATGTGACAATCTTTTGAATGTACTGTTCTGCATAAATAAGATCCCCTTAAATTACTGGCCAGATTACTGTGTAAGCAGTTCTTTGATTTAATGGCAATTTAATCTCCTTATTATAAAAGTTTCCCAAATGAAGCTACTGCAAAGATGTCTACCCTTGATCTGCTGTTTATCAATTACTTGACAAGTTTAAATACCTTTATTTTAGCACTTTCTCAGGTTATTTTCTGGAGTCTGGTAACTGCTCCTATCTTTTGCACCTGTTCTCATCTAACTGAATATTTAAAATCTAGTTGTTTTTCTTTGGCCAGACTTTTAATTAGGTTTAATCTCTCCTTTGATGCAACTTAAAAATTCTTTTACTACCTTTACATTAATAAAGTACATTATTTCAAGCACTAAAAGATGTGGTTGTGACAAACAAATATTTATTAATAATTTGTCTTGGTCTTTTAATTAAACCTCAGAGAGCTAACCTGACTAAAAAGGCAGCAAAAGAATCTCTTAATTTCTAGGAGTATCTGATGTTTAAATTAAATCCACATTTTGTTTTTTTGTTTGTTTGTTTTTCTCATAATTCATGAAGTAAAGGCACTTTTTTACAATCCATGCTGGCTAAAACACACCCATTTCTACTTCTGTACCCATCCACTCACAGCTGACCTCATATATGTACAAAGCTTCCTGGTCAGTCCAAAGTCAAAATGCAAGAATGCCACTCCTAAGAAATAAGGTATTAAAAAGAAAATACTCAGAACACAGCGTGGACAGATATTGATGGGGCTTAAGTCAAGCCAAAGCCTTGTGGGATACAAGCACCCCCATGTACACCCACATGCAGCACACAGAGACCCAGGCGCACACAAGAAAGACCTCCAACCAGAGCCAAAAGGTACACCCGCAGATGCAGACTCTTCAAGCTCCTGCACCGCTGGGATGACTGCTCTGCCTCCCACTAATCGCCCCCCTCACCACCATCAGCAGAGCTCTGGGAGCTCCTCCACGACAGCCCTGGACCTTCAGCACTAAGCTACTCATTCCAGCAACGCAGAGCTTCTGCTGGTTGTGCATGGACCCAGTTTAGTTTGTTTCTTCATCACCTCAAAAGGATTTGACAGTGATCACCTTAGGCCCTGCACCTTTAACTTAAACCCCACAGTCCAGTGACTGTGGACCTCTTATCAGACCCAACTCTGCGGCCCTCAGGCTTCCCAACTGTGCCACAACCTCCTGCTATTCCAAACTCCAAGGTTCCCACCCTCAACCCCATTCAGGGCGACAGGGTTTAATGTAATGTTTGTGTTGTCTAACATGTGGCCTTGGGGCCTTTTCAGTCTCTTCCACGTTAACCGTCAACATATTGATCCTGGTTAATTTTACATACTATTAACTGCAACATTTCTGGCCTAAAATGAAGTTTACCCACAAGCTTATCTGAATAATGATGAACTAGGTGAAAGTACATAAAAATCTATTAAAATATGTTCCTGAACCTAGAACTTCTCAGACAAAAATACACATATACATATATGTATGTTTATATATGTGTGTGTATACAGCACACATATACACACACACACACATATATATATAAAACAAATTTTCAGAAGAATCCCTCAATACCTTGGTACAATGCTAAGGAAGAAATAAAAATAAGCTTTCTGATAGGCTAACAAGTCAACTACAAAATGAACAAAGTCAAAGGACACAAGGCTTTTACTGTGCTGCTAAATTACTATCTTCCTACACTAACCTTGTATGTACTCATCATAAAAATCATCCATGTGTGTTACAGGGAGTGACTCTGGGCTGACACTGTAAACAGGACCTGAAGTGAATTCCAAGTGACAAGTTCCTCATTAATCGTCATTTTGAAACATTCATGTTTCAACATGGTCCTTTAACTCATTGTTTAAAATTTCAAGTAAATGGAGCATCCCAAAGATTCATCGGCAAGAAACTGTTTTTCCAGCCCTTTTTAGCACTGAGCATGACATGCTTGCCAATTTACTCTGAAAGGTCACATTGTAAACAGAGCTCTGCTGCACCTAGGAAAAAAACCTGTTTAGCATAAGATGCTCTCAATTATAGACCAGCAATACACTATGGGGGAAATCCCATCGAGAAGAAATATAAATAGCACTATTGCCATCAAATTTTGATATGCTAATTCTAATAAAAGTTTGGTGGGGTTTTTGGTACAGCAACTTGTTCCCTAAGTAAAATTCTAAGTTTCAGTAGTTAACCTGCTCAATACAGCTAATGACAAAAAACATTTTTTAAATATTTAATTTTTAGACTATATGAATTATCTTATAAACCTGTCGACATAGTTTATTAAAACAAATAGACAAATATCGGGCTAGGAATTCAAACCCCCTGACAAACCTCCATTCTGCACCAGAAGCCATTCCAGTGCAAGGCAGCCTCTGGGGGCCTCATCTCCTCCGCCGTGGGGATGGGGCAGGAGGAGCTCCAGCACCATGGTGCTGCCAGGCACCAGGTGGTGAGCAAAACCAAATCCTAAGACCCTTTAAACTTTCATTTACATAAAGGAATAATTTACAGGAGAGTCTAGCTTCTGAACTAGACAACCACTGAAGCACCCTTAAAGCTCTATGATATGTAGTAATACTCAGATCATCTTCCACAAACCAAGACTGAACTGCAATTCACTTTAAAACACACTGCACGAAAATGACAGAACATATACACAAATCTTTCTCTTAAGAAACTTTTGAATTTAATGTCTTCTATTTGACTACACAACTTGAGTCAAAAAACAGGACCCTATAAATTTAAACTGCATGTCTAATGAGATACCCATAGCTCAAATCACAACGCAAGACACATGTTTAACACCGGGACAAGTCAAGACCCAGTCTTGTTGACAATAAACCTTTGTAAATGAAGGCTGACACCTTGGCACCTTTCATCCTGCTCTAGTATCTCGTATCTATTTTTAATGATTATTTTGAAGTCAGAATTCAAGGAGCATACACTTTCATTTTCAGCAGGTAATTCTATTAGAATATCAAACAAAAACACACAGCTCTTTAAAATAGAGAAAATGAAAATATAAAAAGACAGCACTTCAAAATGTAGAAAAAATGAAAACCTCGAGTCACAGAGGCTCTAACCAAACACAGTAGTCAAGCCTCTCATTCAGTAATAATGAAGTCACTGTTTATGAGGATGGGGAAAAACTAGAAGAAAACGAGAGAAAAGATATAAATCAAATAGCTATCACTGAATAGTCTGGCAGAAATATACAATGAGGGTCAAATTGCTAACAATAATCGCTGTAATACAAAATAATATCTCACATTCACAATAAAAACACAAGTGTCACAAACATTTAAGCTGACATTTGTTTACAGCTTACATAATGGTGTTCAATGAACACTAAAATTGAAAAGTAAAATATTTTCCCAAGTTTTACACACTAGAGAGCTGTTGCCTCATGAAAACAAAAGGATTTGATACCCTAGTGCAAGTACTGAGAGGAACTTAACAATAAGCCTGATAAAAACTGTTAAGTATTTGGGTTGTTTCCTAGTTTCAGAATGTATTTTATGATTTAGATTCTGTCTAACAAAACCCGACCAGGATCTTCACTTAACCTCTACTCTTCCCGGTGCAATTTCAGCCTTTCACTTTGCTACTGTAGGTTTTGTTCTGTTTTCCATGATTTTCTCCAAAGTCACGAAAATACCAAACGGCCTCTCTCAGTCTCTATGCCCTCTGCAGGATGTGGCACTGCCACCTACTCCTGGGAACACTTTGCTTTCCTCAGCTTCTCCCCTCCACCCGTGCTCACTCCCCAACAAGTATGAATGCCCACCAAGGCCTGCCCTCCACCCTTCTCTCCTCATTCCCTGTTGCTCTCAACCACCTTCAACGGAATGTTAAAATAACTGTCAGTTGAACAAATCACTTCTATTCCCCAAATGTTAGAACTGCATTTCCAATTACATGCCACATAGCTCCAAAAATGAATAATTCTACTGGAACCTTAAACATGTACAAAACTAAAACCACTGTTTCATACACTCAACAGTCAGACCAATTATCAGCTGTTTTCCATTTCTCTTCTAACTCATCCTCAAAGAACGATCTGAAATGAGTCTTGTAGGCTCAGGGGTCAGCCTCCAGCCACCCTCACTGCTCCCCGACGGCAGGCACTGACTTCCGACGCCCCGTGCTCAGCCGCAGCCGGGTCCACGGAGGGCACTGAGGGAGTCATGCTTCCGCTGCCACGGCCTGAGCAGAACACAGAAGAAGCTGGCCCCGGCTCATCAGCAGAAAAGGAGTTTAAGAAGTTACTGGGCATTTCACAGGACTGTTGGGAAGATAAATATGGTCAAAATTAACCCTCCAGGGACAATGTCGCAACCATGCTACAAAACAGGAGTAATTAGAAAACAGCCGTCATGGCAATCAACCTGGAACGCTGGGAAGCCCGGCTGCAACCCACACCAGCCACCAACATGAACAGAAGCTCTCTGCAGACTCTGCTTCCTCAAGTCTAACCAAGGTCCCGTGGGAGGCAGGTCTAAAGGGTTAAGTCTAAGTCATATTCTTATGATCTACTACCAAAGAGAATAAAAATGTGAGTACAACTCTAAACTGGCAAAACTGACTCCTACATTAACAAGACTCTATTTATGTTGGTAAAACTTGTCCAAATATAAAAAAGCTATTCAAAGGTTAAGCTTAAATATAAACACAAGTTGTACTACACCCTACCTGTCCTTCCTGCCCCTGCCTCCAAACCTACTATGGGTCTGTCCAAGGTTCCACTAGACTGTTGGTGAGCTCATTCCAGTGTGCTGCTGGAATGGGACTCACACTACAACCCAGATCGCTTGGCTGGAGCCCAAATACCCTGGCTGGGTCCTGCCAGTCACCAGGCCCGCAGAGACCAGCCTTTGCTCTGGACCAACTCCCAACGCCCAGGCACGGCTACTTCCTCTTCCATACAAAGAGACCACTAAAACCATATCAGTGTCACCAGACCAGATGGCGCTGGCAGTAACAGGACAGTTGTGCTGCCGTATCCCATGCACCAGAGTGGACCCTGCTGGACACCGACATCAGCTTGCAGGAAGTCTGAGAGCTGCACACCCTCTGGACAGTAGTCTTTGATGGCAACCCCCACACTCTCCTTGCCCATCCTCCCGGGTCGGCCCTCTGTCATCGACTGGCCAAGCTCAAGGGCACGGAGGTCACACCCTCACGCCTCCTCCTATCCACTCTGAGTTCTCAGAGCTTCTCACCTGAATACTGCCCCTGTGTCCTAACAAATCCCCCCACAGCAATGCCCACCCTGTGCCATCTCTACCATCACACATGCAGGTAAAATTCACGTCAAACACTTAACTCCTCAGAGAACAGAACACCTCAGGAAGTAAAATGTGTGTACAAATATAGAAAGAACTGTGGAAAGCGTGCTCCAGAACAATTCCTCTCGGTGCCCTAAAGCACAGCCCAGATGTAAGGAGCCTACACGGCGCTCCCTGCCATCCTCATCACTTTTACACGTGAATATGAGTAGATGCATAGGGAAAAAGAAACCAAGTCTGGCAAGCAAATAACTAATCTCTATTTCTAAGTGACAAGGCAAAACTAAACTACAGAAAATACTTCCTAAGTTTCTCTTTACAGACTGTGGACAGAGGAGGCAATCATGAAATATTAATGAGTGAACAAGAATATAAAAGTATAGGAAATACAATTTTACCCCATTACAATCCCTAAGTTTATCCCTTATCCTCCCTCTAAATTCACACCTTATCTTTTTCATTTAGACCGAGATTTCTTATCTAAAATCTCCTTTTAACTAACAGAAACTTTCTCTACTTGAGTTTCCTCCCTAAAATTTCCCCTACATTTTTTCTAATGTAAACGTGGTCTTCTGCCCAGTTATTTTTCTCCATTCATTCTTATGACTAAGGTATTTGTATATGTTCATTTTTAAGCCTTCTTAATTATAAACACCTCCAATTCTTTGGTGAACGAGTTTTTAGCATTTGTTTTGCACTACAATTTCCCTCAGAACTGCCTTATAGCAACCTCTGGCTATAAATATTCACCTATTTGCAAAAGGCTAAATTCCTGTTAAAATAATGATTTACAGTTTTTGTGTTCAAACAGATTAGCAAGGCTCTAGATGTCTGCACACATATTTGTCAAAAGAAGTGCAAAAAGATGCATGGTGCCTTTTCTTTCTTTAACCAGTAAGAAGTAACTAAATAAATTAATGAATTTCTTTGTGTTAAAGATTAATCAGTGTTGCCTTCATATTCCTTAACAGTTAGAGATCCCTTTCCTTCTCCAAACCCACACAGCTGTTAAATGATGTTTTTATTATGCTATATTGATTGTCATCATGTCAACTAGAAGAGGAAACAACGTACTCATATCAAGAACCCTATTTTACACAGAGAACAGACTTGTGGTTGCCAAGGTGGGGAGGGAGGGATAAACTGGGAGTTCGGAATCAGCAGATGGAAACTATTATACATAGAATGGATGAACAACAAGGTCCTATTGCTGTTATAGCACAGGGAACTATATTCAATATCCTGTGATAAACCAAAATGGAAAAGAATATAAAAAAGAATGTACACATACATATATATGTGTATATGAATGTATAGGATGTATATGTAACAATGTACATATAATGTATATATTGAGTCACTTTGCTGTACAGTAGAAATACAGCATAGTAAATCAACTACACTTCAGTAAAATAATAAATTTTTACATACGTTAAAAAGAAAAAAATTCTGTCTTAAACCACTTCTACTCCACATGTAGAAAGTACTTAACGATACTTGTTCATACACTGCATATATAAGGTTGGACACTGCATAAGATGCCAGAAATATCAAACATATGGAAGTCCAGCAAGTTGTCTGACAATAAAGAATGTATTCAAAGAGCTTTGATAATTAAGAAGTAATATTACACCTGCTACTACATTTGGCTATTTGAAATTGGAGGTTTCTCTACCAGGTTAGTGAGAAGTGACTTAACATTGGGATTATTTTGTAAATATATACAACATCCTATAAATTAGTACTGTTTCACTTAAATTCTGAAGATAAACTAGATTCTAACAAAGACATTACCAGCAAGTTGTCCCCATAACTATAGTAGAAAAATTAACAGCTCTCATCACCTAATACTATCTTTAAAATTTTTTAGAAAGGTTTCTAATATTTTAATATTTTTAGAAAGGTTTCTAATATTTTAATATTTTATTTCTCTTACAAATCTAACAAATCTCTCCAATTTTTCTTTTTAGTCATTCATTCAATAAACATGTATTGAATCTTTATAATATGCAAAGTTACAAACAATTTCACATAGATGAGAAAAGAAAAGAATTGAAAAGCAAAGGAGGAAGTGAAAGAAACACCCATCTGAATGCAGAGTTCCAGATAACAGTAAGGAGAGAAAAGAAAGTCATCTAAAGTGACAATGCAAAGAAACAGAGAAAAATAAGAGAATGGGAAAGACTAGAGATCTCTTTAAGAAAGCTGGAGATGGATGGCAAAACCAACACGATAATGTAAAGAAAAAATTAATTAATTAATTTTAAAAAAAAAAAGCTGGAGATACCAATGGAACATTTCATGCAAAGATGGGCACAATAAAGGACAGAAACGGTATGGACCTGACAGTAGCAGAAGATATTGAGAAGAGGTGGCAAGAATACACAGAACTACACAAAAAATGTCTTAATACCCAGATAACCACGATGGTGTGGAGACTCACGCAGAGCCAGACACCCCAGAGTGCAAAGTCAGGTGGGCCTTAGGAAGCATTACTATGAACAAAGGTAGTACAGGTAATGGAATTCAAGCTAAGCTATCTAAAAATCCTAAAAGACGATGCTGTTAAAGTGCTACACTTAACATGCCAGCAAATTTGGAAAACTCAGCAGTGGCCACAGGAATGAAAAAGGTCAGTTTTCATTCCAACCCCAAAAAAGACCAATGCCAAAGAATTTTTAAACTACCATACAACTGCACTCGTTTCACATGTAAGAAAGGAAATGCTCAAAATCCATCAAGCTAGGTTTCAACAGTATGTGAACTGAGAACTTCTAGATGTACAAGCTGGATTTAGAAAAGGCAGAGGAAGCAGAGATCAAATTATCAACATCTACTGAACCATAGAAAAAGCAAGGAAAATCCAGAAAAACATTTACTTGTGCTTCATTGACTATGCTAAAGCCTCTAACTGTGTGGATCACAACAAACTGTGGAAAATTCTTAAAGAGATGGGAATATCAGGCCACCAGATCTGCCTCCTCAGAAACTTGTATGCAAGTCAAGAAGAAACAGAACAGGACATGGAAGACTCTGGTTTCAAACTGAGAAAGGAGTACATCAAGGTTGTATGTTGTCATCATAAGAAATGCTGGGCTGGATGAATCACAAGCTGGGATCAAGACTGCTGGGAGAAATATCAACAACCTCACATAGGCAGATGATACCACTCTAATGGCAGGAAGCGAAGAGGAATTCAAGAGCCTCTTGATGAGGGTGAAAGAGGAGAGTTAAAAAGGTGCCTTGAAACTCAACATTCAAAAAACAAAGATCATGGCATCCAGCCCCATCACTTCACGGCAAATAGATGGGGAAACAATGGAAACAGACTTTATTTTCTTGGGCTCCAAAATCACTGCAGATGGTGACTGCAGTCACAGAATTAAAAGACACTTGCTCTTTAGAAAAAAAACTATGACTAACCTAGACAGCATATTAAAATGCAGAGACGTTACTCTGCCAACAAAGGTCCATATAGTCAAAGCTATAGTTTTTCCAATAGTCATGTACAGATGTGAGAGTTAGACCATAAAGAAAGCTGAGTGCAAAAGAACTGATGCTTTCAAAGTGTGATATTGGGAAAAGACTCTTGAGATTCCCTTGGACAGCAAGGAGATTAAACCAGTCAATCCTAAATGAAATCAACCGTGAACATTCATTGGAAGGTCCCATGCTAAAGATGAAGCTCCAATACTGTGGCCACCTGATGTGAAGAGCCGACTCAATGGAAAGACCCTGATGCTGGCAAAGATTGAAGGCAGGAGGAGAAGGTGGTGACAGAGAATGAGATGGTTGGATGGCATCACCGATTCAATGGACATGAGTTTGAGCAAATTCCAGGAGACAGCTAAGGCCAGGGAAGCCTAGCATGCTGCAGTCTGTGGAGTCACAAAGAGCTGGACATGACAGTGACTGAACAACAACAATATGCAAAGTAATATGGTAAGCACTGAGAATTCAAAGATAAAAAAGAAGCACGTATTCTTCTCAATCTATGTTTCTCAACTGTAATAAAAATATTCATGCTCTTCAAATGGGTATCATTCGTGATCATCCTTTAGAGAAGGTATGAAAGTAGCCTCTGATTGTCTACTCTGATGTTGTTTGGGCTCTGAACTGAACTCAAAGGATGAAGTCCAGGTGTACCTCACCACTGTAGCAGCAGAACTCGAATCATCCCCACAACTTAGTTACCACTTAGTCAAATACCTCTAGACCTGGATCAAGTATATTCCATAGCCCACATCAATATACTTATGGCAAGAGAAAGGAAATTCACATGTACTAGTGCTGGACTGGTAAACTGATACAATCACTGTGGAAACAGTATGGAGGTTCCTCAAAAAATACAAAATAAAACAATCATGTGACCCAGCAACTCCACTTCTGGCTATTTTTCCAATGAAGACAAAAACAGTAATTAGAAAAGATATATGAATTCCTTTGTTCATAGGAGCATTATTTACAATAGCCAAGACTGGAAGCAACTTAAGTGCTCACTGACAGATGAATGAAGATGTAGCATATACTGTATATACAATGAAATATTATTCACCTGTAAAAATAAAGAAACTCTACCACTTGCAACAACATGGATGGACCTGAAGCATATTATGCTCAGTGAAATAAGTCAGAAAGAGAAAGATAAGTACTGCATATGGTCAATTATATGCGGAATCTAAAAAACAAAAATGAAACAAACTAACAAATGTACAAAACAGAAACTCAAAGATATTAAGAACAAGCCAGAAGAAAGAGGGGTGGAAGGAGAAGCAAACTAGGTCAAACAGATTAAGAGGTACAAACTATCAGTTATAAAATAAATAATCATGGGAAGTAACAGCCCAGGGAATATAATCAATATTTTATAGTAACTTTGGATGATGTATAATCTGTCAAACATCAAATCACTGCTGTGTACTTAAAACTATTAATAACCCAGCTATACTTTAATAAATTAAACGAGTAAAAACTAAAAACAAAAGAGTTCAAATAATTTATGTACACTACAGTGTCTCAAATACTGAATACCATTTTGTTATGTTTTTTATATTAATTCATATATACTCCATCAGTAAAAAAATTTTACTGATCTGGAAGAGCACAGTTCTCATGACTTGGATTTCAGAAACTGGCAGAGTCCCCTCCATTCTAGGAAAACAATTGGTTTCCTTTTAGCCTTTAGTCCCAGTAAGCTTACACTGAAACACAAAAGCCAATCACAGCATCCATACTGACACAAGTTATGATCTGTTGATTTATCCTAATTTTCTTTCCTTTTTCTTTTTTAAACTGTTTTAATCAATATGCTTTGTGTAAGCTGCTTCAGACATTTGGCGCAAACAGGTTATAAATGAATCTACCTACCACAAAAATGATATACACCAAGATTCTATTTAAGAGATGCAGATGTACAGAACAGTCTTTTGGACTCTATGGGAGAGGGCAAGGGTGGGATGATATGGGAGAACGGCATTGAAACACGTAAATTATCATATGTGAAATGAATCGCCAGTCTAGGTTTGATGCATGCTACAGGGTGCTCAGGGCTGGTGCACCGGGATGACCCAGAGAGATGGAATCGGGAGGGAAGTGGGAAACGGGTTCTGGAAGGGGAACACATGTATACCCATGGCAGATTCATGTCAATGTATGGCAAAGCCAACATGATAATGTAAAGAAAAAAAAAACTTTTTTAAGTTTATATTTTGTTTTGCCCACCAAAACACACATCAATTCATTCTCCTCCATTTTTCCTATCAGTGTTTGTCAGTCATCCATATTCTTAAATTATATTGTCTATCAAATTTACCTTTAAAGGACAAATTTTCTACCCTCCCCTTCACACAGTTTTGAGTTTCACTGCTATTTTCTTTCATTTCTTGCAAATTACTACTTCTGAGTGGTCTCTCTGTGTTCCAGACACCTATTTTTAGATAACAGGTAGCTAATTCCCCTTCAAAAAAAATTTAAGCAATGACATAAGCCATTAAAAGTGAGCTCATAAGTACTGAGGTTCTTCCACTAAGTTTATGAGGTGTTGGTGTATTTTGAAGAAATGAGTATGAGAATCAGAGCTTTTATTCACTCTATCCATTTCCTACTAAACTAATAAGACCATTTAATACAAAATAAAATCCCTTTCCCTTTTCTTATGTTCTACAAATTAAGTGGCCTATGCCTTTGGGTTTACTTCAAGACACTATTTGTGTTTGTTTATTTCACTATTTAATACAGTATTTAATTCACTAACACTATTTGTGTTTACTTCAAGAACTTATTTTCCATATATTTATGTCACCTTAATACTTATAATTTATTTTCCATATATTTATGTTCCCTAAATACGTATAACTCTTGAGTGACTAGTCCAAAAGTATTCAAGAGACATTATAAAATATTTCCCAAATAATTATACAAACGGAATTAAAAGCAGAAAGATACTACTTTTACCTATTAGACCAGCCAAGTCTTACTATATGCGGAAATACAAAGTGTGGTAGTATATGAAAAAGCAGTTTCAATAATATTAAAAGTTTTTAATAAAAAGATGCCAGAAATAAAGGTTCACATAAAAAAATTTAAATTACATTAAAAAATTGGAAAAAATAAAATTCTAATATCACTGGTATAGGTAATTGTTATAAATCCACATGACAGATTATGTAATCATTAGAAAATGCTATTCATAAAAATTATAATATTTTAAGAAAATTCCTGTGAAATAATGTTAGAAGAAAATGGATCCTAAATGCTAAGTACTGGATTATCAAGAACAAAACTATACAAATATTTTGTTTTCACACATTCCTACACTTTCCAAATTTTTTATGAAAAGCCCTTCTCTCCTAAAATTATTGGACACCTATTTGTGTGTGTATGTATAAGTGTGTGTGAAATCTTTGCTTTTGTTTTTGTTTTGATTCTGACATGCATCATACAGGATGTTAGTTCTCCAAACAGGGACAGACACCACACCAGGCCCTGCAGTGGAAGTGCAAAATCTTAACCACCAGACCACCAGCGAAGTCCCTAGACACCTATTTTTTAAATAACAGAGCTTTTCCTTCTGCTTCTAAAAAAATGCTAATGTTAAAAATATGAATTTTTAATTATAAAATATTAAATCAGCTTGTAACACAAACTTACTTAAAGTTTACTTTAAGGGAAAAGACAGAAAAAGTTGAAGATAATTTATGTAATTCCACATAAAAAAATTATATTCAAGAAAAGGTGGCAAGAATACACAGGAGAATTGTACAAAAAAGATCTTCATAACTCAGATAATCATGATGGTGTGATCACTCACCTAGAGCCAGACATCCTGGAATGTGAAGTCAAGTGGGCCTTAGGAAGCATCACTACGAACAAAGCTAGTGGAAGTGATGGAATTTCAGTTGAGCTATTTAAAATCCTGAAAGATGACACTGTGAAAGTGCTACATTCAATACGTCAACAAATTTGGAAAACTCAGCAATGGCCACAGGACTGGAAAAGGTCAGTTTTCATTCAGTCAAAGAAGGGCAATGCCAAAGAATGCTCAAACTACCGCACAACTGCACTCATCTCAAATGCTAGTAGAGCAATGCTCAAAATTCTCCAAGCCAGTCTTCAGCAATATATGAACCATGAACTTCCAGATGTTGAAGCTGGTTTTAGAAAAGGCAGAGGAACCAGAGATCAAATTGCCAACATCCGATGGATCATTGAAAAAGCAAGCAAGTTCCAGAAGAACATCTATTTCTGCTTTATTGACTATGCCAAAGCCTTTGACTGTGTGGATCACAATAAACTGGAAAATTCTGACAGAGATGGGCAAACCAGACCACCTGACCTGCTCTTGAGAAACCTGTACACAGGTCAGGAAGCAACAGTTAGAACTGAACATGGAACAACAGACTGGTTCCAAATAGGAAAAGGAGTATGTCAAGGCTGTATATTGTCACACTGTTTATTTAACTTATATGCAGAGTACATGAGAAATGATGGTCTTGAGGAAGCACAAGTTGGAATCAAGACTGCCAGGAGAAATATCAATAACCTCAGATATGCAGATGACACCACCCTTATGGCATAAAGTGAAGAAGAACTAAGGAGCCTCTTGACGAAAGTGAAAGAGGAGAGTGAAAAAGCTGGCTTAAAGCTCAACATTCAGAAAACTAAGATCATGACATTTGGTCCCATCACTTCATGGCAAATACATGGAGTGGCTGACTTTATTTTGGGGGGCTCCAAAATCACTGCAGATGGTGATTGCAGCCATGAAATTAAAAGACGCTTGCTCCTTGGAAGGAAAGTTATGAACAACCTAGACAGTATATTAAAAAGCAGAGACATTACTTTGGCAACAAAGGTATGTCTAGTCAAGACTATGATTTTTCCAGTGGTCATGTACGTATGTGACAGCTGGACAATGAAACAGGCTGAGAGCCAAAGAATTGATGCTTTTGAACTGCAGTGTTGGAGAAGACTCTTCAGAGTCCCTTGGACTGCAAGGACATCCAACCAGTCCATCCTAAAGGAGATCAGTCCTGGGTGTTCACTGGAAGGATTGATGTTAAAGCTTAAACTCCAATACTTTGGCCACCTGATGCGAAGAGCTGACTCATTTGAAAAGACCCTGATGCTAGGAAAGATTGAGGGCAGAAGAAGGGGACAACAGAGGCTGAGATGGTTGGATGGCATCATTGACTCAATGGCCACGGGTTTGGGTGGACTGCGGGAGTTGGTGATGGACAGGGAGGCCTGGCATGCTGCGGTTCATGGGGTCGCAAAGAGTTGAACATGACTGAGCGACTGAACTGAACTGAACTGATTTAAAAAGAGGAATTAAAGAGCCTCTTGATGAAAGTGAAAGAAGATAGTGAAAAGCTCACTTAAAACTCAACATTTAAAAAACATTCAACGAGATCATGGCATCCAGTCTTATCACTTTGTGGCAAATAGATGGGGAAACAATGGAAACTGTGCCAGACTTTATTTTCTTGGGCTCCAAAATCACTGTGGATGGTGACTGCAGCCATGAAATTAAAAGATGCTTCTTCCTCGGAAGAAAAGCTATGACCAACCTAGACAGCATATTTTAATATGCTGCAGAGACAATACTTTGCCGACAAAGGCTCATATAGTCAAAGCTATGGTTTTTCCACTAGTCATGCATGGATGGGGAGAGCTGGATAATAAAAAAGGCTGAACACCAAAAAAATGATGTATTCAAACTATGGTGCTAGAGAAGACTCTTGAGAGGCCCTGGGAAAACAAGCAGACCAAATCAATCAATCCTGAATATTTTACTGGAAGGACTCATGATGAAGATGAAACTCCAATACTTTGGCCACCTGATGCGAAGAGTCGAGTCATGGAAAAGACCCTGATGCTGGAAAAGCTTGAGAGTAGGAGGTAAAGGGGACAACAGAGGATGACATGGGTGGATGGCATCACCAACTTGAGGGCAATGAGTTTGAGCAAGCTCCGGGAGATGGTGAAGGACAGGGAGGCCTCGCGTGCTGCCGTCCACGGGTCTGCAAAGAGTCGGAGACAACTGAGTGACTGAGTAACAACAACATGTAAAATAATTAAGTTGTATGTTTCATATTACACTGCTATACAAACTACATAAATGGAGGACATATTTCCCAACTCATTTTATAAGGTCAGGGTTAATCTGGTACTAAAATCAGACACATAATATTAATATATAAAAAGGAAACTCTAGACCAATATCCCTTATAAGCAGTTGACAAAATTTCAGCAATATATAAAAAACATACCTTGGCACAGTAGGCTTATTCCAGGAATATAAGAGGATTTAATATTTATAAAATAATAAGCAATGATACTAAACAAATATTTTAAAGTCACATCTCAATAAACAAATCAATAATAAAATATCTCAAATTAATTAATGCTTGAAGGAATAACAAAATTCAACATCCATTCAAAACACCACCCCCCACCAAAAAATTAGCATACTGGGAACAGAAAGAAGCTTCCTTTACCTGATAAAAGGATATCCATGTAAAATCTACAGTTAATATCCTACTTAATAGTACAAGACTAAATGTGTCCTCCTAAGATCAGGAACAAGGAACTCATCACTTCTATTTGACACTGTACTGTAAGTGGTAGCCACTGTTAACAGTCAAGAAAAATAAATAAAAGGCATACAGACTGGAAGCAAAGAAGTTAAACTGTCTTTATTTACGACTACATGGGCATCTATGTAGAAAATACTACGGAACCTAGCAAGAGGCTACAAAATTAATAGGTGAATGTCGCAAAATCACAAGATACAAATATTTAAAAAATCAATTCTATTTCTACACACTATCAACAAAAAAAATTGATAATGAAATAAACTATACTGCTCTTTATTAAAGCATCAAAAATATACAATACTTAAGAAATAAAATATGTGAAAAATTTCTACAGTGAAAAGACACTGCTGAGAAAAAATTTAAAAGACTTCCCTAGTGGTACAGTGAATGAGAATTTGCCTGCCAAAGCAGGGGACAAGGGTTTGATCCCTGCTCCGGGAGGATTTCACATGCTGCAGAGCAACCAAGCCCATGCTGCAGAGCCCGTGTGCTCTAGGGTCCATGACCACAACTGCTGAGCTTGTGTGACACACCACTGAGGCCCACACACTCCAGAGCCTGTGCCCTGTGACAGGAAGACGCTGCTAGGAGCAGCCATGCACCCCGACAAGGAGCAGCCCACATTCGCCACACCTAGAGAAAGCCCACGCAGCAAGAAAGACCCAATGCAACCAAAAACTAAAATGAAATGTATTAATAACTGGATATATACAATGTTCGTGGATTAAAAGACTTCATGTCATTAAGGTATCAATTCTCTACCAATTAATCTATAGATTCAATACAATCCCAATCAAAATTCTGGCAGATTTCTTTGTAGAAATTGACAAGCTGACTCTAAAATGCATATGGAAGAAGAAAGATCTAGATGAGTTGAAACAATTTTCAAAAAGACCAAAGTTGAAACACTTGTACCACATGATTTCACAATCTATTACAAAGCTAAGGTAATCAAGACAGTGTGGTATTACTATAAGGTTAGACATGTGAAACAATGAAACAAAATAAAGCACAGCAACATCCCCATGTTCACCTGATCAAATGATTCTCAACAGGTGCCAAGCTAATCTCACCAGATTAGGTAGCCTAATCTAGAAAAGACTACTAGTGGTGCTGTATGAGCACTTGAAACGAACATGGAAGAGAGTGAATGCTGACCTTTACATTACTACATATCTTAAAATCAATCTAAAATGAATCAGAGTTAAATAAGAACTAAAATCATAAAATTTTTAAAAGATAATATAAGAAAAATTCTTTTGTGTCTTTGGGTTAGGTAAATTTAAAAAAAAACTGATGTAGTGGTGATATTTATTAGAAAATGAACTATAAAAGAAAAAACTAATAAGAGGGGCTTTGTCAAAGCTTAAGACTTCTGCTCTTCAAAAGATATTGTTCAAACAAACAAAAAAATGTGTAGGTTGGGTTAAAATAGTCATAAAATACACAAATATACACACACATTTATATATGGATGTGTATATACAGACATAATTCTATTGATATATATATATATAGAACTCATAAAACTCAACAAGAAAACAACTCAATTATTAAAATCAGAAAAGGATATAAACAAACAGTTTATCAATGGAGATACAGAAATCACAAGTAAGAATTGAAAAGATGGTCACATCATTAGTCATTAGGGAAATTAAAAACAAAAGGAGATATCATCACATACAGTGATATAGTGAAAAGTGAAAATGAAAGTCGCTCAGTTACGTCCAACTTTTTGTGAGCCCACGGACTATACAGTCCAGGGAATTCTCCAAGCCAGAACACTGGAGTGGGTAGCCTTTCGTTTTTCCCGGGGATCTTCCCAACCCGGGGATCGAACCTAGGTATCCCACATTGCAGGCAGTTCTTCACCAACTGAGCCACCAGGGAAGCCCAAGAATACTGGAGTGGGTAGCCTATCCCTTCTCCAGCAGGTCTTCCTGACCCAGGAATCAAACCAGGGCCTCCTGCATTACAGGCAGATTCTTTACCAGCTGAGCTACCAGGGGAGCCATACCCAGTAGAACTGTTAAAATGTAAAATTCTGATGATACTAACTTTTCCCAAGGTTGCAGTATAACTGGAACTCATAAACTACTGGAAGGAACACAAAAGACTCTAGCCTAGTTTCTCATAAAGTTCAACATATCTGTATATACTAACCATACAACCCAGCAATCCCATCAAAGGTATTTACCCAAAGGTTCTCAGCAGTTTCATTCACAGTAGCCAAAAACTAGAAACAATCTAAATATTCATCAAATCAGGATGGGATAAAAAAAAAAAAACTGATACATTCATATATGAAATACTATACAATAATAAAAAAGGATAAACTACCAAAATATGAACTGACAAAAATGAATACTGAAAACATAATACAGGTCAAAACAAGCCAAACACAGAATACATATTTATTTAGTTCAATTTATATGAAATTATAATTTTATAATTTTATAATTATATGTAAGACAATTTTGTTAGCTTTTCTCATATAAAATTCTAAAACCAACAAAATTATCATGACAGAAAGCAGATGGGTATTTGCCCAAAGCCACACATCAAGGAATTTGGAGGGGGTGGGGAGATGGACAATATTCCATACCTTGATTGTGGTGATGGTTCCACAGCCACATACGCATGTCAAAACTCATCCAACTGCACACTTAAAACTCTTGAATTTTATGCATTTAACTTATACCTCAATAAAACTAGTTTAAAATTTTAAATACAATACTTATAAAAACCACAGTCCCAATCATATGAAAAGAGGAACAAATTATTAGAAAGAAAAAAATAGAGCTTATAAACATTAAAATATACCCTGTATACATTTTTAACCTAATGTATACTACAGGCATATGTAATTCTAATCATCACTACAGTTACTCTCCAAGAATATGCTGTAAATCTTTAACAAGTGAAAAAAAACACTCATTTAAAATAGCTTCTATTCTGTTTGATGGCTTCTGTTGGATAGCCATGGCAGAAGTATATCTGATCTTTAACGAACAAGACTGTGAAACAAGGAATAAGGGATTCTTTGTGAATTGGGCCCAGCTGCTGAAAAGGAGGCCCCACTGCGAGGCATTTCTTAACAAAATGTCAGTTTCAATGCCCCTGATGCCAAGGATGGCCTTAAAGAGCAATACTGAGCACAGTTAAAGCAAACACAGAGCAAAGAAGATCACTAACACTGTTCACTTAGGGACACAGGAATGCGCACGTGCGCACACACACACATACACACACACACACACACACACACACACACACACACACACACACA
>ML661334.1:3942990-3968709 GCA_007570785.1 Antilocapra americana | reverse complement strand
ACACACACACACACACACACACACACACACACACACACACACACAGAGCAGTTCTAACAATTTCCAGAGAATGACTCAGAAAGAGAAAACAGCCTTCAATGAATATAAAGGACACAACAGTTTTGTACTGTGCTGAACTGCAGCATTCACATTTCTCCTAATTCTCAAACAATGTTCTCTACCAAAAGTAAAATATAATCAACATTTGGATGTTTCTTTGGTGAAGAACTACATACTAACACAACAGACATCATCTCAGTGGAAGACAGGGCTTGTCCATTAGGCTTAAACTACTCTAAATTAAACCACCTATTACTGTCTGGTTGCATCTTCCTGAAAACTGTTCATCTTTCTTAACACTTTCATAACACTGTGATATACCAGCAGTCATGAGGGGAAAAGTTTAAAAAATAAAACTGGAGAGTATATGTAAGTGCGTGTATGTGTGTGTGTACACTGAACCATGTCCAAGCCACAGTGAACCATGTCCAAGCCACAATGAATTATGAATTAAGTCTGAAATGCGTTTAAGTATTTTAGTAGCATAATAAACAATGAACCAAAAGGACAGATGAATCGTCTGACACTACAATATGAAAATTTAAAAGCCCCATACCATATTTTGAAACAGATACTTACAATTCTATTTAATATAGATTTTTTTCTTTATAAATAAAATAGGCTCAAATATATGGTATTCTTAGAAGCTGAGACATTATTGAAGGCAAAATAAATATCAAATTGTTGGCTAGTTCAATAACAAGTAACATTCACAGACTTTTTAAAAAACCATTCATGTTCTTTGTACTTTTAGCAATGGCACATGTAGAAATTACAAAGTGAGACAGAAGAACCATAACTATATTTGGCCCCAGAAACAAAGAGAAAGGTTGTGATCAAGCACTAAGAGCTACAACTGTAGCAGGAACACAAAGAGAAACACCTGGCTTGACAACAGCAAGGGCAGTGCACGGAGCTCTCCTCACAGGACACTCAGAACCACATGCAACTGCCCCACGCAAACACGGCAGAACAAGACAGGACAGGTCAAGTTATATGTATTTTACGACACAAAGAAACAACGCTGGGAAGAAATACGGATGAGAGACCTGTTACTGAAAGCTCAAACAATATGTAAATGATAAGAAGATGAATGCACAAAATGTAAGACACGGGTGGGTGTATCCTGTGTGCTGTTTCTGATGTCCCTTATCAATCCCTGAATGTTCAGAGATGAGTGGAGAGGCACCTCTCGTGGGGACAAAAGGAACACATACATTCTTAGAGTAAAAGTAACTATTTATGGCCTTCTTCCCTTTCTGTTATGGAAAGTGAGTTTTACAACTCCCCTCACATTGAGATGGATTCTAGCCTTGTGTTTCCTGGATAAGTTGTAAGATTTTTGATCTTTATCTTTGCTGAAAAGGCTATCTTGTAAGACAGTATATATATGCCCACATTACGCTGAATAAACACCTTTACTCCATCAGTCTTGGTCCCCATGTCTCTATTCATTTCTCTCTTTCTCTCCTTTCTCTCCTCCTTTATTTTCTTATCGTCAACTCTGTACCCCCAAGCCTCGGCCCATTAAAGGGCCATAACAAGTGGCACCCAAAAGCAGGGACCTGGGGGAAAAAAAATCGTGGCCGATCCAGGCAGAGTGACACAGAGCTTATTGAATCTGGTAAGTACTGAGAGACATGGGCATAGTGGCAGGAAAGCCCCATCACTTTTCTACTTTATCACTTATCTAAAGATTTCTGGCCTTTATGGGCTCTTATTAATACTGTGATTCTGCCACTTCAAAGTAATCCTGGCCCTCATGATATTCAGCAACAGGCAGAACACTTATTACATGAACATAAATTAAATGATGAAGCCTTACAAAAAGCCCAATTAGAACAGCATAATATATTTACAAACCCTCCCCGGTTGTTCCAAGCGCTCTTCCTTTGCCAGCAGATGCGAATCCAAGTCTCCCCTTTGCTAAAACCTAATGACTCTAGCAACGACTCCTCTAGGACGCCTTTTGACATTAAAATTAAAGCTATAGCTCCTATTCAGGAGACAGGAACTATTATGATTATCTGAAGGCTTGCCGAAATTTAGGATCAGAAACTCAAAAGATGCATATGCTAGCTCAAACAATGGTTGCTGCCTTTAAAAGGGGGAATGAAGGATGTTTTACATGTGGAGATAAAAGCCATTTAAAAAAGGATTGGCTTGTAAAAGCTAATAAAAAACCTCCCAAAATCTGCCCTCACTGCCGTAAAGGAATGCATTGGGCCAAAGACTAAATCTAAATTTGAGATTGAAGGAAAACGTATTCTGGGAGACTCCTAGCAAGGGACTCCCCTACCCCCCACGTCCCCATCAACAAAAACCGGGGGCAAATTCCATCTTTTCCCTCAAATCCTCAACATCCGGCAGTGCTGCCAGCGATATACCAGCCCTGAATGACTTTCTCCTTTACCCTCAAGCAGTCTCCTCTAGAATATCTACCGGACTTTTTGGACCCCTGCCCCTACAAACTTTCGGTCTTTTACTTGGCCGATCTAATTTGACTTCTAAAGGAATTACTGTTCACCCTGGAGTAATTGACTCAGATTATAGAGGAGAAATTCAAATTATGATATCATCTCAGATTTTATGGCAATTCAAAAAGGGGGACAAAATTGCTCAATTACTTCTTTTACCTTACATTTCTATTAACTCCTCTAATAATGTACGGACGGGCAAATTCAGCAGTATAGATCAAAAACAAGCTTTATGGACATCATTAATCTCTGAATTTGCCTGACCGAATATAAATATCTAAATTAACGGTAGAAAATTTTCTAGTCTCCTCGACACTGGATCTGATATTACTATTATTTCCAAACATTTATGGCCCGAATCCTGGCCTATACCAAAAAATTTCTTGGCAAATTGCAGGAATTTCTCAAACTAAAGTACAAGAGGTTTACCAAAGCATTCAAATATATCCATGTGTGGGACCAGAAGGACAACCTGCAACATTAAAATCGCATGTGACAGACGCACCCCTTAATTTAATAGGAAGAGGCTGACTTATGCAATGGCAGACTCAGATTTACATTTCACATTTTTCCTAGGGGCCACTGCTCACTTAACAAAGAATGCAATTATTAAAATAACTTGGAGGAATGACAAGCCTATTTGGACAAAGCAGTGGCCCCTCACTAAAGAAAAATTACAGGTAGCTAGAGAAAACATATTGAGGAGTCATGTTCTCCTTGGTACTCTCTTATTTTTGTTATAAAAAAGAAATCTGACAAATGGCGTCTCCTAACAAATCTTAGGAAAGTTAATGCATCTATGAAACCTATGGGTGCATTACAACCAGGAATCCCCTTACCTACTACCATTCCTCAAGACTGGCATATTATTATTATTGATTTACAAGATTGCTTTTTTAATATACCTCTACACCCTTTAGACCGACAGAGATTTGCCTTCTCTCTCCCTTATCCTAATAGTATCAGACCTCATAAACGGTACTGCCACAAGGGATGATGAGTTCTCCCACCATGTGTTAGTACTACACAGCCAAAGCCCCTGAGCCTATGAGAACACAATTTCCTAACTTTCTTGTTATTCACTATATGGATGATACATTGTTTTCGGCTCCATCTATTTTAGAAACTCAACATATGTTTGACATAGCTCAATTATGCTTAAACAGCCCTGGATTAATTATTGCCCCTGAAAAAATACAAACCCCTACACCTTACCATTAGTTGGGGTTTATTGTTAATAGACAACGTGTTACTCTACAACTAACTCATATTCGTACTGATAAATTATCAACCTTATATGACTTTCAAAAGCTCTTAGGTGATATAAATTGGATTAGACCTTCTTTAGGCATTGCTATTTATCAACTGAATAACCTATTTGATACTTTAAAAGGAGATCCTGATTTAAATAGCCCTTGTTCACTTTCTCAAGAAGCACGAGAGGAACTCTATTTAGTGCAAAATAATTTACAAAAACAGTTTCTCACTCTCATCAGACTAGATTTCTCTCTAGAATTATTTATACTCCCCTCTCTTCATTCTCCCACAGGACTTCTTGCCCAACAAGAACACCCAATAGAATGGATCTGTACCCGCTTTAGGGTAATAAAATAACTTATACCCTACCTTGATTTAGTTGCTCTAATCATTATCAATGGAAGAAATAGGACTAAAATATGGCTCTGATTCTCATAAAATTGTAATACCAATCAATTAATCTTAATTTGAGAACGCATTACAAACCTCTACCGATTTCCAAATAGCTTTTCTAGAATATTTTGGAGAAATTTCATTTCATTATCCTTCTGGAAAACTTTGGAATTTCTTCAAAAACACTGAATTTATTCTTTCCCGTGTTATCAGCTCACAGCCTATACCACAAGCTGAGGTTTTTTATACAGATGGGTCTAAAAACGCCAAAGCTTCATTCTGGTCTCTTAAGGAATATAAAGTCTCTTATATTAAATTTCATTCTGCTCAACAAAATGAATTATATGCTCTTATTCAAGTTATTTGCCTACATCCTTACCCCATTAATATAGTCTGATTCCTTATACTCAGTTTTTGTATTAAAAAATATAGAAACCTCCACCATAAACTCCAATCAACCTATTATTCAATAACTGTTTTTTGAACTGCAATCCATTATGAATACCAATTCTTCCTTTATTTGGGCCACACCTCTTCGCAGTGAAGCTGCACAACATGTTATAACTCACTTACTAGCTTGTTTTGCTGTAATGGGAACTCCTAGTTCCATTAAAACAGACACTGGCCCTGCCTATATTTCTAGACACTTAAAACAATTTTTACAATCATTTTCTATTAAACATATTACAGGTATTCCTTATAATCCACAAGCACAAGGCATAGTCGAAAGAGCACATCACACATTGAAATTGCAAATAATAAAATTTTAAGAGGGGGAATACACAGGAACACTACTGTCTTCTTTATCTAAAGCAGACTTTACTATATTCCAACATAAGATATTTTCTAAACCTATAACTATTGTTAATACAGCTTTATTTGTTTTAAAAAATTTTTTAAACTCACCACAGGAGATATCTTTTCAAGAGCAGAATAACATTTCAAGGAGCTGAAGGACACTTCTTTTCCTCTGCCCATTTGGTACCAAGACAGGTTAACGAAACTATAGAGAGCTGAGAAACTAATCTTACAGGGAAAAGGGTATGCTTGTATTTCCTCAGATGGACCCAAGGAACTCACATGGACGAAACAACAAAAACCCCAGGAAGAAGAAATCCCAATACGGGCCACGGTGATATCAACCACTTGGGGACAAATAAAACTCCTTACTAATCAAGCTGAAAATTTGATCTTTCAACAGGAAATGCCACAGAATCCTGAATACATTTACCTGACAATGCTCAGTCTGCCTGCCTGCGCCTCCCCGCCTCCCCGCTGCCCAAGCCAAACTAATTATCCATACTTACTGGGCTTTCTTACCCAACCCCCTTTTTTTAATACAGGTGGTAAAATGGACAGAGAGAGGACTGACTGCTTCAACTAACGACTCTATACATATGCCTTCTCTCTGGAGCATTAAAAAGCCCTCACATCCTGTAGTAGAAGGAAAACTAACTAACATTTCTCTAGGTTCCAAAGTCCTCCCTTTGTGCATGAGCCCAGTAATATTATGCATAAACTTTAGCTGACAAACCTGAGCTTTCGCCCTGCCTCACATAAAGAACTTTCAGATGCTGCTTGGTCTCTTTACAGCCCTTTCTTTGTCTGTGAACCATGTTTATACTATGGAGACTTTAGGGAAAGAGTTAGGGAAAGAACTAAGACATACACTCCTGTTCTTTGGGACAAATGTCAAGCCATGTCGGGAAAATCAATGTTTGTGGCTAATCATACAATTTTCGATTGGGAACCCCATGGTGTATGGTTACGTAACTGCTCAGATGATATGAACAGCACTCAAGTCGTAGGTTACCGACACTACACTGGAGCATTATCGTGACAAACGACTTCTTGGGCTGCTTGGCGAGGAATCTCCCCATCGTTCTGGATAAACAGACTGGGCATGAACAATGGGACATCTGTAAACTTGCTGCAAACACCGAAAGACTTGGGAGTTGGACTGGAGATTTTACAGAAACCAGTAGCTATTTCTTTCGCTATAATCAATCCTATTTTACACAGGCCTGTGCTCCACTTCCTTTTGTTATACCATAGGAGACTTTACATTCTGTAATTTGTATTAATTATAACTATATACTTGTATTTAGAAATGATTCCCTTTTGATTGTGGTTATGATTCTACTCAATATTGTGTCACTCCTGTTCAATTATCTAGGCTAAACCCACAAGACTGATTCACAGCATCCGGTCTGGAACTGTAACTTTGGAGATTGTCTTGGTGATTTTATTTGTTGTTTACCGTCACCTTTCTGTAAGATTGGTTTATACTAAACAAACTCAAATAGTCAGACCTTTTTTACAAATATAATAGAGGGAACTGTCAGAGAACTTTTGGCAGGAGGCTTCCTGTGTGCTATTTTCTGATGTCCCTTATCAATCCCTGAATGTTCAGAGATGAGTGGAGAGGCATACCTCTCCTGGGGACAAAAGGAACGCATACATTCTTAGAGTAAAAGTAACTATTTATGGCCTTCTTCTCTTTCTGTTATAGAAAGTGAGTTTTACAACCTCCCTTTCATTGAGATGGATTCTAGCCTTATGTTTCCTGGATAAGTTGTAAGATTTTTGATCTTTATCTTTGCTGAAAAGGCTATCTTGTAAGACAGTATACATATGCCCACATTATGCTGAATAAACGCCTTTACTCCATCAGAGTCTTGGTCCCCATATCTCTATTCATTTCTCTCTTTCTCTCTTTTCTCTCCTTTATTTTCTTATTGTCGACTCTGTACCCCCAAGCCCTGGCCCATTAAGAGGCCATAACACACCTGCCTCCTGAAAAATCTGTATGCAGAAGCAACAGTTAGAACCAGACATGGAACAACGGACTGTTTCAAAACTGGGAAAGGAGTACACCAAGACTGTATATTGTCACTATGCATATTTAACTTTTATGCAGAGTATTCATGTGAAATGCTGGGCTGGATGAATCACAAGCTGGAATCAAGATTGCCAGGAGAAATATCAATAACCTCAGATATGCAGATGACACCACCCTTATGGCTGAAAGTGAAGAGGAACTAAAGAGCTTCTTGATGAAAGTGAAAGAAGAGAGTGAAAAAGCTGCCTTAAAACTCAACATTCAAAAAATGAAGATCATGGCATCCAGTCCCAGCATTTCATGATAAATAGACGGGAAAACAATGGCAACAGTGACAAACATTATTTTGGGGGCTCCAAAATCACTGCAGATGATGACTGCAGCCATGAAATTAAAAGAAGCTTGCTCCTTGGAAGAAAAGCTATACAAACTTAAGACGATGTATTAAAAAGCAGACAACACTTTGCCAACAAAGGTCCATATAGTCATAGCTATGATTTTTCCAGTAGGGATGTATGGATGTGATAGTTGGACCATAAAGAAAGCTGAGCACCGAAGAATTGATACTTATGAACTGTGATGCTGAAGACTCTTGAGAGTCCTTTGGACAGCAAGGAGATCAAACCAGTCAATCCTAAAGGAAATCAACCCTGAGTATTCTTTGGAAAGATTGATGCTGAAGCTCCAAAATTTTGGTCACCTGATGCAAAGAGCCAACTCACTGGAAAAGAGCCTGATGCTGGGAAAGACTGAGTGCAGGAGGAGAAGGCAGTGGCAGAGGATGAGATGGTTGAATGGCATCACCAACTCAGTGGAAATTAATTTGAGCAAACTTCGGGAGATAAAGGACAGGGAAGCCCGGCATGCTGCAGTCCACAGGGCTGCAAAGCATCAGACACTACTGAGCAACCGAACAACAACAAATGAGACAGAAACAGACTCACAGATACAGAGAACAGACTTGTGATTGCCAAGGAAGAGGGATGGATTGGGAGTTTGGAATTATCAGACACAAACTATTACACACAGAATAGATAAATATCAAGGTCTTACTGTATAGCACAGGGAACTATAGCCAATATCTTGTGATTAACTATAATGGAAAAGAACATAGCAAAGAATATATATATGCATAACTGAGTCACTTTGCTCAAGAGCAAAATTAACAGACCACTGTAAATCAACTGTACTTCAATAAAATAAATTTTTTAAAAAATTAAAACCTAGGAGTTCTTTAAATAACAGAAGCAATCTCACTATCATTATAATAATTATATTATATCTTAAGAAGTACAGAACAAATCTATCAAGAGTATGTAACTGCAAACATGAACATATGGAAATGAAGTGAATATGAAAACTAAATACTTACGGCCAAAGCCTTAGACAGTTTGGTTCTAAACTCATTCAGGATGATCGCCACAATATCCTTGTGTGGTACATAAGCAAAGCCATTTTCCAAATAGACTTTCCTTCCTCGGAATAAATCCAGAGCTTCAGCAAAAGGGATCTGAATTCAGAGTGAAACACGGAAAATAAGTCAGTACCTGTCATTACAAAATTCTCCTCAAACTTCATCAGTGGGGAATCTAAACAAAATGCCTCCTATGAAAAAGTCATCAGTGCCAGCAGATCAAAAACAAACAGACAAACAAAAAAGCAAGATCAATTTGTGCTCCTTGAGAGTAAACAATAGCATGAGGAAGGAGTGGCAGGCCAAAAAAGGTTTTGCTTCAGAGTAGATCTTTCAAGAATGAATAAGCCAAGTCAGAATGGTTTATTTCTATTCTTATCAATTTACAAATTATAATCACTAGAATTTCAAACTCTAAGCTCAAGCCCTCTAGGTACATCACACTGCCCTCATACAACATATTCCACATTTTTTTCAGCATCAAGTAGAGTCCAATGTATACACAGTAAGCTCAGCGCTAAAAGTTGCTAGTAAGTAAAGTAGTTCCAAATTTCTTCATCTATGTTTCCACTCTTTCACCACAGGAATATATTAGAAAAGTTAATCTCAATACTAAGAAATGGAAATATAATAGATGTCCAGCTTTGCCTTTAAAAAAGTATTTGCCAGTAAACATTTTTTAAAACTGAATACTATTATACTTACATTTTTTAAAGTATTATGAACTACCATAAAATTTTAAGAGATGAGCAGATTATGATAATAGTATCAATAAATTGAAAAGAATCATCCTTACTCTTCAATAGTTCTTCTACTTCTTAAAAATGAGGTAAAAAATTAGGTAAAAAAAAAAAAAAAGAATCCTCATATAACCTATTGGCTCAAGTTTTATGGAAGAGTTAAATGTATATGGCCATAATTCTTCAGTGTATTCAATGACACCACACAATAATCAGATCATGTGTTTTTGCCCAAAGTTTCTGATTAGTTTACAGATTTCTACAGCTAGCACACAGTCCCTGCCGTGAAACCATTCACCGCTTGGTTGAGGCAACAAGGAGGACCCACATGGCAGTCCAGCTCTGCAGAGAGCAGCAGTGACCCACCTCCCTGCGGGGTCACACAGGATACAAGGAGGCGGGAAGAGCGTTGATTTCCATAATCCCGGAAGGACCGGAGCAGGGAGTCTGAACAGGTGGCTCCAGGACAGGCTGAGTACTTCGGTACATGTCATGGTGCCTGCTTGCCAGGTCCAGAACACCGGTGATGAGTGGGGGCCCTGGGGGCTCTTTAGCGCTGCTGCCCCATGAGAAATGCACCCCCGCCAGTACCCTGCATGTGAGAGGCAGGGCTGTGCACAGGGGGTAGTGCTCAGCCCAGGCGGGGCCCATACTGGTGCAGCACAGCCCCGAGCAGAGCAGCAGGCAGAGACAACCTCCAAGCAGGATGGCAGAGGCTGCGCCCGAGCGGCTGCCCAAAGGCATCAGCTAAACACGACGGGACCCAGGAAGTGCTTTACAAGTGCACCCACCTTATAGACTGACTCCAGCTCCAACTGAGTCCCACCAAAACTGGGTGATGAAGCCATAATATCCTGTTCTCGGAGAGTCTTTTCCTCCTCACTTATCTAGAAGGAAACATATATCCTTTAAAACTTAAAACTCTGCTTTCAATTTCAATATTTCCTATCCTAGTGAAGATTCTATACTTTTTTAAAACTTTCGAAACCCTGATATCTCAAATCATTCCTAATACAATTACTAGGTGATTTTATAATCGTTAATGAAGCCAAAACATGGAAGAAAATTTAAATTCAATATTCTTTCAAATTTCTACGCTGCCAATTTCTGAGGACACATACCAAAAGAACAGTAGTAGAGAAACAGTATTATAATATGAAACAAAAGAAATTATAATAAAGTTAAGGTAATACAGACAAAAAATGAACATTGCCTCAATGTGGAGTTAATTTATTAAAATAACTATCTGAACTAAGAGTGGAATTTTCTAGCCATATAAAACAATTTCAAATTTAAATAAAACACTAGTTTTTGTAAGAACTATAGTCTATTATCTGACTAATTATATGGCTTTGAAAAAAAAGACTGATAGATATGACGAGATAAAAATTGTAAACTTCTATACAGAAAAAGAAAAGATCTACAAATGAAGATGAATTATAAACGACAAACTGTGGGAAATATTTGTATCATGTGACATCCGAGTTACTCTCAATAAACCCTAAGGTAGTAGGGCATAAATACTAATAATTCAAAAGTAAAACAAAACCAAGATTCATACAACTGAAAATAATAAAAGTAAATTATAATAATGTGATATTATTTTCTACCTATTAAAATGGAAAAGTTAAAATCCACAGGGTTATAACAATCTTTGCATAGAGCACTTTGACAATACACATAAATAAGCTTTAAAATACACAGACTCTAACACTTTCACTTCTAGAATTAATCTTAATAAGGGAACAAATAACAGACTGGGAAATTTTCTTTCATCACAATGCTATTTATAATAATTTTTAAAAGCCTAAATGCCCAGAACAGGTGTTTGGTTAAAGTACAGTACAATGTGATGTTTAAGTAAAGCAAACCATACTATTCAGATCAACTTCTCACAGAAATCAAAGAAAATACACTGAAAGGAAATTTTAAAGCATTTTCTTTAAGGCACAGAAGACTAGTAGATAAGAGTTGGGCCCTCTTTAAGTGGGATATCATTAATAAGAGATCCTCCTGCTCTAAAGCTGCAGGTCATTAGAGAAATCCCAAGCGTTGAACTTGTTTTAAGGTCATCCCTGATTAAAGGCCCCAGACACCTGACAGAAGCAAACTCAAATCCTCTCTGAGCAAAGTACATCTGCAGCATGCCTCAAAGGATTTCTGCAAACACATTTTCAAATACTGTACCAAGCACACTGCTTTGTAACAAAGCAAACAGTAAAACATCACTTCATGAGCAAAAACAAAAAGACTCATAAAGTACATAGATAACAACTGTGTGAGGATTATAAAAGACAAGCATAATGACGTCTGCATGAATGAGGAAATGCAAAAAGTGACGAGGTGGGAGAGACAAAAGGAGAGCCTCCAACGGGGGGGGGGGGGGGGGGCCTAAAGGTGAAGACACAGCGCTTTCTCGCCATGGCCTCACGTTCAACCCCTGGTCAGGGAACTGAGATCCCACAACTTCATAGCGAAGCCAAAAAAAAACCATGAGAAAAAGAGGCTTTTGTTTTGGCTAATTCTGGTGAAGCAACTTCAAAGAGACTCTACCACAACAGGTAGACTGTCTCTCCTCTCTAGAACCCAGGAGGAGTAAGGAGGGGGCACCAGAAGCTTATCAGTCTCCACAGGGATCTGCAGCATCCAGGGATCTCAGATTCTAGATGGAAATTGACAGTATCCTGACCAGCTGCACCCACAGACTAATGAAAGGAGAAAATGAAAACCTTTCCAAACAAAGATACAATTCTCCTGAGGCTCAATACACTCCCGCAAATACAATCTCTAGCACACAGAGAAAACAAACACACAAGCAAACAAGGCTCCATGAACAGAAACCAGATTGGTAAAACCAAAAGAAAAGTGTTAAGAACCAGAAAACAAAAATCAAAACTGGCTTTATTTACAGATATGATTAGAACCCTTAGGAAATTCAGAAGAATCCACAAATAAATTATCAGATCTATTGACCTAAGTAGGTCAATTCTAGATACAATGTCATATACAGAAAAACTAATTATATTTCTATCTGCCAACAGTTAAGTTTAATAATTGATTTTTTTAAAAAACTATCATTCATAACATCCATTTGATCATCGAAAAAGCAAGAGAGATCCAGAAAAATATCTACTTCTGCTTTATTGACTATGCCAAAGCCCTTGACTACGTGGATCACAACAAACTGTGGAAAATTCTTAAGGAGATGGGAATATCAGACCACCTGACCTGCCTCCTGAGAAATCTGTATGCAGCTCAAGAAGCAACAGTTAAAACTGGATATGGACCAACAGACTGGTTCCAAATCGGGAAAGGAATACGAAAAGGCGCTGTATATTGGTACCCTGCTTATTTAACTTATATGCAGAGTACATCATGTGAAATGCTGGGATGAATGAAGCACAAGATGGAATCAAGATTACCGGGAGAAACAGCAATAACCTCAGATGTGCATATGACACTACCCTTATGGCTGAAAGTGAAGAACTAAAGAGCCTCTTGATGAAAATCAAAGAGGAGACGGAAAACATTGACTTAAAACTCAACAATCAGAAAACCAAGATCATGGCCTCTGGTCCCATCACTTCATGACAGATAGAGGGCGAAACAGTAGAAACAATAACTGACTTTATTTTGGGGGCTCCAAAATCACTGCAGATGGTGACTGCAACCATGAAATTAAAAGACGTTTGCTCCTTGGAAGGAAAGCTATGATCAACTCACATAGCATATTAAAAAGCAGAGACATGACTTTGCCAACAAACACCTGTGTAATCAAAGCTATGGTTTTTCCAGTGGTCATGTATGGATGTGAGAGTTGGGACTATAAAAAAAGCAGAGCACCGAAAAATTGATGCTTCTGAACTGTGGTGTTGGAGAAGACTCCTGAGAGTCCCCTGGACTTCAAGGAGATCCAACCAGTCCACCCTAAAGGAGATCAGTCCTGAACGTTCATTGGAAGGACGGATACTGAAGCTGAACTCCAATGTTTTGGCCACCTGATCTGAAGAGTTGACTCATTGGAAAAGACCCTGATGCTGGGAAAGATTGAAGGCAGGAGAAAGAAGAGGATGAGATGGTTGGATGGCATCACCAACTCAGCGGAGATGAGTTTGAACAAACTCTGGGAGAGAGCGAAGGACAGAGGAGCCTTGTGTTTGCTAGTCCATGGGGTTACAAAGAGTTGGACATGACTTAGCGATTGAACAACAAAAATGTTTTAATTTAACTCTGGCATATAATTTGAATTGAGACTGGCATCTCAGGAGTCTAATGCATTTCTGTACACTAATAACTATCAGATAGAGAAATCAGGCAAATCCCATTTTGCATCAAAATAAAGACAATATCTGGAAATAAATTTAACCCAGGAGGCTAAAGACCTGTACTCTGAAAACTATAAGACAGTGATCAAAGAAAATGAAGACAATATAAGCAATTGGAAATACATTAGATGATCATGGAATTTAAGAATAAATATTATTAAAATGTTCATAATACTCCGAAAAATCTACAGTCAATGCAATCCCTTTCAAAATACCAAAATACCAAAAAATACCAAAATGCCAAGAATAGAATTTTTCATAGAACTAGAACAGTCCTAAACGGTCCTAACTAGAGTAAGTCCTAAAATTTGTGTGGAGTCACAAAAGACCCCAAACAGCCAAAGCAATCTTAAGAAAGAAAAATAAACTTGGAATGAATATCATGCTCCTGATTTCCAATTGTACTACAAAGCTACAGTAATAAAAATAATATGGTACCCCACAAAAACAAACAGATCAGTGGAACAGAATGCAGTGTCCAGAAATAAACCCACACTTTTCTGACCAATTAATTTACTACAAAGGAGCCAAGAATTTACAACAGGGGAAAGACGGTGTCTTCAATAAATGGTGTTGGGAAAACTGGACAACTACATACAAAAGAATGAAATGGCCATTTTGTAGCACCACATACAAAAAATAAACTGAAAATGGGTTAAAGACTTTAATGTAAGACCTGAAAGCATAAAACCCCTTGCATTCCTATACACTGACAACGAAAAAAACAGAAAGAAAAATTAAGGAAACAACCCCATTCACCATGCCAAGAAAAAGAATAAAATACTAAGGAATAAATTTACCTAAAGAAACGAAAGACATACATATAGAAAACTATAAAACACAGATGAAAGAAATCAAAGATTACACAAAAAGATGGAGAAATAAACTATGTTCATGGATTGGAAGACTCAATATAGTGAAAATGAGTATACTATCAAAGCAATCTATACATTCAACACAATCCCTGTCAGGAAGCCAATGGTATTTTTCACAGAACTGCAACAAATAATTTCACAATTTGTATGGAAACATAAAAAACCTCAAAAAGCCCAAAACAATCTTGAGAAAGAAGAATGGAACTGGAGGAATTAACCTTCCTGACTTCAGACAATACTATAAAGCTACAGTCACCAAGACACTATGATACTGGCACAAAGACAAAATATAGATCAATGGAACAAAATAGAAAGCCCAGAGATAAATCCATGCACCTATGGACATCTTTGACAAAGGAGGCAAAAATGTACAATGGAGAAAAACACAATCTCTTTAACAAGTGGTGCTGGGGAAATTGGTCAACCACCTGTAAAAGACTGAAATAGAACCCTTTCTAACACCATACACAAAAATAAACTCAAAATGGATTAAAGATCTAAATGTAAGACCAGAAACTATAAAACTCTTAAGAGGAAAACACAGGCAGAACACTCGCTAACATAAATCACTGCAAGATACTCTATGACCCACCCCCCCAGAGTAATGGAAATAAAAACAAAAATAAACAAATGGGACCTAATTAAACTTAAAAGCTTTTGCATAACAAAGAAAACTATAAGCAAGGGAGAAAAAAACAGCAAATGTAACAACTGACAAAGAATTAATCTCCAAAATATACAAGCAGCTCATGCAGTTCAATACCAGAAAAATAAACGACCCAATCAAAAAATGGGCCAAAAAACTAAACAGATATTTCTCCAAAGAAGACATACAGATGGCTAACAAACACATGAAAAGATGCTCAACATCACTCATTACCAGAGAAATGCAAATCAAAACCACAATGAGGTACTATCTCATGCAGGTCAGAATGGCTGCCATCTAGTCTACAAACAATAAATGCTGGAAAGGGTGTGGAGAAAAGGGAACCCTCTTACACTGTTGCGAATGCAAACTAGTACAGCCACTATGGAGAAGAGTATGGAGGTTCCTTAAAAAACTGACAACAGAACTGCCATATGAACCAGCAATCCCACTGCTGGTCAAACACACCAAGGAGACCAGAATTGAAAGAGACACGTGTACCCCAATGTCCATTGCAGCACTGTTTACACTAGCTAGGGCATGGAAGCAACCTAGATGTCCATCAGCAGATGAATGAATAAGGAAGTTGTGGTACATATACACAATGGAATATTACTCAGCTATTAAAAAAGAACGCATTTGAGTCAGTTCTAATGAGGTGGATGAAACTGGAGTCTGTTATACAGAGTGAAGTAAGTTAGAAAGAAAAGCATCAATATAGTATTAACGCATATATATGGAATTTAGAAAGACCCTATATGCAAGACAGCAAAAGAGACACAGAAGTAAAGAACAGACTTTTGTACTCTGTGGGAGAGGGCGAAGGTGGAATGATTTGAGAGAATATCATTGAAACATGTACATTACCATACATGAAACAGATGACCAGTGCAAGTTCGATGCATGAAGCACGGCCCTCAAAGCTGGTGCACTGGGTCAATCCAGAGGGACGGGGTCGGGAGAGGGGTTCAGAATCGGGGACACATGTACACCCATGGCTGCTTCATGTCGATGTAAGGCAAAAACCACAATACTGTAAAGTAATTAGCCTCCAATTAATTAGAAAGAAAAAAAAAGCTCCCAGAAAAGAATACAGGCAGTATGTTCCCTGACATCATTCTCAGCAATTTTTTTTGGATCTGTCACCCCAGGCAAAAAAGACAAAGGCAAAAACGAACACATGGGACTATATCAAGCTAAAAAGCTTTTACAGAACAAGAAAAACTATCAACAAAACAAAAAGGCTACTTATTAAATGGGAGAAGATATTTGTAAATTATACCTGATAAGCAGTTAATATCTAAAATATATGAACAATTCATATAACTTAATGTCAAAAAACAATTTGATTAAAAACTGGGGGGACTTCCCTGGTGGTCCAGTGACTAAGACTCTGTGCTCCTAATGCAGGGGGCTGGTGTTCAATCCTTAGTCAGGGAACTAGATTCCCCATGCCATAACTAAGAGTATGCATTCCACAACTAAGACTGAGAGCAGCCAAATAAATGAACAGATTTATAAAGAGAAAAACAAAAGAAAACTGGGCACAAGAACCAAACAGATACTTCTTTCAAAGAAGACAAACAGATGGCCAACAGGCACATGAAAAAATGCTGAACATCACTGCTCACCAGGGAAAGGCAAATCCAAACCAGAGATATTACTTCACACCTATCAGAAAAAGGTTATTATCAAAAACATGGCAAATAATACACTGCTGGTGGGAATGCAAACTTGTGCAGCCACTATGGAAAACAGTATGGAGATTCCTTAAAAACTGAAAATAAACCTTCTGTAAAACACATCAATTCTACCCACGGGTATTTATCCAAAGAAAACAAAAATACAAACTCAAAAGATATATGCACCACCATGTTCAATGCAGCATTATTTACAACAGCCAAGATATGGAAGCAGTCCAAGTGCCTACTGACAGACAAAAGGATAAAGAAGATGTGGCGCATATACACGATGGAATATGACTCAGCCGTGAACAACATCTTTATACTGTGACAACATGGGTGGACCTAGAGTGTATTATGCCAAGTGAAATAAGTCAGAGAAAAACAAATACCATATGATCTCTCCTATATGAGGAATCTAAAAACCAAAACAGAACAACAAACACAGAACAGAAACAGACTCGTCAGTACAGAGAATGAATTAGTTTTTGCCAGAGGGGTGCAGGATAGGGCAAAGGGCAAATAGGTGAAGGTAATGAGAGGTGAAAACTTCTCGTCAAGTCATGACGATCCAATGTACAGCATAGGGAATACAGTCAATAATACTGTAATGACTTCATATGGTAGACGCATAGTGGTGATCACTTAGGAATGTACACAAACAATGAATCATTATGTTGTGTAACTGACACTAATATGACACTGTGAGTCAACTATATTTCAAGTAAGTAAAAAAATAAAGTGAAATGCTTCCTGAAAATAAACTGGTTTCTAAGAACTTGTCATTTTATTAAACTAACGCAGGACTGGTCTTTAGCGGGGGTGCATATAATAAGTAATAAAGTTATTTAGGATCACTACAGCACCTTACAATCAAGGTGTATTATGCCTCCCAAATTAACATCTTCCTGAAAAGAAGACTATGACAAATTGCTCTAAATAGAACTGCATTTTGAGAATGACTTACTTTTCTATTTCAGGGGTGCTCCACCTTCAGTCTGGCTAACTGTCAATCAGCAAAGACCCTGAACATTTGAGCCCTAAAGTTTTCTTTCCACAACTACTCACAATCCCCCACCTCAACCTCTATTTTCCACAACTACCCACCAAATACTAAGTACTTGAATATTTCAAATGGTATACGGGTTAGTGGTATAATCTTTTTTCAGGCAAAAAACTACACAGGGCTCTAACAGTTTTGATAAAATTATATTTCCTTATTTTATAATCATGTTTTTTTATATGCTCCTTAGTAACAGAATTAAGGATTTGGGCTGTGGTATCTTTTTCTTTTTGGTATTCTTCATCAAACCCAAGAACAGGGAGACCAGGCTACTCCTGAAAGGGTCAGACGTGAGTTCTGGAGCAGCAAACGCCCCCACACTGAACAGGCACGTGGTGGAGGCTGTCTGTGTAGACTGCCCGCTGCTCACCCCATGCAGAGTCCCTCTCTGACGGGCTACACAGCTGCTATCTGCTGCTCTCACAAGCAGTCTCACGACTTTCCAGTGAAATACAAGCAGAGACGACACTTGTCACCCCCAAGCCAACGCTTTACCAACATGTGATTCACAGGGTTCTCTCCTTCCTCCATCACAGCAACTGGTGAAGTTCCAAACAAAGACTGCATGAAGCAGTCTTTGTTTGGATGAACCACCTGAGTCGTGGCACCCAAATGACACAGGGAAGGGCCACCACTGGCCCACAGGAGATGCAGAGCAGTCTATGAGGCCTGGGGTCATTTGTTAACACAGTATCACCTATCCTGACTGACAAGTCATCTCCCTCCTCTCTGAATCACACATTTTCATCAATAAATTATCTTGAGCATGTAATTCCAGTATGTTTATAAATTACATACACATATCACTGTACATTAGGTACTGAAAACATGTCCATCCACCCCCCCCAAATGTAAAAGGAATGATATTAAAAATGTATAAGTCGTATTACTTACATCCTTCCCACACTCCCAAATGATCGTCCTGGGCACGCCGCTTTGAAACCACTAGGCTATTACCCCAGCTACTGAAGTAAAGATATAAACGAATGCTTCCCAGAGATTTATTCTATAGACTTTCAATCATCAATATTCATTCATGTTAATAAACAGTTTGGCCAGTTTTCTCCTTGAATCCACACAGCTCTCTCAAGCTTTTAAAATTACAGATCCTCCATACCACTTAGACCTACAGATTGAAGCACAGAGGTGTGTACTTTAAAAGGTACTTTAATGACTCTGAAACGTACCACTAGTCTAAAACAGTAAATCCCAGGGAAAGAATCTTCTTTTCTAAAATAAATTTATCATGTTCTAGAAATACTGCCACCAATTCTAGCATCTGATTTTTTTTTTTTTGTAGAATTCACTCATTCTGAAACATTGGGGACCTACTATGTACCAAGCACAATTTCCGGCAGATGGAATCCAGCTATTAAACAAGCCAAAAAAAAAAAACCACTTTCATGCAGCTTTTATTTTAATGGGGAGACAGACAATAAACAATAAACTATCAGGTTGTGCTCGATGGGGAAAATAAAACAAAGGGATATGCTCCGGATGGGACAGATTTATACCTCGCTGTGTAGTCAATTAAAGCCTCTCTGGTGAAGTGACACTTAATTGGAAACCTGAATGACAAGAGCATCCCAAGCAGAGCTAACAGCTCATGCTGAAGTGATGGAGAGAAAGAAGCCTAGTGGGCGGGAGGAATGGGAGACGATGCAGCGGGGGCCGGGGTGGGGCAGACAGGGCCCAAGGCCAGGACAGGGCTCTGTGCTAACTATAGTGCACTGCACTGAAATTTTAGGCAGAGGAAAGCGCTGATCTGATTCACACCGAGATTTCAAGCTTGCTCTGGTGGTGAATGCAGAAGGCATTGTGTTGTAAGGAACTGTACTGAGGGAGAAAGAGCTCTACCATCAGTTGGCAGTAGGGAAAGGATACAGGCCTCAATGAGAGGAGCACATCAGGAAAGACACAAGTGGGCAGAGCTGAGGCGTGTGGGAGGCAGCAGGGCTGACAGGCCGCAGATGGAGGGGTGCAGAGACAGACTCCCGGGTGTGCAGCTTCACCATGGGACAGATGCAGACACCACTTACTGACCCATCTTTGTCCTGATCCGCATTTTCCACTACCATTTATATTTTGTTTCTATACCTACCTATCACACCTGCCTTGTTGCAAGTCACCTCAAATCCTTTGAGGGAAGGGGCATGGCATCAATAAATACAAATAAATGATTTCAAGTACCAGTTTTTCTTAAAATGGAACATATCTATATAGCAGATAAAAAGTAATAATCCAACAATATTAAAACTTCTAGTTTTATTAATATTTACTATTGTTTACTACAAAATTAATTTAAAATATTGATAGTAAAAAACTAATTGAAACAATGGGAAGACTGTTTAAAGTACCCGGTGTATAAGAAAACAATTAGGAATCATTTATAATGAAGTAAACAATTTGTGGGAAAAGCAATATTGAAAGCAATTATCATGATGTTAGTAGTTATCACTATTTTTAATAAACACTGGTCTTACATGGATACTAAACATTGTGATCTGTGGAGGGCATGTATTTCCCAAATGCCTTGTGACCTAATCATTACCCCTATAGTGAGGACTGAGGATAGCAGCAAATGCTTTGACTCTGCCACCGAGAGCTGAGATCGACCAGCCTCCTTGTGACTGCGCTGCCCAGGGCCTGCCTGACCACAGCAGCAGGGAACGGGGCACCGTGCCCCTCCAGGCTTCACCCCTGCATCTCTGAGGGACTGACACCTTCCATCTCTTGGAGTCCTGGGCCACCAGGAAAGAAGTCCGCCCCCCACACCCACATCTGCAGGACACAACAGAGAGGATCCCAGCACTGTCCAGCCTCTTAGAAGTCCTCACCCAGCACAAGGCATGTGTGAAGCTGTCCTGGACATCCTAGACAGATTAGCTCATGGAGCCCCATGGGACACCATACCATGTGAAACAGAAAAAACGTGCTGTTGAGCCCAAAATTGTGAGATATAATAAAATGGAATTGTTTTAAAACAGTAGGGTTAAGTTTAGGTTTTAAGTTGTAATGTTAGTTATCAGAATTATTGTTTTAAACTTGTTGACAAATGTTCAGTTCAGTTGCTCAGTCATGTCCTACTCTTTGTGATCCCATTAACTGCAGCACACAGGGCCTTCCTGTCTATCACCAACTCCCAGAGTCAACCCAAACCCACGTCCATCGAGTCGGTGATCCGATCCAGCCATCTCATCCTCTGTCATCACCTTCTCCTCCTGCCTTCAATCCTTCCCAGCATCAGGGTCTTTTCCAATGAGTCAACTCTTCACATCAAGTAGCCAAAGTTTTGGAGTTTCAGCTTCAAAATCAGTCCTTCCAATGAACACTCAGGACTGATCTCCTTTAGGATGGACTGGATGGATTTCCTTGCAGTCCAAGGAACTCTCAAGAGTCTTCTCCAACACCACAGTTCAAAAGCATCAATTCTTTGGCACTCAGCTTTCTTTACTGTCCAACTCTCACATCCATACATGACTACTGGAAAAACCACAGCCTTGACTAGATGGACCTTTGTAGGCAAAGTAATGTCTCTGCTTTTTAATATGCTGTCTAGGTTGGTCATAACCTTCCTTCCAAGGAGTAAGTGTCTTTTAATTTCATGGCTGCAATCACCATCTTCAGTGATTCTGGAGCCCAATAAGATAAAGTCTGACAGTTTCCACTGTTTCCCCATCTACTTCCCAAGAAGTGATGGGCCCAGATGCCATGATCTTAGTTTTCTGAATGTTGAGCTTTAAGCCAATTTTTTCACTCTCCTCTTTCACTTTCATCAAGAGGCTTTTTAGTTCCTCTTCACTTTCTGCCATAACGGTGGTGTCATCTGCATATCTGTGGCTATTGATATTTCTCCCGGCAATCTTGATTCCAGCTTCTGCTTCTTCCAGCCCATCATTTATCATGATGTACTCTGCATATAAGTTAAATAAGCAGGGTGACAATATACAGCCTTGATGTACTCCTTTTCCTATTTGGAATCAGTCTGTTGTTTCATGTCCAGTTCTAACTGTTGCTTCCTGACCTGCATACAGGTTTCTCAAGAGACAGGTCAGGTGGTCTGTTATTCCCATCTCTTGAAGAATTTTCCACAGTTTATTGTGATCCACACACTTGAAGGCTTTGGCATAGTCAATAAAGCAGAAATAGATGTTTTTCTGGAATTCTCTTGATTTTTTTGATGATCCAGCGGATGTTGGCAACTTGATCTCTGGTTCCTATGCCTTTTCTAAAACCAGCTTGAACATCTGAAAGTTCACGGTTCCATATTGCTGAAGCCTGTCTTGGAGAATTTTGAGCATTACTTTACTAGCGTGTGAGATGAGTGCAATTGTGCGGTAGTTCGAGCATTCTTTGGCATTGCCTTTCTTTGGGATTGGAATGAAAACTGACCTTTTCCAGTCCTGTGGCCATTGCTGAGTTTTCCAAATTTGATGACATATTGAGTGCAGCACTTTCACAGCATCATCTTTCAGGATTTGAAATAGCTCAACTGGAATTCCATCACCTCCACTAGCTTTGACAAATGTTACATAGTAATAAATAACTGGGCTTCCCTGGTGGCTCAGATGGTAAAGAATCTGCCAGCAATGCTGGAGAACCTGGTTCAATCTCTGGGTTGGGAAGATCCCTTGGAGAAGGAAATGGCTACCCACTCTTGTATTCTTACCTGGAAAAGCCAACAGACAGAGGAGCCTAGCTGCTACAGTGCATGGGGTCTCAAAGGGTCAGACATGACTGAGCTACTAACCAGAACACTTATCTACCTAAAATAAAAGTTCATTTAAAACTTTTTAATTTACAATCCAATTCTTACAAAATACTTCCATCATTTAAATGTCCAGACAAGAATCAAATAAAGAGAAATATGAAAAAAATAAACTGCTAATAACTGGTAAATCTCTAGGGGAAATCTCCACTTACAAACTATTTGTCATTCATTTATAGTTGCCCAAAACATATAAAGTTAGAAAAATGAATAATAATTTAATATCCTGACATTCTAATTAGTATGTTGTTGTCTCAGTAACTTGGCCAACATGATCCATGTAAAAATCAATCACCTGGTTATTTTACCACTGCCCTTTTCTTTAATAGCGCAGGCACATTTGGAATACACTAAAGTTTATACCAAAAAGGAATGATTAATCACTCATACTCCAGCATGTTTCTTCTCTACTAAAAAACAAGCCTCTTAAAAAAAAAAAGCTGGATAATTTACACAAGATTTTTTAAGTATCCTAAATAATAGAGCAGTCAGTTCTGAGTTGGGCATAACAAGCCTAGACACACACACAAGCAGTTCAGCCTGAAAGGATGTATCGGGAAAGCATTCCATTCAGCCCAGCCCATTCCGCAACGCTCCTGCAGCACCTTCGAGGAGCCGGGGACAGTGCCAACAGGCACCACGAAAACTAAGGTGCTGCTTGTAAACAGCGTTACGCACCACAGCAAAAGCATACCAAAGACAGGCTGACCCAACCTACAGTAACAATGGAAAGTAGCAGTGCCTCACGGAGAAGGCGCGGTGACCTCCGGTCAGCACAGCAGGAAGGCAGACACTCCAAGAGCTCCATGAGGACTAGTGTGTCCCCAAGCCTGGGGGGCGGTGGTGGGTGAGCAGAGGGACACCCTCCCAATGGCCTGGGGAGCAGGCTGCCCGAGGCCCGGGGCTCGGCCTTGCTCACGGGAGCAAGAAGTGTGCAGACAGAAGGAAGCATGTGCAGCGGTGAAAGGGAGGTGACGCTCTAGGAACCTGCCTTCAGAGACCAGCACGGAGACTGCTCACTCCAACAGCTGCAGATACACCCGAAAGGTACTGATGGCACCACGGGGGCAGGGGCTTTGGCGGAGGTTGACGGCTCATCAGTAACAGGATAGCCAGGCAGCTCTCACAGCATCAAACACTGAGATTTATTACAAACAGCTTAATGCCACTGAAAGGCCAGACACCCGGAAGCCACGGGGGAGCACAGAGACGGTAGAAAGTCACTCCCAGTTAGTCAACCTCAATTAATCAATCAATCTCAATTTGCTCTCTCTCACACACACACACTCGACCCAAGATCTGAATTGGGAAGCAGGACTCAACAGTGGCCACTTTATGGGCTGAGTCACTCCTAGGCTGGTACGGTCCAGGAAAATACCAATAAATATAGCAAAATATAAAGTAACAATGAGTAAACCACACAATTATGTAATAAATGATGCTGAGTACATAGCAATGATAAGAAAATTTATTTAAAAATTCATCTCTACTCCTGAGACCAAATGTAAAAATATATTACAAAAGACAATGAGTTAAATATAAAAGTATTGAACCTTAGTGAAATAAGGGGCAGAGAAAAATCAGATTATATTATTCCATCCCAGTTCAGTTCAGTTCAGTCGCTCAGTCGTGTCTGACTCTTTGCAGCCCTATGGACTGCAGCACACTAGGCCTGCCCACCCATCACAAACTCCAGAGTTTACTCAAACTCATGTCCATGGAGTTAGTGATGCCATCCAGCCATCTCATCCTCTGCTGTCCCTGGCTTTTCCTGCCTTTAATCTTTTCCAGCATCAGGGTCTTTGCCACTGAACTAGTTCTTCGCATCAGGTGACCAAACTACTGGAGTTTCAGCTTCAACATCAGTACTTTCAATGAATATTCAGGACTGATTTCCTTCAGGATGGACTTGTTGGATCTCCTTGCTATCCAAGGGACTCTCAAGAGTCTTCTCCAACACCACAGTTCAAAAGCATCAATTCTTCGGTGCTCAGTTTTCTTTACAGTCCAACTCTCACATCCATACATGACCACCGGAAAAACCATAGCTTTGACTAGATGGACCTTTGTTAGCAAAGTAATCTCTGGTTTTTAATATGCTGTCTAGGGTGGTCATGGCTTTTCTTCCAAGGAAGCAAGCGTCTTTTAATTTCATGGTTGCAGTCACCATCCGCAGTGATTTTGGAGCCCAAAAAATTAAAGTCTGTCACTGTTTCCATTGTTTCCCCATCTATTTGCCATCCCCCAACCAACAGGTTAAAAAAGCCTGAGTCAGAAACCTAGAGCCAGAACTGAAACAGCTTTGACCAAAATTCTCAGTGAAACTTTTGCACGATTATCTTCACATATGTCCCTTGTCCTTGCCCTTATTACCCAAAGCTCAAACCCTCCAGAGACCCCACTGTGCTCCCAGTCCCTCTCATCTCTTTCATCCAGCCCTCTACAAGGCCCCCACTTTTAGCATACCCACGCTGAGCTCACACCAAAACATCTCCCACTGTGCCCTCCTAACCAGCCACCTACTCCGTTCCCAAGGCTCCTGCTCCACCTAAGTCAACACAGACTCAGCCTCCCATCCCCCAACTCCAGCTGGGCACTTCCCCACATCACTTGAGGCCCAAATGCATCAGGCCTCCCCACGGAGACCCCCATCCCAGTTCTCACAGTTTGATGCTGTGAGACTTAGGGTTTTCAGGACGTGGCATTTTCAGGGCTGAAACTAGGAGAGACAGAACCCAAACCCAAACTTTGCTAACCCAGTATCAGCTCCCTTCTTGCCACTGTCAGAAGCACCTCTCATATCCACGTGAAGATCAGAACGTCCCGGGCTCACAGTCCCAGCCCACTGCCCGCCCCGCTCCACTTCAGCAGCCCGCAGCCCACACACGCTCCCCAGCCAGACACTTGCCCACCACTCACAGCCCATCATCCCCACCCCACAGAGTCCATGGGCCCGTCAAAGCCTAGTCTACTCCAAGTCCTGAAGCTCGTCCTGGTGTCCATTTCCATCCCCCGGCACTCTGCTCTTCAATGACACCAGCCTGTATGACCGTGGCACCATCTCCATCACCCGGCACTCTACTCTGCAGTGATACCAGCCTGTGTGACCGTGGCACCATCTCCAACCCCTGGCACTCTGCTCTTCAATGATACCAACCTGTATGACCGTGGCACCAT
>ML661334.1:3921161-3935810 GCA_007570785.1 Antilocapra americana | reverse complement strand
TTATCTACTGTAATCCAAATGACATAATATGAAAAGCCAGACAAGGCATTAAAGGCTAAAAGAAAACAGGAAAGTTGTTGTTGTTGCTGTTGTTGTTCAGTCGCTCACTGATTTCCAACTCTTTACGATCCCATGGATTGCAGCTCCAGTCTGTCAGGCCTCCCTGTCCTTCACCATCTCCCAGAGTTTGCTCAAATTCATGTCCACTGAGTCGGCGATGCCATCTAGCCATCTGATCCTCTGTCATCCCCTTCTCCACCTGCCTCCAATCTTTCCCAGCATCAAGGTCTTTTCTAATGAATGAGTCAGGTCTTCACATCAGGTGGCCAAAGTACTGGAGCTTCAACTTCAGCAGCAGTCCTTCCAGTGAATACTCAGGATTGATTTCCTTTAGGATTGACTTCTTTGATCTCCTTGCAGTCCAAGGGATTCTCAAGGGAACAGGAAAATAAAAATCTACAACCATTTCAAAAAAGGGTACACAAAAATCAAGGAGCTGTTACAGTATCTACAGTAACTTAGGGTTGCTTTCAATCATTTATGAATGCTCCTTTCTACTTAACAGTCCTTTTAAATCCTCCACAGCACCTGAACAGTTCAGTTCAGTAGCTCAGTCATGTCCGACTCTGCAACCCCACGGACTGCAGCATGCCAGGCCTCCCTGTCCATCACCAACTCAAGGAGCTGGCTCAAACTCATGTCCATTGGGTCCGTGATGCCTTCCAACCATCTCATCCTCTGTCATCCCCTTCTCCTCCTGCCTTCATCTTCCCCAGCATTGGGATCTTTTCTGCTAAGTCAGTTCTTCCCATCAAGTGGCCAAAGTACTGAAGCTTTAGCTTCAGCATCAGTCCTTCCAATGAATATTCAGGACTGATATCCTTTAGGATGGACTGGTTTGAACTCCTTGCAGTCCAAGGGACTTTCAAGAGTCTTCTCCAACCAACACAGTTGAAAAGCATCAATTCTTCAGCACTCAGCATTCTTAATGATCCAACTCTCATACCCATACATGATTACTGGAAAACGCATAGCTTTGACTACACGGATGTTTGTCAGCAAAGTAATGTCTCTGCTTTTAAATACTCCATCTTGGTTTGTCATGGTTTTTCTTCCAAGGGGCAAGTGTCTTTTAATTTCATGGCTGCAGTCACCATCTGCAGTGATTTTGGAGCCGAAGAAAATAAAGTCTGTCACTCTTTCCATTCTTTCCCCATCTATTTGCCATGAAGCGATGGGACCAGATGCCATGATTTTCGTTTTATGAATGCTGAGTTTTAAGCTAGTTTTTTCACTCTCCTCTTTTACTTTTGAGAAGCTCTCTAGTTCCTCTTCGCTTTCTGCCATAAGAGTGGTGTCATCTGCATATCTTAAGTTATTGATATTTCTCCCGGCAATCTTGATTCCAGTTCATGCTTCATCCAGTCAGGCATTTCACATGATGTAATCTACATATAAGTTAAAAATGCTGGAGGACAATATACAGCCTTTATATAGTCTTTTCCCGACCAGTCCATTGTTCCAAGTCCTGCATAGAGATTTCTTAGGAGACAGGTAAGGGTTCTGGAATTCCCATCTCTTGAAGAATTTTCCAGTTTGTTGTGTCTACATTAAAGTCAAAGGCTTTAATGTAGACAATGAAACAGAAGTAGATGCTTTTCTATAATTATCTTGCTTTTTCTATGATCCAACAGATGCTGGCAATTTGATCTCTGGTTCCTCTGCATTTTATAAATACAGCTTGAACATCTGGAAGTTCTTGGTTCACATACTGTTGAAGCCTAGGTTCAACAGAGAATTTTGAGCATTACTTTGCTAGTGCGGAAATGAGTGCAACTGTTGTGGTAGTTTGAACATTCTTTGGCATTGCCTTCCTTTGGGATTGAAATGAAATCTGACCTTTTCCAGTCCTGTGGCTATTGCTGAGTGTTCTAAATTTGCTGGCATATTAAGTGCAGCACTTTCACAGCATCATCTTATAGGATTTGAAATAGCTCAACTAAAATTTCATCACCTCCACTAGCTTTGTTTGCAGTGATGCTTCCTAAGCATTTGACTTTGCATTCCAGGATGTCTGGCTCTAGGTGAGCGATTACAGCATCATGGTTATCTGGGTCATGAAGGTCATTTTTGTATAGTTCTTCTGTGTATTCTTGCCACCTCTTCTTAATATCTTCAGCTTCTGTTAGATCCATACCGTTTCTGTCCTTTATTGTGCCCATCTTTGCATGAAGTGTTCCCTTGATATCTCTAATTTTCTTGAAAAGATCTCTAGTCTTCCCCATTCTATTGTTTTCCTCTATATCTTTGCACTGTTCACTGCAGAAGGCTTTCTTATCTCTCTTTGCTATTCTTTGGAACTCTGCATTCAAATGGGTATATCTTTCCTTTTCTCCTTTGCTTTTCACTTCTCTTCTTTTCTTAGCTATTCATAAGGCCTTCTCAGACAACCATTTTGCCTTTTTGCATTTCTTTTTCTTGGAGATGGTTTTGATCACCACCTCCTGTACAATGTTATGAACCTCCATCCAGAGTTCTTCAGGCACTCTGGCCTTCAGATCTAATCCCTTGAATCTGTCTGTCATTTCCACTGTATCATCATAAGGGAATTGATTTAAGTCATACCTGAATGGTCTAGTGGTTTTCCCTACTATCTTCAATTTAAGTCTGAACCTGGCAATAAGGAGTTCAAGATCTGAGCCACAGTCAGCTCCCAATTTTGTTTTTGCTGACTATATACAAGCTTATCCATCTTTGGCTATAAAGAATAAAATCAATATGATTTCGGTATTGAACATCCATGTGTAGAGTTGTCTCTTGTATAGCTGGAAGAGAGTGTCTGCTATGACCAAAACTCTCTCTTGGCAAACTGTTAACCTTTGCACTACTTCATTTTGTACCCCAAGGTCAAACTGAACAGTACCCTAAATGTATCTCCTTGTTTACTACCTCTTGCTGTTGTTTAGTATATAAGTTGTATCCGACTCTGCAATCCCACGGACTGCAGCATGCCAGGCACCTCTGACCTCCACAATCTCTCAGTTTGCTCAAATTCATGTTCGATGAGTCAGTGATGCAGTGATGCTATTTAACCGTCTCATCCTCTGCTACCCACTTCTCCTTTGACTTGAATCTTTCTCAACATCAGGGTCATTTCCAATGAATCAGCTCTTCACATCAGGTGGCCAAAGTATTATGGCTTCAGCATCAGGCCTTCCAATATTCAGGCTCATTTCCTTTAGCCTTGATTGGTTTGAGCTCCTTGCTGTCCAAGGTACTCTCAAAAGACTTCCCCAGCACCACAATTTGAAAGCATCAGTTCTTCAGCACTCAGCCTTCTTTATGGTTCAACTCTCATATCTGTACATGACCACTGGAAAAACCATAGATTTGACTATATGGACATTTGTCAGCCAAGTGACGTATCTGTTTTTTAATATGCAGTCTAGATTCCCAAGGAGCAAGTATCTTTTAATTTCATGGCTGCAGTCACCATCTGCAGTTATTTTGGAGCCCAAGAAAATAAAATTTGTCACTGACTCCACTTTTTCTACTTCTATATGTCATGAAGTGATGGGACCTGATGCGCTGATATTGTTTCTCAAATGTTGAGTTTTAAGCCAGCTTTCTCACTCTCCTCTTTCACCCTCATCAAGAGGCTCTCTAGTGCTTTTTCACTTTCTGCCATTAGGGTGGTATCATCTGCATATCTGAAGTTGCTGATATTTCTCCCGGCAATCTTGATTCTGGCTTGTGCTCCATTCACTCCCACCTTTCCCACGATATACTCGGTATCTAAGTTAAACAGCAGGGTGACAATATACAGCCTTGTCATACTTCTTTCCCTATTTGGAACCCATCAATTGTTTCATGTCTGGTTAACTGTTGCCCCTTGACCCATATACAAGTTTCTCAGGAGTCAGATAAGGTGGTCTGGTACTCCTATCTCTTTAAGAATTTTCAAGAGTGCTGTGATCCCCACAGTCAAAGGCTTTAGTGTAGTCAATGAAGCACAAGTAGATGTTTTTTCTGAAATTTCCTTGCTTTCTCCATGATACAAAAAAATGTCAGCAATTTGATCTCTGGTTCCTCTGTCTTTTCTAAATCCAGCTTGCACATCAATTCTCAGGTCACGTACTCCTGAAGCCTAGCTTGAAGGATTTTGAGCATAATCTTGGTAGCATGTGAAATGAGCACAACTGTAGTTCTGAACATTCTTTGGCATTGCCTTTCTTTGGGATGGATATGATAACTGACCTTTTCCAGTCCTGTGGCCACTGCTCAGTTTTCCAAATTTGCTGACATACTGAGTGCATCACTTTAACAGCATCATCTTTTAGGATATAAAATATCTCAGCTGAAATTCCATCACCTCCACAAGCTTTATTCATAGTAATGCTTCCTAAGGCCCACTTGACTTCACACTCCAGGATGCCCAGCTCTGTGTGAGTCACCACACCATCATGGTTACACAAGTCATTAAGACCTTTTTTGGACACTTCTGTGTATTCTTGCCACATCTTTTAATTTCTTCTGCTTCTGTTAGGTCCTTACCGTTTCTGTCCTTTATTGAGCCCATCCTTGAATAAAATGTTCCCTTGATAGCTCCAATTTTCTTGTAGAGCTCTCTAGTCCTACCCATTCTATTGCTTTCCTCTATTTATTTGCACTGTTCATTTAAGAAGTCCTTATCTCTCCTTGCTATTCTCTGGAAATCTGTATTCAGTTGGGTATGTTTCCCTTTCTCCTTTGCCTTTCACTTCTCTTCTTTCCTCAGCTATTTGTAAAGCCTCCCAAGACAACCGCTTTGCCTACTTGCACTTCTTTTCTTTTGGGGTGGATTTGGTCACTGCCTCCTGTACAATGTTACAAACCTTCATCCACAGTTCTTCAGGCACTCTGTCTACCAGATCTAATCCCTTGAATCTATTCATCACCTCCACTATATAATTATAAGGGATTTGATTTAGGTCATACCTGAATAGCCTAGAGTTTTCTACTTTCTTCAATTTAAGCCTGAATTTTGCAATAAAGAGCTCATGATTTGAGCCATAGTCAGCACCAGGTCTCGTTTTGCTGACTGTATAGAGCTTCTCTATCTTTCACTGAAAAGAACATCATCAGCCTAATTTCAGTACTGACCATCTAGTGATGTCCATGTGTTAGGTTGTTTCTTGGGTTGCTGGAAAGGGGTGTTTGCTATAACTCGGTGTTCTCTTGACAAAACTCTGTTAGCCTTTGCCCTGCTTCATTGTGTACTGCAAGGTCAAACCAGCTTGTGGGAGAGATCTGTTCTGAAACTGTTAGGGGAAGCACACTGATTGAAAGCACCCACCCTGGCCAGGAACCATGGTAACTATTTGCATGAGTTGTTTTACGACAGGATGTCCAGGTAAGGAACAGGGAACTAATAAGCCTCCACCAACCAGAAGAGTTCAGGAAAGATCAAAAGAAGACACCACCTGTCCGACCACCTCCCAGAATCCTTCTCTCTGGCATCCATCTTGGCTGAATAAGGCATGCACCACCAGGAAGGACTCCGAGTCAGCATGATTGGCTAAGGACAACCCGGAAACTAGTCCCATCACCATAAAACCCAAGACTGCAAGCCATGTGGCAGAGCAGTTCTCCTGGGTTCCCTTACCCTACTGCTCTCCACCCGGGTACCCTTTCCCAATAAAGTCTCTTGCTTTGTCAGCACATGTGTCTCCTCGGACGATTCATTTCTGAGTGTTAGATAAGAACCCAGTTTCGGGCCCTGGAACGGGTCCTCCTTCCTGCAACAAAACGAGCAAGGCAGTTGCTGGTTTATGCTGGTTTCAGGACAGATCTCTCCACAAGCTGGTCTCAGCAAGTCTAGCTGGACATTTTACATGGCATCTCAGAACGCAGGAGGCAGCAGCTGCCAGTTCTCATGGCCTTCCCTGGACACTGGCAGAGCACCACCGCCCCCATATTCTATGGTCAAAATCCCTGTGGTAGCAAACCCTTTCATCTTATTAGATAATAGCTTGTTTTTAATCTTCTGGGAGCTAGAAAATAACTGAATTTTAAAGTAAGCTCTCCTTTTACCCTCTGAATTAAAATGTAAAAAGTGCTCATGATCGGAATCGTCTAATTGTCTGTCCAACACATATTTGCATGTATCCCTAACCTGTCACACTACACACAGAAAAGCAAGATTTGAACTAAAATCTGTGCTCCTCTGTCCATGGAATTCTCCAGGCAGAAATATTAGAGTTGGTAGCCATTCCCTTCTCCAGATCTTCCCTACCCAGGATCAAACCCAGGTCTCCTGTATTGCAGGTGGATTCTTTCCAGTCTGCCACCAGAGAAGCCCATTCATTTTAATGAAACTCTCATATTCCAAATTCTCTCCACTTCTCTAACTGAAGTTCTTTTAATTTTTGTTATTTTACATGTACTAGTAGCCATCTCTTTTTAATTGAAGCATAGTTGACTTACAATGTTGTGTTAATTTCTGCTCTACAACAGTGACTCAGTTATGCACATGTTTTTAATATTCTTTTCCATTATGGTTTATCATAGTATATTGAATATAGTTCTTTATGCTATACAGTAGGACCTTTGTTGTTTATTTATAAAAGCTTACATCTGCTAACCCCAACTGTCCACTCCATCCCTCCCGCTTAGCAATCACAAGTCTGTTCTCTATGTCTGTGAGTCCATTTCTGTTTCATAGGTAAGTTCATTTGTGTCATATTTTAGACTCTTCATATAAGTGATATCATATGGTATTTGTTTTTCTTTCTGATTTACTTCACTTAGTATGACAATCTGAAGTAGCATCCACATTGCTACAAATGTAACCATGATTTTTAAATGGTTCAAAGTGCTACTGTGGGAAACTATCCAATATTCTCTGTATAACATCTTTCGAAGATCTTATGCAAAAGCTAGCATGGCAACTAAAAATAATAATAGTAGGAGATAACATTTATTATGTGCTTGTTACCTGCCAGGCACTGTTCTAAGAAGTTTCCATACAGTAACTAATAGAAGCTTCCCAACTGATGAGGTAGTGCTGTTACAGTGTCTATTCTGCAGGCAAGGAGTCTGCAGGGAAGAAGAAAGCCTAGGAAAGTGGCGGCACCACATTCAACCCGAAGAGGCGTGTCACTGAGGCCCAGACTCTTCATACCCAGACCAAGTGACCTCAGACTACCCCACTAAACCAGCACACTACCCTCGACCCTGACACAGATCAAAGCAGGATTCCTGTATCTACACCTCAGGTCCCCTTGCTAACACTCTAGGTCTCCACTAAACAACCCCAAACATTCACTGTTACTCAGACTAGGAGTAATACATTCTTTATCTTAGTTTCCCTAGTCTTAACCCAAATCAGCGACAAACACTTGACCAGTCTGTAAAGTATCTTTTGAATTAAAAACAAAACTAGGAAGAACACAAAGGCAGGGATCCAAATTCTTGCTCAGTTACTGAACCAAGATGCTCCCATACCTCCCAGCATTAACACTGACCCACACCTTTTGACTATCTCCCACCATGTCTCCCGGACTTGTCCCGGACAGATCTGGAGATCTGGTCAGCTGTGAGGACAGACTGGCAGCCCCGCCTGTGACACACCTGCTTGTTCCCATGCTTGGTTTGGAGGCACACACAAGGATTGTTACTAGCTCCCTTGTGCTGACTCACAGTGGGAGGAAAAAGAGCCAGGATAAAAATTAGAGACCCAAAAGACCAACCAAGTTACGACTAGAGACTCTAATGAGATCAATAAGATAAACCAAAGTTCAACTCTTAAACCTTGGGAAAAATGAAAATCATAATGACATTTTTACATGTACACACCAAGTCTTCAGCCCTAGGTTATCCTGCCCTGTGTTACACTGGAAGTCTACAGGTAACCACTGGTATTTGTTATTCCTTAAGTTTATGTCTAAATTAGTTTGACAAGTTGATTTTAAATACTGAAAGCCATCTTTGAAAGGTTTAGATTTTTGCAGATAATCAGCATCTGCTTCTAATCAAACTGACATGATTAGCAAATAAACTCTTTAATTAGTATTTTGCATAATTCAGGCAAATTATGCTTCTTAAGTTTAAGAAGGTGAAATAGGGTGAATTTATCAGTTAGATATTCCTTTAAATCTTTATTAATTATCTAATTTTACCACAAAAACAGTAAAAATAAAGAAACACAAATCAAGACTTCCCTAGTAGTACAGTGCATAGGAATCTTCTTGCCAATGTAAGGGACACAGGTTCCATCCCTGATCTGGGAGGATTCCACATGTAGTGGAGCAACTAAGCCTGTGAGCCAAATCCCTGAAGCCCACACACCCTGCAGCCTGTGCTCCTCAAAAAGAGACATCACCACAATGAGAAGCCCACGCACCATGACCAGAGAGGAGCCCCAACCTGCCGCAACTAGAGAAAGCCTGTGTGAACCAACAAAGACCCAGTACAACCAAAACATAAATCAATAAAAAATTAAAATAAAAAAAAGTTTTAAGAATATTTTTCAAAAAGAAATATAAATTATGTTCAGCTTAGTTTGCTAAAAACCTCGTACTTCACATCTGGGCTAATTCTATCATTTGGGGAGAATTTAACACAAGGCTCAGAAAAGAAGAAAAAATATGTATTTTATTTCAGTTTTCTCTGTCAACACCCCGAGAGGTTAACTTTACTCAAACTAGGTTCAATTAGCAGTTTTTTAAGAAAAAGGAAGGAAGGAGAGAGGGAAGGAGTGCATTTCCTTCCTTCCACTTTAGTCATTCAGTACTGGAGAAGCCAAAGTCAATTTCACTAGGCATTCGATCACGGTTTTTTAAAGAAAAGCACTCAAAGTCGGTTTTCTTTGTTAGATGAAGAGAAGCTGGCAGACAATACAGTAGCAAAGCTGCCATCACAACACACCCAACTAGCCCACTGCTTTTACCTACAGCAACTATGTTCTCTAACACAAAGAGTGATGTGAGTTTTTTATTTATTTTTTTTTCTTTTTGGTAAATAATTTTTTTTTGTTTTTTTTTTAAACTTTTTTTTTTTATTAGTTTTGCCAAACAATGACATGATATCACCATGGGTTTACATAAGCTCCCCCTCCAGAACCCCCCTCCCTCCTCCCTCCCCCCGGGAAATCTCGTTGCACCAGTCCCAAGCATCAATCCTGGGCCGGCTATTGCTTAGACATATGATAATTAACATGTTTCAATGCCATTCTCCCATATCATCCCACCCTTTCCCTCATCCACAGAGGCCCTGAGTCTGTTCTATACATCTGCGTTCCTTTTGCTGTCTCGCATGCTGGGTTCTCGTTACCGTCTTTCTAAATTCTATATATATGCGTTAATATACTGTATTGTTGTTTTTGCTTCTGGCTTACTTCACTCTGGATAATGGGCTCCAGTTTCGTCCATCTGAGTAGAACTGATTCAAATGAATTTTTCCTTAATGCTGAGTAATATTCCATTGTGTATATGTACCACAGCTTTCTTATCCATTCGTCAGTTGATGGGCATCTAGGTTGGTTCCATGTCCTGGCTATTGTAAACAATGCAGCGATGAACATTGGGGTACACGTGTCTCTTTCAATTCTGGTTTCCTCGGTGTGTATGCCCAGCAGTGGGATTGCTAGATCATATGGCAGGACTATTTGCAGTTTTTTAAGGAACCTCCACACTGTTTTCCATAGAGGCTGTACTAGTTTGCAATCCCACCAACAGTGTAAGAGAGTTCCCTTTTCTCCACATCCTCTCCAGCATTTATTACTTGTGGATTTTTGGATTGCAGCCATTCTGAGTGGTGTAAAGTGATATCTCATTGTGGTTTTGATTTGCATTTCTCTGATAATGAGTGATGTTGAGCATCTTTTCATGTGTTTGTTAGCCATTTTTATGTCTTCTTTGGAGAAACATCTGTTCAATTCTTTGGCCCACTTTTAAAAACCACATGATGTGAGTTTTTTAAAAAATTATTTCCTCTTTTAACTGACCCAAAACACCCCATGAGCTAACAAAAATAAGCCACTTAGATTTGATCAACAATAGTCACGTAATAAATCACAAGCATGAACAGGATGTGGAGGAAGCATGTGTCATATCTAACATAGACTCCAGCTTCGGAAGAAAATGTGGTCTTGGAGACAGCCCTGTGTGCTAGAGTTAATCCTCTTGCAACAAAAAAGGGCAGGGAAATCCCAAAGTAGACTCTTCTCATGACTATAGATAACAACCTACTAAAGACTTCAAATAAATCATATCTTTATCCTGCCATAAATTCTACCCAAACTGCAGCTCTTCTTTCGTGTGTGTATACACACGCTTGTGTCAGAGACAGTGGTAAATAAAAAGAGAAGAAAAAAATCATGCCAAGGTTATATTAAAAAGGGATACTAAAATGAATTCTAGTCCATATTAAAGAGTTCAAAGCAAACTACACAAAAAATGAAGACACAGTATAAAGAAAACAAGAGGTTAACCTTTCCAAATCCAAATTCCAATCCATCTGTACACAGATCCTTTGCATCTCTGAACACCCTGGATCTAGAAAACCCAAACAATAGCTCTGATATACATTAATCAACCAGACAGTACCAAAACTGTTTCTTTACAGACTTATTCAAGTGGCAATATTTTTAATATAATTTACAATGTTCTGCAATCTAGAGGCCCTCAGAAAATATTAGTTGGTTCACTGACTGGAAGAACCAAGTCTCTACTTCAAGGGCCGCTTTTTTAGGCATTTAATGGTGATCTCAATTAGACAGGCTTCCCTCCCTGGTGGCTCTGCCTGCCAATGCAGGAGATGCAAGTTTGATCCCTGGATTGGGCAGATCCCCTGGAGAAGAAATAGCAACCAACTCCAGTATTCTTGCTTGGAGAATGCCACAGACAGAGGAGACCAGCAGGCTACAGTCTATGGGGTCACAAAGAGTTAGACACGAATTAATGACTAAACAACAACTCAATTAGATATGGAATCAACAGCCTAATTCAGAGCAACTAGAGCTTTGACATGGCATGACACACATCCAGTTAAAAAAGACTAATTTCTCTTAACCCCTAAAATATCAACAGGAAAACTAAAATGCAAGTGTAAAAAGTTAAAACTCGAGATATGTGCCTGACTCTTATGCATTTAATATTTAATAAACCCCTCTAAACACTTACAATTAAGGCAGAAAGAAGAAACATACGAACACCACAAAGCATGGACTTCATTTCCCTATTTGCTTCCCCTTTACACTAAACAGACTGTTGGAAGTTTAAGCACAGTGCTTTGGCTCCCCCAAACGACACTTTCAGAACACAATAATCCTGCCCCAGAGAAAAGAAAGTGATGCCACCTGAAAGTGAGTTCCTGCAGTGCATATGCATTAGGGGAAACCTATGAAGCATGCGATTCAATTTTGGAACTGTCATCTCTCACCTACCCCACTATCAACCTAATCAAAGGAAAATACATTCGACCAAGACTTAATCTTTAAGTCTCAAAAGGTGAAGGAATTACATGAAGAAGAAAACAGAAGGTGAAACTACTGTACTGAAGTTTGTGTCACAGAGGTATTTATGTTCAAGAAAATTGGGAGCTATTTATAAAAACAGCTTAAAGTGAACTGTGATTCCCTGGCAGCTCGGTGGTAAAGAATCTGTCTGCCAATGCAGGAGAAGCAGGAGACACAGGTCCAATCTCTGGGTCAGGAAGATCCCTTGGAGGAGAAAACGGCAACCCACTCCAGTATTCTTGCCAGGAAAATCCCATGGACAAAGAAGTTTGGCAGGCTACAGTCGCAAAGAGTCGAACACAACCAAGCACACAGCACATACTAATAAAGTGAATTATATACAGGTGACCCTTGAACAACACAGGTTTGAACTATGTGGTTCCACTAACATGGGGATATTTTCCAAATAAATGTGTACTATATTCCACACAATCTACTGTTTGTTAAATCCAAGGATAGGGAGCTACAGCTGACTACAAAGTTACACGTGGATTTTGACCACGCAAAGGGGAGAGATGTCATCACCTCTGACCCCCATGTTGTTCAAGGGTCAACTAAAATTATCACAAAAATTAGTTCCACAATTATAACCAACTAGACTTCAGAAACCAAATATAACAGCTAATTAGATCACTTGCTTAATTTTAAACATTCAATCCAACTTCTAAAGGTACAAGTATTATTTAGTTTTGAGTTTATATGTAAAACCAAAGTACTTAATAAATGATAATATAACTAACGTTTAGTAAATATTTACTATGTACCAAGAATTATGCCACTTACACAGATAATTTCATTTGGTTTCACAACAATCGTGCAAGGGCTATGATGTTCTAATGAGGCGCTGAAAGGTTAGGCAACTTACCCAGGGACATGAATCCACCATGAGATTCCTCTTCCCAGGTATTCTCACTCACACTCTCCCTGAGCAATCTCCTCTTCCACCATTCAAATATTACCACTGCATGGTATTTTGATTATGGATTCCCATGACCTCTTCAACACATTTTGAAATGTCCACTGCCAATCGTTGTATACCAGCTCTCACAGAAATATTTTCAGGACTGAAAGTACTAATACTATCCTTCCCCAAAACATCCTCCTATTTCTGTACTCCCGACCACCACTGACCTGACACTGCCCCTGCACTCCACCCTACAGAGCCTGGCCCTATCTTCCCCTCAGAGCCCATCAGTCACCATACCCCCAGGCAGCTTCCGTAACTGCCAGCCCTGCCCGCTGCTCTCCACTGCCAGTCTGGCTGCAGGTCAGACTCTCGGCAGGCCTTCAGCTGGCCAGTCACTCACTCAACAAACTCTTCTCTTTATTAACGAAGAAATCAGCAATATCCTTACAGAACACCAGCAGAAGTCTCAACGGGCTATTACATGGCAATCTCTTTTCTTCTTAACTTTTAATTTTAAAATAATCACAGACTCACAAGACATTGCAAAGGCAGAGCAGAGAGGCCCTGCAGGCCTCTGCCCAGAGCCCACAGTGACCCATTTCACCAAATGCAGGCAGCAGTGCAGGCAGGAAGGTGACCTCAGCAAACCAAGCGCACCCCTCTGCCACGGTGCCACGTCTGCAGACCTGTGGGACAACCACCACTGACAGGAGTCACTTTCACCCCGAGGGTCTCAGTGCTAATCAATCAATCCCATTAAGCCTTTAACAGACTAATCTTCAAGTGTGGCTAGCATGGAGCTTCACTGTAAGATACACGTGAGAATTCTGCGGCAATTAAATGACATTCAGTGACAAGAGTGTGTGACATCTAGACTTCCGAAGGGGTGAGAGTTATGTCACGGTTAGGAAAGTGTGACAACGGAGCCACGTCTGTGTCCCAACTGGAAAGCAGAGGAAGAACCCCCTCTCCATGCCTACACGAAGGAGAAGCTGCTGCTGGCGCCAGAGGCGGGGACCAGGGCCTGCCCTACCCAGTGCTCAGAACACAGCTCCAGCACCATGGAGCCTCCACAGGGGCAGAGAGAGACCATCCTAACCCCCATCCCTGTCCAAAGCATCACTCCAGTCTATCTTCAGGACCTACCTGCAGACTGACAAGCTGAATTTCACAGCTCCTAGGTTCAAATGCAACGTTCTCTCAATGGTTTATGATGCTTCAAATTCCTCTCTGATGCTGTTTACACCCACCACCATTATCATCATGAATTAAAATATAATTACATTTTGAAAAAATACAATTCTTTTAACGATTAACATTCCTCAAGACTAGTGTGTTGTTGTTTAGTCACTAAGTCATGTCCGACTCTGCAACCCATGGACTACAGCCTGCCAGGCCCCTCTGTCCATGGGATTCCCCAGGCAAGAATACTGGAGTGGGTTGCCATTTCCTTCCTCAGGGGATCTTCCTGATCCAAGGACTGAACCCAAGTATCCTGCACTGGAAGGCAAATTCTTTACTGTGTGAGGCACCATGGAAGCCCCTCAAGATGGGCTACTTTAGGTAATAATCATAAGTTTATAATTTCTAGGAATTATTTCTACACTAAAGACCAGAAATCCCTATATGGACAGCACAATCCCAGGGAAAAGACACCTCACCGTATGCTCCATGAGACTGTTAGGGGAAGCACACTGACTGAAACCACCCACCCTGGCCAGGCACCATGGTAACCATTTGCATGAGTTGTTTAATGACAGGAGATCCTGATAAGGAATAGGGAACTAATAAGCCACCACCAACCAGACGAGCTCGGGAAAGGTCTACAGGAGACAGGAAGTGTGTCCGCCCACTTCCCAGAATTCCTCTCACTAGTATCCATCTTGGCTGAGCTATGCCTGCGCAGCAGCCCCTTAGCACAGGCCAGGGGCCTCAGACCCCGCACGGAGGGGCATCCTCCTCCTGCCTGGGATTCCAGGGACAGTGAGTGCACAGACACCACGGGGGACAACATGCGATGTGTGTGTACAGACCACACTTGGTCTAGATTCAGGTCATCAGAAACAGGTCTTTATACACCACCAGAATATAAAAAAGGAACAAGAAACAGTCAAGAGGATACGGGCAAGTCACCATGCAGAGCTGCCCAGAGCACTGCAGGCAACCAACCCACCCGCACCGTCACAGCCACTCACACACCTCCCAACCCACCCCCACCGTCACAGCCGCTCACACGCCTCCCAAC
>ML661334.1:3837535-3921151 GCA_007570785.1 Antilocapra americana | reverse complement strand
ACCCACCCCCACCGTCACAGCCGCTCACACGCCTCCCAACCCACCCCACCGTCACAGCCGCTCACACTTCTCCCAACCCACCCACACCATCACAGCTGCTCACACTTCTCCCAACCCACCCCGCACCATCACAGCTGCTCACACTTCTCCCAACCCACCCCCCACCATCACAGCTGCTCACACCTCTCCCAACCCCCCCCCCCCCATCACAGCCCCCCCCCCCTCCCCCCACCCCCCCCGCACCATCACAGCTGCTCACACTTCTCCCAACCCACCCCGCACCATCACAGCTGCTCACACTTCTCCCAACCCACCCCACACCATCACAGCTGCTCACACTTCCCCCAACCCACCCGCACCATCACAGCTGCTCACACTTCTCCCAACCCACCCCACACCAGCACAGCTGCTCACATTTCTCGCATGCACACCTCTCACCATCACGACTGCCCACACTTCTCCCACACACACCCCGCACTGTCACGACTGCTCACACTTCTCCCAACCCACCCTTCACCGTCACAGCTGCCCACACTTCTCCCACGCTCACCCCTCACTGTCACAACTGCCCAGAGTCCCACAAAGGTGTCCAGAATATCCAGATGGGACCATGGCCCCTGTAGTCCAGAACCCCGAGGCTGGACAAAGAATCTCTCCTCCTAAGAATCTGAACAACCAGTGGCCCCCATAACTTCTCCTGACTGGTTCAATTCAGTTACTCCCACCCCAGTGTTAAACCTGCTCATGGATTTTGGTTTACACTGATCTTTGAATATTACATGAGTCTACTGTTGAACATGAACTAAAACATGCAATGTAAAAAAAGAAATGTTTCTTAAAACATTTCAGAGAAGAAAAGCAAAAAAGTGTATGGAAAAGTCATGGGCTGGATAAAGAGCCCCTCCCCAACGATGTTTCCCAAGAGGCAGCACACATATTATACAGGGAAAACCACTTACAGTTTATTTATTAATAACACATTGGTTTCCATTTTTGCTCAAAACTGGCAGCTAAAATAAACATCTCAGTAAACTAATCTTACTGCTTTAATTTTCACTTTGGTATAAATCTCCAGCTCATATCTGTGTTTGTGTGTGCCTTTGATGGGTCATGTCAGCATCTATTCCATTTCACTGCCACTGAAGGACTAACTAGAAAGAAATCTGCTCACATATTTAGTAACAAGCTTCATGATTTACACTTTTCAAAAAACCTACAGGTCTGACTTTTGGATTCCAATTCTATCACTCCACCCTGGGGAGGTTACCTAACCTCTCTGAGTTTCGGTTTCCTTGAGGAACTGTTGTGAGGATTAAAGTATATAAAGCATGGGAAGTGTATAGCTCAGTGCCCGCCATTCAGTAAACAGACAACAAACGTTAGCTCTTAGTGACCGACTCCTATTATTTTCCTGTACCACCAGGCAGAACAAACCTCAACAAGCATCTGTCCATCCAGTCATCCACAAGTAGTCCCTCCCGAGGGAGCAAGGACCTGTGCAAGCCGTCCGCAGCCCCCCAGGTTTCCAGCACGCATGCAGAGGCCTCACTCCTTGGGTCAGGACTGAGGAGTAAAAAAGCTGGATATATCTGGTCACTGGGCTCCAAACAGACGACAGAGTCTTGTGCCCACAAGCTGCACGGGTCTCAGATCTGGAGCGCACACTCTAACCAGAGAGGGACAGGGGAAAAGCCACCCCTCTGTGCCAGGTATCAGTGGCTCAAGTATGGCAGCAGGAATCTGAGAGCCAGGAGATTAGCAATCGGGGCAGGCAGAGAGCAGATGGGGAGAAGCCCAGAATCTTAAGACCCGTAACATATGTCAGAAATGCCTCTAGGGGCAGTGGAGAGGGCAGGAGGGACACACGGACACAGCCTGGGCTGCCAGGGTAACCGTCCCCACTGCAGCCACACCCTGCTCTGTGACTCAGATCTAGCTGGTTGTTAACTGGGAGCGCAATAGCTCTTTCCGCGCACTTCCACTAGCCCTCCACACTCCAGTTCCTGTTCGCATTCACAGACTCAGATAAGGTGATCTGACCCAGGCTCTGAACTAGTCCACAACATGACTTCAACTAAAAAGGATTAAACTTTCAGGGAGCTTGGGGGTAACAGGAAAAGGCTGGACAGATTATGGAATGAAAAAATAATGTGAACATTAAAAAACTATCTCTTTTGAAACACCTTCAGAAAACATGAGTAACACTTTACAATGTAAATGTTGAACTACAGAAAATGTCAGAACACTAAAAGTGATATTTAGTAAAATTAATTTAATTCTTTTAGGAGCTTGATATTAACATATATATAACATTATAAGACAATTAGGACATAGCTCTATATATGGGAAACTAGTTAATTTACAGTCATACACTTTTTTCAAGGGCAAAGTCAAAGGCATGGACTCATCAACAATGAGAGTACAAGGAACCCTAGATTCCTTGTAAAAGTTATGGGAAATTTTTTTTAAAAGATGACTTTCCCAGGACTTCTCTGGTGGTCCAGTGGTAAAGAATCCACCTGTCCATGCAGGGGATGCAGTTCAATCCCTTGTCTAAGAAGATCCCACATGCCACGGAGCAACTAAGCCCAGGTGCCACAACTGCTGAGCTTGTACTCTGGAGCCCAGAATCCACAACTACTAAGTCCGCGTGTTGCAGAGCCTGTGCTCAGCAACAGGAGAAGCCGCCACAATGAGAAGCCCGCGCAGCACCACAAAGAGCAGCCCCCACAGGCCGCAACCACAGAAAAGCCTCAGCAGCAATGAGACCCAGCACAGCAAATAAATAAATAAACTTACAAAGAAAGAGAAGACTTTCCCAAGTTATTTATGACTGCTTGGAAGCCTATAGGCAATTCAACTCCAGCATGCCTGCTTCATAATCTTGGAACATACAACCTCCTTTCACACCCGAAGGCAAACACACCCTTTCATCAGGTTATCTCCCGCTCATCCCTGTTAGGTCTGAAAGCCCACCAAGGACTGAGTGTGTCTAACCGCTGCTGCCCCCTCCTCCAGGCCCCTCACCACTCCCATCACAGGCAAAGCCCCATCAGAAGTTCCGGGGAAGGCATCCACGCTTTTCACACATGTTCTCTGGTGTGTCCTGCTCTTACATCTGCATGTCCTGTCTCAGCTGTATCATCACACTCCCTATTGGCTAAAATTCATTCTGTGTCAAAAGGAAAGATCAAAGGTACATGTATTTCTCCATTTCACCGATACCACATTAAAATCATTTTGTCTTATTGGTAGGTTTATAATAACTTGTAAATATGTCACAGAGGGTAAGGCATGAAGAGGGTCATGTACATCACACGAATGGCTTTTTCATATTTTAAGTAAGAGAAAAAAAAGAGTTGACCACATGATGGATGCACATTCCACAAGAGCTTAAACAACCTGAGTGAGATCAACTGACAATATAATAAGGGCCAAAATGATCAGAAAACTATGTCCTGAATCTCAAGGCCAACTTGCAAAAATCTAAGAAATAAGCATATGCAAGGGAACATCAAAAACTATCTTAAAATTCTACACACATAAAACTATTAAATCGATATAAAATCAATGTTCCAATGTTAACTGGAAAAAAGCATTCAGAAGTCCTAACACATTCGCATAACTGACATTTTCAATAACAAATGACAAATTAAACTTCAACTCATGTTCACTGAAAAGAAATTATTGGCCAAAAATGACATAAAATAATGTCTACAGTAGAAAAAATTCAGATGTCAAACTACAAAGGATAAGAAACAAATTAAATAAGCGATTCACAGTTTTGCACATACTTGTTTTCAGGGAGTCAGGCAACAGGGTAACAACCACGCTTGCCTTCTCTCAAAACCTGCACTCCTTGAACATATTTGCCAACTGACCGACACGTGTTCTATTTAACATGAAGTGGAGTTTTCATCTGTGACATACAAAATCCTCTCCAACTCAGATAGTCAGCCTCCCTTTCCCTGCCATTCAGCACTATCCTCATGAAAAGCATCCTGCCATTAGCCACTGGCATTCCAAATCAAATGAAAAATATGTGATTGTCCTGAGAAGGTTTTTAAAAAAAATCAAGGTAAATTATAAGCTGCTATTAGACTCTGAACTGCAGCAGCACAGGGACCCTTTGTCGGGGAGGCTGTCAGCTGTGAAAGCCTGACCTCTGCCTGACCAGTCAGCTGAAGAAGCGCTCAGAGAATCTGCTGCGCCTCTCCATTCACCTTTACTGTGACATGAGGTTAAGTCAATCAACTCCGCAATGAGAGGCCCAAAACAGTCCCAACAGACAGCAATATCTATTCATTTCTTATTCTTCTAGAAATTTCAGATTGAAAATCCAAGTTAACTACATGTAAGTGTAAGAATGAAAAATATCAGCTTTTCCTTTTGAATACTTCATATTAAAGCTTTCTGTTATGTGTCATGAAGACTCAAAATCTTCCAGACATCAGAAAAGAGTCAGATAACAAAGGGCTGCCTGAGCCAGAAACAGAATCAAGAGTCCCACATCTGGTAACTGCTCCATCCTCACCTCCTCCTATTTTTATCCAATAAAACTACATCAGCCATAGCAAACTGAACAAAAACAAAATTTAAGATAAAACACTATGCAACAAAATTATTTTTTCCATACATATTTCTCCATAAAAGCAAAAATAATGCAATTTAACTATAACACTGCATCTCCTAACATAAAAATGTCACTGCAGCATTAACGAAACAGAAGATGTAGAAATGCACACAAACACAGCACACAAGCCCCTGAAGTCCAGGCAGACCCTAAGCTGAGGGCACCAGTGACTGTCCAGCTTCTGTGACACAAAGACCAAGAGGGCCTGTGGCTCTCCATCCTCTGCTACTTCCTTCTGCCTCAACTTAGGCAAGTCTATTATACACCAAGACCAGTTTATGTGACTAATTCTAATAACTTTTCCCTACCCCTTGCTTTATCCTGAGTCTAAAAACATGGATCCTGAGCCTAAAAGCATCACTGACACCTGTTTTAACAGAGAGCAAGCCAAAATGCTAAATAAAAGTGAAGAAAACGTTGGAAATTAGAAGGACTACAGGGATCGAAGGACAAGCTCATCAACAGCACCGGACTTGAGGTGCCTTACCCACCAGGAGGAGGTGCCGGGAGGGGACCAGGGGGAGGGGAGGACAGGTCTCCACAAGGACAGCGATGACAATCTGTCCACAAGTGACTTTTCTCCAGGCCCCACAACACTTTCTCACTCCACATGCCATGCATCCCCACCAGCTACAAATACTTGGTCAAGGTTTACCTACAGTATTTATTTCAACAAGAAAGCATGTAACACTCTATACACCTCCACCCACAGTTCTGATAAACCATGCTCTGCTCCCCTGCCCCCCAGAGGACTAGCTCTAGCCTATCTACCCACCTAAAATCACTGATCTAGAAAAGCCAAACAGTCACCCAAGAAGCCAAAGCTACTGTTCTTTTTAGAAACTGTATGGGACCCCTGTCCACCATAATGTACAAATGTGAATAATGCTCCCTTCAGCCAATCTTCCATTTTTATCCATATTTCTACATCTTACTTTAATGTATATGTTTATTCAGATGTCCCTCAAATGGCATGGAAAATAAAACAGAAAATAAATAGTTATAGCAAACAGACTAGAAGCAACCAGAGCAGTATTAGAAACCAATCACAACTGGCAACACACTTGTTAAAAGTATGCATATATTTCCCATAAATTACTGTTTCCTATAATAAAGACCCAAAATACATTTCTTTAATTGTAGCAAAACATACCAATTTAATAACCTCAAAATTCTCCAGAATATATGCATTTGCTGCCTGTGAACATACACATCAGCCACAGTACTAAACATGCCATACACTCTATCTCGTTTAACACTCATAAATCAGTGAAGTGGGAACTGTGATTACTCCCAATGTGAAGATGAGGAGACTGAAGCACACATTCAAAAATTACATAGTTTAAGTCTAGATTGACTTTATGCTACTTATAAACCAGCAAGTTCACCCATTACTCCTTAATGCAGGCTGACAGAAGACTCTTTGCAACCCCATGGTCTATACAGTCCATGGAATTCTCCAGGCCAGAATACTGGAGTGGGTAGCCTTTCCCTTCTCTAGGGGATCTTCCCAACCCAGAAATCAAACCCAGGTTTCCCGCACTGCAGGCAGATTCTTTACCAGCTGAGCCACCAGGGAAACCCAAGAATACTGGAGTTGGTAGTCAATCCCTTCTCCAGGGGATCTTCCCAACCCAGGAATCAAACCAGGGTCTCCTGCACTGCAGGGGGACTTTTAACCAACTGAGCCATCAGGGAAGCCCCAACAGAAGATACAGGCTCCTGCGTTGGAAGCAGCAAAAGAAGCAGCATGCTTCTGTGGTTCTCCTCCCCACAAATTCCTCAAGAGCATCATGACACAGCCCAGATGAATGCTTCAGTACAGTAAGCTTGCACTGCAGCTGAGGAGCCCCAACTATATGTAACAGAAAGACATTATCTCATCCCCGGAGGCTGCCTGCTAAAAACACAGCTGTGAAAAATGGCCCAGGATCAGGACCCTGCATTCCCAACATACCCAGCAGGGTGTGTAGGAGCAGGAGAGACCCTCGGAGGGAGGCTTTTGCCCAACATTGATACATGCTGGACTGTTATGCACCATTAATAAAATGCATTCCAAAACTTTAACTTTGTTCCCTAAATTTAAAACTGTAATAATTGAGATTGCTGAGGCTTCTGGTTAAAAATGGCAAACTGAACATAAATACTTACATTCAATTTACTTTTTCATATCTCAATCATAAAACAAAAACAAAGAGACAGTAACAAAATAACAGTAGGGGACTTTAACACTTACTTAACATTAAAGAATGGACACGACTGAGCGACTAACACTTCCGCTTCCACAAATCATCCAAATAGAAACTCACTAAGAAAATACTGGCCTTTAATAACACATATAAACAGATGAACTTAACAAATATAGAGAGAGCAATCCATCCAAAAGCAGCAGAATACATTCTTTTCAAGTGCACACAAAACATTCTCTAAAACAAGTCACATGCTAGGCCACAAAAGAGTTCCGAAAACTTTAAGACTGAATTCATAACAAGCATCTTTTCTGACCACAACACTATAAGACTAGAAATCAACTACAAGAAAAATACTACCAAAAGAAAAATACATGGAGTCTAAACAACATGCTACTGGACTTCCCTGGTGTTCCAGTGGTTAAGAATCCACCTGTCAATGTAAGGAACATGGATTTGATCCCTGTCTTGGAGGGACAAGCCCACCCTGAAGCCCACATGCCTGAGAGCCCAGACTCGCAACTAAAGAGCAGCCCCCACCCACCACAACTAGAGAAAGCCAACAGCTATGAGACCCACTGCAGCCATAAACAAATACACACACACCTAACAAATACTTTAAGATTAATAAAAATATATGCTTCTAAACAACCAATGGGCCCCTTAAGAAATCAAGAGGAAGTCAAATTACATGGAAACAAATGAAATGGAAAGACAATAATCAATCAAAAATCTATGGGATGCAGCAAAAGCAGCTCTAAGAGGAAAGTTTACCGTAATATAAGCCTACCTCAAGAAACAAGAAAAGGGACTTCCTTGGTGGTCCAGTGGTGAAGAATCTGCCTTCCAATGCAGGGGACATGGGTTTGATCCCTGATTGGGGAACTAAGATCCCACATGCTGTGGGACAATGAAGCCCATGTGCTCCAACTACTGAGCACACACACTCTAAGGCCACACACCACAACCCCTCTGGAGCCTGCATATCACAGTGAGACGGGAGCCTGCAGACCACCACAAAGAGCCCACACACCACAAGGAGCAGCAAACACAGCCAAACACAAAAACAAACATTAAGAGCAAAAAAGAAGAAAAATTTTAACCAAGTTAACCTTACACCTAATGGAAGTGGAAAAACAATAAAACTCAATTAGTAGAAAGACATAATAAAAACCAAAGCAAAAATAAATGAAATAGAGACTAAAAATCAGAGAAGATCAGTGAAACTAAGAACTTGTTCTTTGAAAAGATAAACAAAATGGGTAAACCTTTAGCTAGACTCATCGAGAAAGAGAGAACTCAAAATATTATGTGAAAAAGGAAAAGTTACAATGTCACAGAAATACAAAGGATCGTAGGTGATTACTACAATTATACACCAATAAAATGGACAATGTAGAAAGAATGGACAAATTTCTAAAAATGTACACTCTCCCAAGACTGAATCAGGAAGAAATAGAAAAATGTGAACAGACCAATTATCAGCATTGAAACTGAAACAGTAATCAAAAATCTCCGAGCAAACAAATGTCCAGGACCTGATGGCAACACAACTGGAGCATACCAAAGATTTAAAGACCTAAAATCTATCCTTCTCAAACTACTCCAAAAACTGAAGCGGAAGAAACACTTCCAAATTCATTCAATGAAGCCCACGATACTATGATAGCACAAGACAAACACATGGCAAAAAAAAAAAATCACTGATAAACACAGGTACAAACATCTTCAACAAAATACAAGTAGAACAAATTCAACAACACATTAAAAGGAAAATATACTATGATCATATAGGATTTACCCCAGACATGTAAGGATGCTTCAATATCTACAAATCTATTAGGTATGATGTACAACTAACAGAGAATAAAAATCATATGATCATCTTAGATGCTAAAAAAGCTTTTGACGAAGGTCAAAAACCACTTATGGGAAAAACACTCAACAAAGAGAGAACAGAAGGAATATCCCTCAACATAAAGGTCAGATATGACAAATCTACCACCAACATCATATTCAACAGTGAAAAACTGAAAGCATTTCCTTTAAATTCAGGAACAAGATAAGAGTGCCACTCTCGATTCTCACTCAGCATAGCACTGGAAGTCTTAGTTACAACAATCAGACAAATAAAAGAAATAAAAGGAATTCAAATTGGAAAGAAAGAAGTAAAACTGTTACTGTTGACAGATGACATGATGCTATACCCAGAAAATCCTGAAGAGGCCACTTTAAAACTATTAAAACTAATAAATGAATCTTGTAAAATTGCAGGATATAAGATTAATATACACAAATCTGCTGCATTTCCATACACTAACTATGAACTATCAGAAAGAGGAATTAAGAAAACAATCTCATTTACAACTGCACTCACAAGAATAAAATATCTGAGAGAAAATCTAACCAAGGAAGTAAAAGACTTGTATTCAGAAAACTTAAAGACGCTGATAAGAGAAACGAAAGATGACACAAGCAAATGGAAAGGCGAAGCGTGCTGATGGACTGGAATAAGTAACATTGTTAAAGTGATCGTACTGGGCTTCCTTGATGGCCTTGTGATTAAGAGTCCACCTGCTGGTTCAGGGAACACAGATTCCTTTGTCCAGGAAAATTCCACAATGGTATAGGGTAGCTGAGCCTATGTACTGCAACTACTAAGCTGGCATTCCAGAGCCCACGAGTTGTAACTAATTAGCCCATGTGCTGCAACTACTGAAGCTCGTGTGCCCTAGAACCCATGCTCCACAAAGAGAAGCCACAAGAAGCCTGTACACCACAACAAAAAGTAGCCTCTGCTTGATGCAACTAGAGAAAGCCTGCACACAGCAATAAAGACCCAGTGCAGCTAAATAAATATTTTTTTAAAAATGACCATACTACCTAAGGCAAATTACAAGGTCAGTGCAATTTCTATCAAAATACAAATGGCATTTTTCACAGCACTAAAACAAATTATTCTAAAATCCATGTGGAAACACAGGAGATCCCAAGTAGCGAAAACAATCTTAAGAGAGAAAAAACAAAACTGGAAGAATCATACTCCCTGATTTCAAACTACACTACAAAGCTACAATAAACAAAACAGTATGATACTGCTGCAAAAGGAGATACATTAGATCAATGGGACAGAATAGACAGTCCAGATATAAACCCATACTTATGTGGTCAATTAATCTAAAACAGAGGTGTCAAGAATATACAATGGGGAAAAGGCAGCCTATTCAATAAGTGATGTTGAGAAAACTGGACAGGTACAAAAAGAATCAAATTGAACTACTCTCTCACACCAGGCGCAAAAATAAACTCAAGATGGATTAAAGACATAAATGTAAGACCTGAAACCATAAATCTCCAAAAAGAAAATAGGTAGCACATTCTTTGACTTTGATCTTAGCAGTACCTTTTTGTATATGTCTCCTCGGGCAAGGGAAATAAAGGCAAAAATAAACAAATATGACATCAAACATAAAAGTTTTTGTACAAGAAAAGGAACTATCAAGAAAATGAAAAGGCAACTTACTGAGTGGGAGAATATATTTACTAACAATATATCTGATAAAGGTTAATATTCAAAATGTACAAAGAATTCATACAATTCAACATAAAAAAAAAACAGACTAAAAAAATGAAGAGAGAAGCTGAACAGGCATTTTTCAAAGAAAATATACAGATAGCCAGTAGGCACATGAAAAGATGCTCAGCACCACTATACATCAGGGAAATGCCTATCAAAGCCACAATGAGATGGCATCTCACCCCTGTCAGGGTGACTACCATTAAAAAGAGACCAAACAACATGTGCTGGGGAGGAGGTGCAGAGAAGCGAGCCCTTGCGCACTCTTGATGGGGCCGCAAACTGGTGCGGCCACTATGGAAGACTCCTCAATAAACTAACACCTGCACAGCCACCATCCAGCAATTTCACTTGTGGGTGTTCACCTAAGAAAACAAAAACACTAGTTCAAAATGATACATGCATTCCAATGTTTACTGCAGCATTATTTACTGTAATCAAGATATGAAAACAACCTAAGTATCCACTGATAAAGCAATGAGTAAAGAATGGTATGTCTGTGCGTGTGTGTATACACACACACACACACACACACACACACACACACACACAAGAATATTACTCAGCCATTAAGGAAATCTCGTCACTTGCGACAATATGATGGACCTACAGGGTTATTATGCCAAGCGAGATAAGGTAAACAGAAAAACATACAATGTAACCTTATTTGCATGTGAAATCTAAAAAACAAAACAATGAAAACAGAACTACAGATACAGAGAACAAACATATGCTTGCCAAAAGGCAGGGGGCAGAAGGTAGGTGAAATAGGTAAGGGAGATTAAGAAGTACAAATCTCCAGTTTAAAAGAAATAAGTCACAGAGATATGATTAAGGAATATAGTCAATAATGCTGCAATAACTTTGAATAGTAATGTTACTTGACATTGTGGTGATCATTTCATAATGCATGCAAATGTCAAATCATTATGTAGGACTCCTGAAACTAACCTAACATTATATATCAACTACGTTACAATTCAAAAGAAAAAAAAGAAAACCACTTTGAATCAGTAACTTAAATTTCTACCTTAAGAAACTAGATGGGGAAAACAAACCAAACCTTAAACAAACAGAAGGAAAACAGTAATAAAAACTGTTAACTGATAATAAGAGTATAAGGAAGAGAAAAACAAGAGAAAAGTCAACAAAACCAAAAGTTATTTGAAAAGATCAATAAAGTTGACAACTGTACTTAAATGATAAAAAAAAAAAGATTTAAATTACTAAAATCAGGAATGAAAGAGAACACATCATAACCAATCTTTAGAAATGAAAAGGATTATAAAGGAACAGTAACTCCAGAGTTCTTTGGTGTTGAAAAAGGTCCTACTTTCCACCTACCCCTACACTGGTAGAGAAAAATAGATTATTCATACATCTTGTGGGTTTTTTTCTATAGGAAATCAGGTTACAGGTAAGCGCTGGATTTCATAAAATTGTTTGCAAGAGGTCTGATGAGAATTTAATAAGCATACCTCACTTTTGACAGAACTGCCTGGGTCTGACAGTTGCATTCTAAGTTTGTTTTGTTTCTTTGCTGCACTGGGTCTTCACTGCTATGTGAGGGCTTTTCCTAGTTGCGGCACACAGGCTCACTGCAATGGCTCCTCCTGTTGCGGAGCATGGACTCTAGGGTGTGCAGGCTCAGTAGCTGTGGCGCATGGGCATCAACAGTGGCCCTGCAACATGTGGGACCTTAGTCCCTGGACCAGGGGTCAAACCCAAGTCCCCTGCATCAGCAGGCGGATTCTTAACCACTGGACCACCTGGGAAGTCCTGGGTTATAAGTTTTGATTAGTGGCTTTGGTTAGAAATCTGAGCTCCCAACAAGTTCCCAAGCTCAGAAAGATGCTTGTAGGATCAGAGCTGGCCTTGTGTGGACTTCTGGCTGCAGGTTTTGAACAGCACTAGCTTTACACTGGTTTCCCTGTGGCTCAGTGGTTAAAGAATCCATCTGCCATTGCAGGTTCGATCCGTGGGTGGCAAAGATCCTCTGGAGAAGGAAATGGCAACCCACTCCAGTATTCTTGCCTGGAGAATACTATGGACAGAGGAGCCTGGCGGGCTACAGTCCATGGGTCGCAAACAGTCGGACACAACTGAAGCGACTTAGCAGCAGCAGCAGCAGAACACCCATTCTAATGCCCAAATATAGTCCTGACCATCGTACTGCCATCTGACTGCTCTAAGTTTCCCAAAACAGAATTTTTCTTCCTTCCCACTGCAGCACAGGCCCACCTAAAAGACAAAATATGTTTCTATCCACAATAATAATCCTTGCTAAATATATACCCAACATTTATTTTTTCTTATACAATTCCTACATGTAACTCATTCAGATCTGTCTACAAAATTATACCTTAAAACTACTCAGAGGTTTTGCTGACAAATGACTTCTAAAATAAAGTATTATCCACCCTAAACCTCACTGCTGGAAATAAGTACTACCACTTTTCTGTTTTCTTTGGAATATTATTAGCTTTAAATTTTTGGCCTAGAAGAGTCTGGTTAAAGATGAACTTTTATAAATTAAACCTTTTTGTGCTTTCATAAGTCACATATTTAAAACAGTAACTAAATAAATATGAGGCTCTGGTACTAAGGAGCCCCTTTTCTTCCAGTCATGGAAGGGAGAGGTTCACTTTGTACAAAGCCAACAGCTGTTCTTTCAGGTGAGTAGTCAGGAAGAAAATATAAAGAGAACAAACTCCACACCTTAACACCAGCACTGAAGGTCAAGGGAGATGACAACAATTGGAAATGACTATAAAAATATACTTACAGCCTCAAACTGTAAATGGCTATCCTTCAAGAAACTCTGAATTTTGTCCTTGGGTAAAATACTGAATCGAAATCGAAGGAGATCCATTTCTTGTTGAATAAACCAGCGCCTAAGATCTTCACTAAAACAGAGACAAGAAAACTGTAAGTGAAAAGTTCAAAGAGAACTTTAAAAGTCCACTGATTATTAAATCCAAGAAATTTCTATGAAACAACATTCAAACGTGAACAAGAGGCCAACAGACTGAAGTTAATTAAGAGCATCAAGCTCTCTACTATGGTAAGAGTGTGAATACAGGTGACATGCCACAATCTCCCAGGACTGAGTAAAATATGGGGAAGAAAGATGTTATGAACATAATTAGAAAAATACAGTCTAGCTGCATTATCATCAAACAACATAAAACAGTGCACTTCATTTAATCTAACTGCAAAGTATTTGTTTACATCATAAAATGGATGTAAATGCCAAATAAACCTCAAAAGTTTTTAAAGGTAATTTTACCTCTGAATAGATTATGATCAGATAAACTCTGCAAAGCAAACTTTTCTTACAGCTTTAGAGTTTATAACTTCACAAAATTTAATATGCAATAAGATACCTCAACTTTTTAAAAGTCAACATTTGTTACTATTTAGTCGCTAAGTCGTGTCCCACTCTTTTGCAAGCCCATGGACTGGAGCCCAGCAGGTTCCTCTGTCCATGGGATTTTTCCAGGCAAGAATACTGGAAAGAATACTGGGTTGCCATTTCCTTCTCCAGGGGATCTTCCCCACCCAGGGATCAAATCTACATCTCCCACACTGGCAGGAGGATTCTTTACCACTGAGCCACCAGAGAAGCCCCAAAAGTCAATATATAACATATTAATTTATAAGACAGACAGGCATTATTGTTGTTATAAAATAATTAAGCTACTCCATGTAAAATATGATTTCTTTCCTCAAACGACTTTCACATTGTCAGCAATTCATTTATTACATAAACTGCATAATCTCCAAGTGCTTTTTTAACAAAAGAAAAACTCTAGGACCAAAGCTGATCAATAATTTCTCAGTCATTATCTTGGGATAATAAATAATTCAAGATTTCCACTTGATTAGCCTATTGCCAAAAAAGAAACAGAAAAGAAACATAGTTAAGTATGCAATTTAGCCAAAATAAACATAAGAAAAATACAGTACCAAAAAAAAAAAAAAAGCAACCAACTTCTTCCTCTGGGTGGCACTACTGACTTCTAAGAAACTACCAAAGGAAAAGATACTAATCTAATGGATATCAGCCCATACATGTCAACTGGTAAAACCTGTGCAGATTCAAGTATGTGTTTGATTACAAAATCCTTCTTCCTAATGAAATCACCTCTAATTTTAAATCCTAAATGAAGAACCTCTCCCATAAAGTAAAAAGTGTTTTAATAGGCAAAATCTGCAAAAAAAATTTTTTAACTTTTAGTCAACAACTTGTTTCAAACAATTTGCTGCAACAGCGTTCAGCCCATGAACCACTGGTTTCTGATGTTATTCTGGGATTTCCTATGATGGGTACAAAACCTGTCATCCCTCCTGCATCAACTTATAGCCCAAAATGTCAGATGTGACAGTGGAGGACAAAGGTATACTCACGACTGGCAGTAAGCAAGGCGCAAAATAAAGTGAGAAATGTGATCTCTTCTTCGAGGTTCATATTCATCTTCTAAGCTTTCCTGAAAAACAGTGGCAAATGAAGAAAATAAATGCACAACGGTAAAAGGTGTAAAGAATTACTGAGTCAGCATAAGCCAACAGTGAAGCAAAAGTTCAATAACACAGATTTCATAAGATGCTCCCCAGTATGAGTATCATTTTACTTAGGTTGACAACTCGGTGAAACACAACTGAACACTACCACCTCCTGGGTTTCAGTTCAGTTCAGTTGCTCAGTCATGTCCAACTCTTAGTGACCCCATGGACTGCAGCACGCCAGGCCTCCCCGTCCATCACCAACTCCTGGAGCTTACTCAAACTCATGGCCATCGAGTCAGTGATGATATGCAACCATCTCATCCTCTGTTGTCCCCTTCTCCTCCTGCCCTCAATCTTTGCCAGCATCAGGGTCTTTTCCAATGAGTCAGCTCTTCCCATCAGGTGGCCAAAGTATTAGAGTTTCAGCTTCATCATCAGTCCTTCCAAGGAATATTCAGGACTGACCTCCTTTAGGAGGGACTGGTTCGATCTCCTTGCAGTCCAAGGGACTCTCAAGAGTCTTCTCCAACACCATAGATCATAACCATCAATTCCTCGGCACTCAGCTTTCTTTATAGTCCAACTCTTACATCCATATGTGACCACTGGAAAAACCATAGCCTTGACTAGACGGACCTTTGTTGGCAAAGTAATGTCTCTGCTTTTTAATATGCTGCCCAGGTAGGTCATAACTTTCCTTCCAAGGAGTAAGCATCTTTCAATTTCATGGCTGCAGTTACCATCTGCAGTGATTTTGGAGCCCAAAAAAATAAAGCCAGCCACTGTTTCCACTGTTTCCCCCTGGGTTTGGATCCCTATTTTCTTCCTCCCCTAACTTTCCTTCTTGTAAGAGCCACTCACTTCTTCTACCACTTCTCAGATACACCCTCAACTGTTTTCATTTCAACCATTTGGCAAAATCTAGATTCTAATCAAACCCACAGCTTATATTCTGCAGTCCTGTTCCCAAAGTGCTGAGAACTGGGAAAAAAATATACAATTATAGGAATCAGGATCATTAAAAATTCACAGCCTCTACCTCAACTGGTCACAAAGAGCTGGACACAACTGAGCAACTGAACAATAACAAACCTCAACTGGACCTTTATCAACACCCAAGAATCTTTTCAACATATATATTTTATTGAAGTATAGTTGACTTACAACGTTTCAGGTACACAGCAAGGTGATTCAGTTATACAAATATGCATATATTATTTTTGAAATTATTTTCCATCATAATTATTACAAGATATAGTTTCCTATGCTATACAGTAAATCTTTGTTGCTTTTTGCATATTTACTTTTTAATTAGAAATCTAGCATTCTATTCATACTAAGTCAAACAAGTAACAGCAAGGAATCTTTCTTCAAGTTCAACACAGTCAGAGCAAACATGTCCTGAGCACTTCCGAGGTACCAGGCACTGTTATAAGCTTTTTTAATCCATTAATCCACATAATCCTTTGGGTACCACTATATCCCTATTTTAAAGATGAGGAAACTGACTTTGTTCCAGGTCACAAGCCTGTAAGTAGAAGAGCTGGGATCTGGCCCCGTAACCATTCCTTCCCCCATCTCAGGACAACTGTTTTGATCTTCACTAGGCGGCAGCGCTCCCTGATACACCATCGTCCCCTCCCTTCATCACAGGGCCTCTCCTACTTTACAGAAAGCAAAGGCCTCAGGCCGACTCCTCAGCCCACATTCCTGCCACCACGTGTGCTACTGTCTTCCCCACTATCCCCACTGACAGATTTCTCTCTCCTACACACAGCTGATCTCACACGGAAACTCCGCAGCCTACCTGCTTCTGCCTCCTAAGGACAGGGACTAATCAACGGTCTCCCAAAGTATCTACAATCCCCCTCATCTTCTCTTACAGAACCTTCTGCTCAGCTTATAAATATATTCAAATATATGCTGCCATGTGTATGTCTGTATCTTTTTCCCTCAAAACTTTTCTATACTCAGACCTACGTCCCCGGTCTTCTCAGCTAAACATGTTGGAAGAGGAAACATTCCACACCCACCTCTCACCTCTCTCCTCCAAACTCTACCACTGTTCCACCTTCTGCCTCCATTTACAAGTCCAGATCTGTTGCACACCCTGCAGCCCTCGAGATAGCTCCACAAGCATCTGAATTACAACAAGAACTAAACTCAGTCTTCTTTCTAGTAAAGCTTGCCTCCTCTCCTGTATATCCCACCATCCACCCAGCTGTCCTCACTAGAAACCCAAGCGTCATTCTAAACTCTCCTCTTCCTTCTCCTTGTACTCAATCACTATAATCTTATGATTCCACCTTCTCACTATCTCTTCAATCAGTCAGTCCTCTTCACTCCATTCAATTTACTTGTTGTCTCCAAGCTCTTGACTGATGTTCCCCAACAGATAACGATTCTGTCCATCTGCTGTTGATATTCATCTTCTCAAAATAAAAATGAGATCACATCCATTGAGATTCAGCTCCAACACTATCTCATCTGGGAAGCCCTCCTCAACCTGAGCTAGTTTTCTGTGCTTCTGGAGTTTCTGGTTGTTGTTTAGTCAAATCATGTCCCACTCTTCTGCAACCCCATGGACTGTAGCCTGCAAGGCTCCTCTGTCCATGGGATTTCCCAGGCAAGAATACTGGAGTGGATTGCCACTTCCTTCCCCAAGGGATCTTCCCAACCCAGGGATAGAACCCACAACTCCTGCACTGGCCGGCAGATTCTTTACCGCTGAGCCACCAGGAGAGCAAAACAGAGTTCCTGGAGCACACATCAAATAATAGCATTTGTCACCTTGACCGCACAGGACACATCTGGCAATATCTAGAAACACAGCCTAGAAGCCAGAGATGTCAGTGAGCTCCTAAATGCACCATGGAATCATCAGGTCCCGAATGTCCACATTCCCAAGGTGGAGACACCCTGACGCACTGGAGTTTGCCTGCATGTCAATCATCCCTCGTGGTCAGTAGGTTCCTTCAGAGAGAGTCTTTTTTAAAGCTCTGTGCATAATACAAGACCTTTCCCACAGTTACTACCAGTACATACACAAACTGAAGGAACATCTCTGTCCATCTTTTACTTACTCTGTAAGAAAATTTGAGCTTCCGAAGTTCAGCCTCCAGCTTACTCTGATACTGCTCAGTGCCCTTCACGTAGCTTACACCAAGATTCTCAACTGATTTTAGCACTAGAAAAAATTTGAAGAACAGAAGAAAGGGGGGGGGAATTATAAATGCAAGGTAATTTTAAAAAACTAAATCCAAGACAAATCTATGGATAGCAATTCCATAATTACTTTTTATAAAAGATGACAATACTTAAGCTTCACTTTCTATAAGTTATATATGTTATATACATACAACTTATAAGTTATAGATGTTATATATATACAACTTATAAGTTATATATAAGAGAATAATCTCCAACCATATGCGGAAAATAACTACATCCCACAGCATAACCTCATACCAGGGATTCTCAACCAGAAGGGAGAGAGGGATGGGAACAATCACTGATGTACTGAGCATCACTGCTGAGGGATGCACAAGTGTGTCAGCGTGCACATCCATCCCTCATGTGGAGCCAGTTGTGAGGCAGCTATTTCACCAACTCAGCACAGACTCTTCAGAAGACAGTCCGTCCCTTCATGATGAAGCAGAGAAGACACAGCAGTAAAGAAGCAAATGAGCCACTCTGACTAGATGCTACATTCTGTCCAAAGGCTCCTGAAGCCCCTGTCAAAACATTTCTCAGATGAATTCTTCTTCTATTGGTAGGAAAAAAGAGATTAACTCAAGAATGAAAAACTTCTGCAATGAATCCTGAACATAAAGCCATGTCCAGCAGGGACCTCCGTATTATGGTCTCCCAAACCAAACTTATTCTCTGCCCCTCAATCCTGCTCCTCTTCCTGCCACCCACCTCTAACAACAGCACTTCTACCCACCAGATCAGCCACCCTGGAACTTCAGCCACCCCCACCCGATCCCCCAAGCATTTCCTCACACCCAAGCAGTCATCAAACTCTGTCACTTACACCTCCTTGATATCCCTTCAATCTCTCCCTTCGTGTCCCAGCCTTACCATCTCACCTCCAGGGCCAATCAGCAGGGACCCTTTTCAACCATTGTCTTAACTTCTATGAGGCATCTGACACTGCTAAGCTTCCCAGAGCGCATTCTCCCTGTCCTTTACTCTTTCATTCCGCAAACAGGTAATACAGGTACTCTGTACTAGCAATTCTCACCCAGCTCCTCCAAGAATGGCTAACAGTATCTCACTTCTACTTCTGATCTTCCCAACAGGATACACTTTGGAACATAAGCTCTGCAGGCAGTGCTATTGCTGCACTTGACACCTAACATTTCTTTCTTCCACTAACACAGAGAAGACAAGCAGGCTCAAGAAAATTGCTACATCCTTCTTACACCCCAATAGTCCAGCATTAGCTTGGTGCAAAACGCCCTAGGTCACCCACAGTGCTCCATCCACCTTGAACTTGTCACTTTTCCCTCCACCGTGACACTCTCTGGTGTATCCAACTCTTCGTTCAGACCAATATCTCAGCTTGCAAAAACCCCTCCCTTCCTCTCTAATGAGAAACTGCTACTCATCCTTCAAGATCCAGGTCACATTTCAAATTCTCTTAAGTTTTACTTAATCAGACTAGGTCAATCACTCCCATCTCTATGTTTCAATAGCACCTCTACTACAGCACTTAAAATACTAAACTATAATTACTGCTTTGGACATCTCTCTCCATGTATTAGTATACAGCTTCAACAAAGATGAGAATTTCATTATTCAGCTCAAAATCCCTACCGCCTAGAACAAAGTGGCACTCAATAAATACACACAGTACATGGGAAAAAAATGAATGAACAGCAAAATCTCAACAGAAAAACCTCAGCAAATATTAAAGAAGGAAATAAGTTACTCTAATTTATCCCTACAAGGTGTAAGTGAGATTCTCAGGAATACAAAATTCAAAGTCAAATCACTCACATTTAACTCTATCGATAGCCAACGTTTCAAATTCTGTCAAAGATACATTTCCAGAAGGTGGCTGCAAGTAAAACTGAAGGCTATGTGGGTAGCAAGCATTCCTCTGGTCATCTGCCAATCTCAGTTTCCTCCGTTTTCCTCCAGAAAACTCCATGTTGTTACCTTGGAAGCAAGCACAAAACATGGTGGAAAGTGGAGTTAAGAAGAAAAAATAACTCCACAAAGGAAAACAACACTGATTCTGAAGCGCATGCACAACATGTTAAGAGTCGTGTCCCTGTCTTCCAGACCTTCGACAACACCGCGGGAACCGCGGTGCACAGGCCGTGGGGAGAGATGAGCGCTGCGGAGACGCTGGCAGCGGTCGTGACTTCCCTACGCCCACGGCCGGGGACGCGGCCTGTTCTCTAGGTGTCTGCGCGCTCCGCCCTGCAGGCTCTGAGCTCTCCAGCGTCAGGCTGAGGCTGCCCGAGGGCTGCGACCCCGACCTCGGAGGAAAGCGCGCTTCAGGCTAGGAACGCGACTCCGTGGGCCAGGTCCAGTTAGTTACCCGCTTCCTCCCTGACAAGCCCGGAAAACGGACGGCTGTCTCTCAGGCGCCGCCCGTCGGAGGTCCTCTCCGGAGCGTCCGGCGGCGCCGAGTGACTCGCCGCCTCCGCGGTCCCCCAGGCAGCGCGGTCTGTCAGCCCCGGCACCCGCCTCCGCCCCGACAAGCCACCAGGACGGACACGGGCCTCCCGCGCTCGCCGCTCTCCCCCTTCTCTAGGCTCGCAGGCCTCAGCGCCAGGGCTACTGTCCTTCGCAAACCCCGGCGGCTTCTCTCACCTGCAACTACACCAAACAGAGACACACCACGCCACAACCGCAATTCTCAGATGGCGGGAGAGTTTGTACGGGACCGGAAGCGGAAATGGCAGGACCGCGGAGCCCGCCCTCTCCCCCAAGCCCGCCCAGCCAAGGCTCGCGCATGCTCAGCGGGCGCTCGGGGTGGGGGGGGGTGCCCTCTGGATTTCTGTCCCCGGTACTGCGCTACGTAGCGTGGGCGAGATAAGGCGCTGCATTAAGGCGCCAGCCTCTTCAGGGGTCTGGGTTCGAGTCCCACCGCTGCCAGGTGATTTTGGGCTTCCCTGGTAGCTCAGCTGGTAAAGAATCCGCCCGCAATGCGGGAGACCTGGGTTCGATCCCTGGGTCGGGATAAGCTTCTCACTCCGGGACTCCGGCCTGGAGAATCCCATGGACTGTGCAGTCCACACGACGGAGCGACTTTCACCCTCACTGCTGCACCGCGTGTGCGTGGGGCCGCGCGGTCGGCGCCGGGTCAGCACCGCTCCAGGCCGGGCCCTGCGTGAGAACGTCGGAGCGCCCGGCGAGCGGGCGGCCGGCCCGCCGCTCCCAGAGGCCGAGGCGGGGCGGCCGCTCTTCCCCCGGCCGGCGGGCTCCGCGGGCACCCGCGTCGAGCCGGGACGCACGCCCGGGAGCGCTCGGCGTCCGCGGAAGGAGGCCGCGGGGCGCGGACAGGCGGCGAGCGCGGGGCCGACGGCGCGGCGGGCCCCACCGCGCGCGGCGGCGCTTCAGAACTGAGGCCGCCAGGTGGCGGGTCTCGCTCGCAAAAGAGGCCTCGGGAAATTCCAGTCAGGTAGGAGGGCAGGAGCCTTCTAGACGTTCAAGGTTTCGGAAATGCAGACTGAGCTAAAACTGTGTCAAGCTTCAGAGCACCTGCCCAGCCTGGGCCAAACAGGGGTTGACCCTGACCTCGTACCAGGACGTGTTCTGAGGGACTTACATGTCAGTTCATTGTATTGCCATAACCCATTTAAAAGACTCATTTGAAAAGACCCTGATCCTGGGAAAGATTGAAGGCGGGAGGAGAAGGGGAGGACAGAGGATGAGATGGTTGGATGGCATCACCCACTCGATGGACATGAGTTTGAGCAAGCTCTGGGAGCTGGTGATGGACAGGGAGTCCTGGCGTGCTGCAGTCCATGGGGTCACAAAGAGTCGGACACAACTGAGCGACTGAACTGAACCCATTTAAGGTTCTGTACTGTTCAGTTGCTAAGTCGCTTCTGAATCTTTGTGACCCCGTGGACTGCAGCACACGAGGCTTCCTTGTTCTTCACTATCTGTTCTTCACCATCTTGCTCAAACTCATATCCACTGAGCCAGTGATGCCATCCAGCCATCTCAAACTATGTCGTTCCTTCTGCTTTCAATCTTTCCCAGAATCAGGGTCTTTTCCAATGAGTCAGCTCTTCCCATCAGGTGCTTAAAGTATTGGAGTATTCCATATTCAGCATCAGTCCTTCCAATGAATATTCAGGGTTGGTCTCCTTGCAGTGCAAGGGACTCTCAAGCCGTCTTCAGCACCACAAGTCAAAAGCGTCAGTTCTTCAGTGCTCAGCATCTTTATAGTCCAACTCGCACATCCGCAGATGACTACTGGAAAAACCATAGCTTTGACTATATAGACCTTTGTTGAAAAAGCAGTCTCTGCTTTTTAACCCACTGTCTTAAGTTTGTCAACTTTCCTTCCAAGAAGCAAGCACCCTTTCATTTCATTGCTGCAATCCCTGTTATTAATCCACTTTACAGGTACGGATTGTACAACAGATAAGTTGAGTCACTTCAAAGGTCACATAGTAACTGGCAGAGCCAGGTTCAAAGTCTCAGAGACTAGCCAAGCACCACAGTGCTAACCACCAAACTGCACCAATTCCACTAATGTGTCAGTTACTGTTCAGTCATTAAGTTGTGTCTAACTCTTTTGCCACCCCATGAACCCATGAGCCCACCAGGCTCCTCTGTCTGTGGGGTCTCTCAGGCAAGGATACTGGAATGGTTGCCATTTCCTCCTCAAACGGATCTTCCCAAACCAGGGATCGAACATGTGTCACCTGCATTGGCTGGCATATTTCCTTACCACCAAGCCTCCAGGGAAGCCCTGTGAGACATTACACAGGCTTTAAAAAAAAAAATTTTATTGGAGTTTACTTGCTTTACAGTGTTGTGTTACTGTCTGTTGTAGAGCAGACTGAATACATATACATGTATCACCTCTTTGTCACCATAGAGCATTGAGTAGAGTTCCCTGTGCTATACAGTAGTATGTTCTCATTAGTTATCTATGTTATACACAGTAGTGTATAATGTCAATCCCAATCTCCAAATTCATTCCACTTTCCCTTCCCCTCTTGGTGTCTATACGTTTGTTTTCTACATCTGTGTCAATTTCTGCTTTGCAGATAGGTTCATCTATACCATTTTTCTAGATTCTACATGTATGTGTTAATATGTGATATTCGTTCTTCTGACCTTATTCACTCTGTATGACACCCTCTAGGTCCAACCAAGTCTTTACAACTGGCAGTTTCAATCCTTTTTATGGCTGAAAGTATTAGTGTTAGTTGCTCAGTTGTGTCTGACTTTTTGCTACCCCATGAACTGTAGCCTGCCAGGCTCCTCTGTCCTTGGAATTCTCCAGGCAAGTACACTGGAGTGGATTGCCCTTCCCTCCTACAGGGGATCTTTTCAACCCAGAGATCGAACATGGGTCTTCTGCACTGCAAGCAGATTCTTTATCATCTGAGTCACCAGGGAAGCCTTTTTATGTCTGAGTAATATTCAATCATACGTATGTACCACATCTTCTTTATCCATTCCTCTGATGATGGACTTTTAGGTTGATTCCATGTCCTGGATATTGTAAATATATATGCTTTTGAACAATATTGACCTGGGAAAATGTTTAGGATGCTATGAATTTAACAGAGCAGAATACATAAAACCATGTATGTATAGATGTGAGAGTTGGACTGTAAAGAAAGCTGAGTGCCGAAGAATTGATGCTGTGGTGTTGGAGAAGACTCTTGAGAGTCCCTTGGACTGCAAGGAGATCAAACCAGTCAATCCTAAAGGAAATCAATCCTTAATATTCATTGGAAGGACTGATGCTGAAGCTGAAACTTCAATACTTTGGCCACCTGATACAAAGTACTGACTCATTGGAACAGACCCTGATGCTGCGAAAGATTGAAGGAAGGCAGGAGAAGGGGACGACAGAGGATGAGATGGTTGCATATCATCACCAACTCAATGGACCTGAGTTTGAATAAGCTCAGGGAGTTGGTGTTAGTATTGGACAGGGAAGCTGGCTTGCTATAGTCCGTGGGGTCACAAAGAGTCAGACACAACCGAGCAACTGAACTGAACTGAACTGATGTATGCCATATGATTCCAAGGTTGTAAGAACATACCATTACAATTTTCTGCAGTGTTTCTCACTACTATAAGTGGGCTGCCTTCTTCAACTCCCACTCTTATCTTACAATCCAGGCATATATTATGTGTTGCAACCAGAATTTTAGGTCCAAGACCATCCCTCTCTGCTATTCTTGTTTTTATTTAACTTTTCTTGGCTTTATTTTCAGCCTGGTCTTAAACTGGCCCTCTTTTAACTTAAACACAGGCAGCTTTACCATCTGAGCCACCAGGGAAGCAGTGCTCACATCCCTGTGATGTTTGTCTGTGTTAAGTCACTTCAGTCATTTCCAACTATTTTCCAGCCTATGGACTGGAGCCCACCAGGTTCCTCCATCCATGAGATTGTCCAGGCAAGACTACTAGAAAGGGTTGCCCTGCCCTCCTCAGATCTTTCCCATCCAAGGATCGAACCCATGTCTCTTACGTCTCCTGAATTGGCAGATGGGTTCTTTACCATTCTTACCACCTGGGAAGCCCTTTTCTATGATTGTTTTTGTTCAGACACACTCGTGTCTGACTTTGCGACCCCATGTACTGCAGCACACCGGGCCTCCCTGTCCATCACCAACTCCCGGAGTTTATGCAAACTCATGTACATTGAGTTGGTGATGCCATCCAACCATCTCATCCTCTTTTGTCCCCTTCTCCTCCTGCCTTCAATCTTTCCCAGTGTCAGGGTCTTTTCCAATGAGTCAGTTCTTTGCATCAGGTGGCCAAAGTATTGGAGTTTCAGCTTCAGCATCAGTCCTTCCAGTGAACACCCAGGACTGATCTCCTTTAGGATGGATGGGTGGATCTCCTTGCAGTCCAAGGGACTCTCAAAAGTCTTCTCCAATACCACAGTTCAAAAGCATCAATTCTTCAGTGCTCAGCTTTCTTTGTACTCCAACTCTCACATCCATACATGACTACTGGAAAAACTATAGCTTTGACTAGAAGGACCGTTGTCGGCAAAATAACGTCTCTGCTTTTTAATGTGCTCTCTAGGCTGGTCATGGCTTTACTTCCAATGAACAAACTTCTTAATTTCATGGCTGCAGTCAACATCTGCAGTGATTTTGGAGCCCAAGAAAATAAAATTTTCCACTGTTTCCATTGTTTCCCCATCTATTTGTCATGAAGTGATGGGACCAGATGCCATAATCTCGGTTTTCTGAATGTTGGTTTTTAAGCTAACTTTTTCACTCTCCTCTTTCATTTTCATCAAGAGGCTCTCTAGTTCTTCGCTTTCTGCCACAATGGTGGTGTCATCTGCATATCTGAGGTTATTGATATTTCTCCTGGAAGTCTTGATTCCAGTTTGTGTTTCTTCCAGCCTGGCATTTCACATGATGTACTCTGCATATAAGTTAAATAAGCAGGGTAACAATATACAGCCTTGACGTACTCCTTTCCCAATTTGGAACCATATACAGTCCATTTTTTCATGTCCACTTCTAACTGTTGCTTCTTGACCTGCATACAGATTTCTCAGGAGACAGGTAAGGTGGTCTGGTATTCCCTCCTCTTTAAGAATTTTCCAATTTATTGTGATCCACACAGTCAAAGACTTTAGCCTAGTCAATGAAGCAGAAATAGATGTTTTTCTGGAACTCTCTTGCTTTTTCTGTCATCCAACGGATATTGGCAATTTGACCTCTGGTTCCTCTGCCTTTTCTAAATCCAGCTTGGACATCTGGAAGGTCTTGGTTCACAAACTGTTGAAGCCTGGCTTGGAAAATTTTGAGCATTACTTTATAGTGTATGAGATGAGTGCAATTGTGTAGTAGTTTGGACATTCAGTATTCTAAATACTCAACATTTGAACATTGAACAAAAAAAAACATTGCCTTTCTTTGGGATTGGAATGAAAACTGACCTCTTCCAGTCCTGTGGCCACTGTTGAGTTTTCCAAATTTGCAGTCATATTGAGTGCAGCTCTTTCACAGCATCATCTTTTAGGATTTGAAATAGCTCAACTGGAATTCCATCACCTCCACCAGCTTTGTTCAGAGTGATGCTTCCTAAGGACCACTTGACTTCACATTCCCAGATGTCTGGCCTTAGGTGAGTGATTACACCATTGTGATTGTCTGCATCATGAAGATCTTTTTTGTACAGTTCTTCTCTGTATTCTTGCCACTTCTTAATATCTTCTGCTTCTGTTAGGTCCATACCATTTCTGTCCTTTATTGTGCCCATCTTTGCATGAATTGTTCCCCTGGTATCTCTATAATAGCAAGGAAAGATAAGAAAGCCTTCCTCACTGATAAATACAATGAAATAGAGGAAAACAATAGAATGGAAAAGACTAAAGATCTCTTCCAGTAGAGATACAAAGAAAGAGCTGGAAAAACATATAAACCTTAAACATGTCACATAAGAACTATCTTTTTATTGTATTAAAGACCTACTTTAAGCTTCAAAGTACAGAATAGCTTGTGTTCTTTCCAACTATTTTAGCATCTTTATTTCTTTCCCATGCCACAGTTTTGATCACTTCTTCACTGTGAACAGTGCTTTTGGCAATTACATTAGGAACCTACGTATTACAGGACCAATAATGCACAATAATGATACATTTCAGTTTGCTGTATCTGGTAAATCACTGTGAGCTCCTCCTGTGTTTATTTAACCAACAAAGTGGATTTACCCAATGCTTAGCTCTGGCAACCAAGGTGCATAAAAATTACAGATCTCAACCTCAAAGTCAGGGAGAGGAAAACACATATAAATGTATAATTATTACTTCCACCAGACCATAACCATCTCAAAAACAAGGACCACTGTGTCATTCATCTTTATAACCCTGGTGACTGGCATTCTGCGGGCTCTCAACAAATATTTGCTATCCTGAGCTAATGTAAAATATGAGAGATATATGAAAAAAAGTGATAGTTTTAGCTGAATGTTCAACAGATGTTTTGAATCAAATGGAATTCCAACCTATAAAACTTCAAGTCCTCATCTGAAAACTCTGTACACATTCCTTCCAGAATGACTTGGCTACCCCAGTTTAGTCCATAATAAAGCACAGAGTACCTTCTCTAATGGAATTTCCATGAATCATCACTGCTTAATTCAGTGCCTGCCCCAGGCATTACCCAGCTGCCAACAGACTATCCCACAGAGCTTCCACCCTTAGGTGACTCCAGTTCCAGGACTTCAGTCCTGTCATCTGTCACACTTACAGCTGAGATTTTAGTCACCATGCTTTGTAAATCAAAGAGGTTTCATTTTTACCCTGTGCAGGGTGTGTTGCCCTAAAATCTGAAGGCCTGGTAATTTTCTTTACCCAGTGAGGACACAGTAAACACTAGGTCCTTCCAGCTCCTCTTGCCATGGAAAGCAGAGGAACAGGAGGCATTCCCAGCAGGACAGCTGACCCATAAAAGCTGATGCACACTTAGTCAGGCACAGGGTGTGAGATCCAGGTCTGTAATTTCTATGTATCTTGGCTATCAAGGCAGAGCAGTGTGTCAGCCTACCCTTTCCACCCTGATTCCGCCATCCTTTCTGTCTCACTGCCCACCTCTGGGAAGAAACCTAAAACCTCATCCTTTCTCCCTTTCTTTCAGATTGCTTTTATTAGTCAGCATCAACAAGAAGGAGAACTAAAAAGAAAGCATATCTTAAAAGAAAATACAGTGCAAAAATCCTGAACAAAATACTAGCAAAGAGAATCCAAAACACAGTAAAAGGATCATACACCATGATCAAGTAGGGTTTACTCCAGGGATTAAAGAATTCTTTGATATATACAAATCAATCAATGTACCATATAAAACTGAAAGATGAAAACCATCTGATAATCTCAATAGATGCAGAAAGACTTTTGACAAAATTCAACAGCCATTTGTGATTAAGAAAAAAAAAATTCTCTAGGAAATGGGCATAAAAGGAACCTAACTCAACATAATAAAGGCCATATATGACAAATCCACAGCAAACATTCTTTTCAATGGTGAAAGCATTTCCTCTCAGATCATGAACAAGAATAGGGTGCCCATTCTCACCACTATTATTTAATATAATTTTGGAAGTCCTAGCCACAGCAGTCAGAGAAGAAAAAGAAATAAAAGTAATCCAGATAGGAAAAGTAAAACTCTTACTCCTTCAGATGACATGATACTATGCATAGAAAACCCTAAAGATGCTATCAGAAAATTACTAGAGCTAATCAGTGAGTTTAGTAAAGTTGCAGAATACAAAATTAATACATAGAAATTTCTGGCATTCCTATACACTAACAATGAAAAATCAGAGAAATTAGAGAAACAATCCCATTCACCACCGCAACCAAAAGAATAAAATGCCTAGGAATAAACCTACCTAAGGAGACAAAACACTTGTACACAGAAACTATAAGATACTGATGAAAGCAATTAAAGATAACACAAGTAGATGGAGAGACAGATTATGTTCTTGGATTGGAAGACTCAACATTGTGAAAATGACTGTGCTATAACACACAAACCATTCTATAGATTCAGTGCAATCCCTATGAAATTACCAATGGCATTTTTCACAGAACTAGAGCAAAAAAATTCACAATTTGTGAGGAAACACAAAAGACTATATAAAGCCAAAGCAATCTGGAGAAAGAAAACTGGAATTAGAGGAATCAACCTTCCTGACTTCCAACTACACTACAAAGCTATAGTCATCAAGACAGTATAGTACTGGTACAGAATAAGAAATATAGATCAACAGAACAAGATAGGAAGCCCAGAGATAAACCCACACACCTATAGGCACCTTATCTCTGACAAAGGAGGCAGGAATGTACAATGGAGGAAAGACAGCCTCTTCAATAAAGTGGTGCTGGAAAAACTGGACAGCTATGTGTAAAAGAATGAAATTAGAACACTTCCTAACATCATACACAAAGATAAACTCAAAACTGGATTAAAGACCTCAATGTAAGTCCAGAAACTATTAAACTCTTAGAGGAAAACATAGGCAAATGCTCTTTGACATAAATCACAGCAACATCCTCTTTGACCCACTTGGACTGGAAATAAAAACAAAAAATAAACAAGTGGGACCTAATTAAACTTAAAAGCTTTTGCTCAGCAGAGGAAACTGTAAACAAGATGAAAAGACAACCCTCAGAATAGGAGAAAATAATTGCAAATGAAACTGACAAAGGATTAATCTTGTAAATATACAAGCAGCTCATGCAACACAATACCAGGAAAACAACCCAATCAAAAAATGGGAGAAAGACCTAAACAAACATTTCTCCAAAAAAGACAAACAGATGTCCAACAAACATACAAAAAGATGCACAACATCACTCATCACTAGAGAAATGCAAATCAAAACTACAATGAGGTATCATCTCACACCAGTCAGAATGGCCACCATCAAAAAAATCTGAACAATAAATGCCAGAGAGGGTTTGGAGAAAAGGGAACCCTCTTGCACTGTTGGTGAGAATGTAAACTGATATAGCCACTATGGAGAACAGTATGGAGATTCCTTAAAAAACTAGGAGTGAAACTACCATATGACCCAGCAATCCTACTATTGAGCATATACCCAGAAAAAACCATAACTGAAAAGGACACATGTGTTCCAGTGTTCACAGAAGCACTATTTACCATAGCTAGAACATAGAAAGTGAAAGTATTAGTCACTCAGTTGTATCTGACCCTTTGTAATCCCATGGACGGTGGCCCACCCATCTCCTCTGTCCATGGAACTCTCCAGGCAGGAATACTGGAGTGGGTAGCCATTCCCTTCTCCAGGTGATCTTACGACCCAGGGATTGAACCTGGGTCTCCTGCATTGCACGCAGATTCTTTACCATCTAAGCCACCAGGGAAGCCCAAGGACATGGAAGCAACCTAGATATTCATCAACAGATGAATGAATAAAGAAGTTGTGGTACATATATACAAGGTACTATTACTCAGTCATAAAAAGAAATGCATTTGAGTCAGTTCTAAGTGGATGAACCTGGAGCCTATCATACAGAATGAAGTCAATCAGAAAGAGAAAAACAAATTTTGTGTGTTAATACATCTATATGGAATCTAAAAATGGTACTGATGAACCTATTTGTAGGGCAGGAATAGAGATGCAGACATAGAGAACAAACTTTGGACATAGCAAGGGAAGGAGAGGGTGGAATGAACTGAGAGAATAGCACTGATGCATATACAGTACCATGTGTAAAATGTGCTTCCCAGGGGGCACAGTGGCAAGGAATCTGCTTGCCAGTGTAGGAGACAACGGAGACTGGGGTTTGATCCTGGTGTCGAGAATATCGTCTGGAGCAGGAAATGGCAACCCACTCCAGTATACTTGCTGGAAAATCCCACGGACAGAGGAACCTGGTGAGCTACAGCCCATGGGGTTGCCAGGAATCTGACCTGACTGATCACACATGCTAGTGGTGGTGATGTAAAATAGACTGCTGGTGGGGATTTGCAGTATAGGCTCAGGGAGTTCACCCCGGTATTCTGTGACAACCTAGAAGGGTGGGAGGGGTGGAGACTGGAGGGGGGCAGTTCAGTAGAGAGGGTACATATGTATACTTACTCGCTGATTTATGTTGTTGTATAGCAGAAACCAACACAATATTGTAAATCAATTATCCTCCAATTAAAAATAAACTTAAAAATTCCAGCTAAAAAAAAAAAGATCAAAAATGAAAGTACAGAGAGGGAGGATCACCTTCCACATATCAACATTACGTGATTTGTTTCAGAAATACTAACAGAGCCTCTGCTAAGTACCAGGTAGTGTTTTCTCTGCTGGAGATACAAGAGTGATGAAACCACCAAAACTCCTGCCCTCATAAATGTTATAGTCTAGTGGTAAAGAGAGACAATAAACAAGAAAACTGTACATGCACTGTGTTAAATAAGAACTGCTGAGATGGAAATAGAGCAGAGAAAGGGGACATTAACTTTTTGGAGGAGGCACTGAAATTTTAGAAAGGGTAGCCAGTTAGCTTAGAATATGATCACAAAGGAGAAATCAAAAGAAAAATAGGGATTTAATCATGTGTATCTTTAGGAGAATAACAGTTTAGGCAGATGGAAGAGTTAGTATTTAAGACAATGTGATATTGGTATAGAAATAGACAATTCAGCCACTCAAACAGAACAGAGAACCCAGAAATGGGCCTATAGTTATAAAGAAGCCTGGCATCTGACAGGCCCACTGTACAACTCTGTGGAGAAAAGATGGGTGGTATTAAATGGTGCTGGGACAGTTAGTTACGTGAGAAATTCTACTTCCTACCTCCTCCTGTCCACAAAAATCAATTCCAGATAATTTAATGACAACTGTGAGCTGCAAAATAAGAGTTCAGAACAAATAAACAGATGTTCTTGATGTAGCAAAGAATTTCTTAAACAAGTCATTAAGGAAAAGCACAAATGGGGATGGATGGTGGGGACAGTTCACAAAAACGTGAAGAAACTTAATGCCACTGAGTTGTACACTTTAAATTTTATACATTTTAGAACAATTCCTTTTTAAAAAGCGCAAGGTATAAAAAGAAAATTGATAATATTAACTGCATTAAAAATTAAGAAATTTATTTTTTAATTGTTTTTGGAGCATAGTTGATTCATAATGTTGTGTTAGGTGTACAGCAAAGTTTATCATTTATACATATATATATATATACTCTTTTAGATTCCTTTCCCACACAGGCCATTATAAGGTATTGAGAAGAGCTCACTGTGCTATACAGTAGGTCCTTCTTAGTTATCTATTTTATATGTAGTTGTGTATATATGTCAATCCCAGTCTCCCAAATTATCCCTACCCTTCCTTTTCCCTCTGGTAACCATTTGTTTTTATATATATGACTCTATTTCTGTTTTGTAAATAAGGAACTTAACTTTAAAAAGGACATAAACATGCATTTTTAAGCCAACTGAAAGTTGGAAAAAGGAAATGGTCAGAAATAATTAACACAGACTTAGTATACAAATGTAATCAATAAGAGGCTAAAACAGTGGAAAAGAGGGCCAAAAATCCTTAAGCAGATAAATCACAACAGAGGAAACATAAATGACCAATAAAATATGAAAATATGTTCAACACATTAGTAATTGAGGAAATGCAAATTGAAACCACAATGAGATAAATCTTGTATGCCCATAAGATGAACGAAAGTTTTCAAGTTTGAAAATATTGTGTGGCCAAAGAACTCATATACTGCCAGTAGAAGTATTAATTAATGAAACTACTTTGAAAACAATTTGACATCACCTGGCAAACTTGACCGTTTGTCCCAGTATTGTCATTCTACTGTAAGAATATTCTCTGGAGAGATTTTTGTACATAGACATAAAAAAAAATCGACAAGAATGTTTATATCAACATCAAGATATTAAAACATTGGAAAGTTGTCATCATCAGGAAAATGGTAAATTAATTGTAGTCCATTTTTCAGTGGAATATGAAAACAACAACAAAACTGAATGAACTACAATTAAACGCATAAGCATTGATGAATCCCAAAAAGATGGTATTAACCGAAAAAATAAGTTGCAGGAGAATCCACATGTGCTAGGATCTTCCACGACACCCCTCAACCAGATCGCTCACCTTCTCTCCTGATTTTTGTTTCTGGCTTCTGCAAATTATCCTCCTGCGCATTCTGCCTCCAGAAATTCTAAAAGATGAGACCCAACAAGATGTGGCAAGGAGAGGTGACCCTGAGACAACATGCCTGCTTCCCTGGCTGCCTCCTCACAAGGCTGCCTGTGTCCCTAGGCCTGGCTCTGTGCCCCTCAAGGTAACCACTGGAAAGGACCTCCTTCCTCAACTTACACGGCTCCATGCGGTAACTGTTGACTTTGGTGAGCCCGGCTTGAGTGCACAATGGACCCTCGGGGTTCCCTTCTCCCACATATTCGCAAACAGTCTGTGCAAAAAATCATCTTTGAATCCACCTGCTTTGAGTGTGCCATCTGTCTCTTGTTGGACCCTGAAGAATACAAATCAGCATTAATATGAAAGATTTTTTTAAGTGAAAAAATATATTCTTTAGGTGGAAATTGTCAAAGAAGCAACAGAGAAATTAATGTCAAACTCAAGATACTACTTAACTCTTGGGGCAGGTAAAGGATGCACTGTTGTGGACACAGGGGTTTGAAGGTTCTCCTGTGGTTCTGGGATTTATGCTCAACAGTAGCTATACGAGTTGAGTTTAATTCACTTCAGTCGCTCAGTCGTATCTGACTGTTTGTGACCCCCACGAAAGCAGCACCCCAGGCTTCCCTGTCCATCACCAACTCCCAGAGCTTGCTCAAACTCATGTCCATCAAGTCCAAGATGCCGTCCAATCATCTCATCTCCTCCTTCTCCTCCTGCCTTCAATCTTTCCTAGCATCAGGGTCTTTTCCAATGAGTCAGCTCTTCACATCAGGTTGCCCAAATATTGGAGCTTTAGCTTCAGCATCAGTCCTTCCAATGAATATTCAGGACTGATTTCATTTACAATTGACTGGATTGAACTCCTTGCAGTCCAAGGGACTCTCAAGAGTCTTCTCCAACACCACAGTTCAAAACATCAATTCTTCTGTGCTCATCTTTCTTTATAGTTCAAATTTCACATTCATACATGACTGCTAGAAAAACCATAGCTTTGACTAGGATGGACCTTTGTCAGTAAAGTAATGTCTTTGCTTTTTAATATGCTGTGTAGGTTTGTCATAGCTTTTCTTCCAAGGAGCAAGAATCTTTTAATTTCATGGCTGCAGTCACCATCTGCAGTGATTTTGGAGCCCAAAAAAAGTAAAGTCTGTCACTGTTTCCATTCTTTCCCTATCTGTTTGCCATGAAGTGATGGGACCAGATGCCATGATATTCGTCTCTGAATGATGAGTTTTAAGCCAGCTTTTTCACTCTCCTCTTTCACTTTCATCAAGAGGCTCTTTAGTTCCTCTTCACTTTATGCCACAAGAGTGGTTTCATCTGCATATCTGAGGTTACTGGTATTTTTCCTAGCAATCTTGATTCCAGATTGTGCTTCTTCCAGCCCGACATTTCACAAAACAAACTCTGCATAGAAGTTAAATAGATTCAAGACAAAATAAATAAATAAATAAATAAAGATTCAAAACAGATTCAAAAGATAAGACCTGATAGACAGACTGCCTGAAGAACTATGGACGGAGGTTTGTGGCATTGTACAGGAGGCGGTGATTAAGACCATCGCCAAGAAGAAGAAATGCAAAAAGGTAAAATGGCTGTCTGAGGAGGCCTTACAAATAGCTGAGAAAATAAGAGAAGCTAAAGGCAAAGGAGAAAAGGAAAGACATACCCATTTGAATGCAGAGTTCCAAAGAACAACAAAGAGAGATAAGAAAGCCTTCCTCGGTTGATCAATGCAAACAAATAGAGGAAAACAATAGAATGGGAAAGACTAGAGATGTCTTCAAGAAAATTAGAGATACCAAAGGAACATTTCATGCAAAGATGGGCTCAATACAGGACAGAAGCAGTATGGACGTAACAGAAGCAGAAGATAATAAGTGGCAAGATCACACAGAAGAACTATACAGAAAAGATCTACATGACCTAGATAACCACAATGGTGTGATCACTCACCTAGAGCCAGACATCCTGGAGTGTGAAGTTGAGGGGGCCTTAGGACCGATCACTCCAAAGCTATTGGAGGTGATGGAATTCCCACTGAGCTATTTCAAATCTTAAAAGATGATGCTGTGGAAGCGCTGCACTCAATATGTCAGCAAATTTAGAAAACTCAACAGTGGCTACAGGACTGGAAAAGGTCAGATTTCATTCCAATCCCAAAGAAAGGCAATGCCAAAGAATGCTCAAACTACTGCACAATTGCATTAATCTCACTCGCTAGCAAAGCAGTGCTCAAAATCCTCCAAGCCAGGCTTCAACAGTACGTGAACCATGAACTTCCAGATGTTCTAGCAGGATTTAGAAAAGGCAGAGGAACCAGACATCAAATTGCCAACATCCGTTGGATCGTAGAAAAAGCAAGGAAGTAGATGCTTCCAAGAAAGCATCTACTTCTGCTTTATTGACTATACCAAAGCCTTTGACTGTGTGGATCACAAAAAACTGTGGAAAATTCTTCAAGAGATGATTCCCATCTGATGATACCAGACCACCTGACCTGGCTCCTGGGAAATCTGTATGCAGGTCAAGAAGCAACAGTTAGAACTGGACATGGCATGGAACAATAGACCGGTTCCAAATCAGGAACCTTGAGGCTGTATATTGTCATGCTGCTTATTTAACATATATGCAGAGTACATCATGTGAAATGCCAGACTGGATGAAACACAAGCTTTAATCAAGATTTCCAGGAGAAATATCAATAACCTCAGATATGCAGATGATACCACCCTTATGGCAGAAAACAAAGAAGAACTAAAAAGCCTCTTGATGAAAGTGAAACAGGATAGTGAAAAAGAATGTTTCTGAAACTCAACATTCAGAAAACTAAGATCATGGCATTCAGTCCCATCACTTCATGACAAATAGATGGGGAAATGATGGAAACAGTGACAGACTTTACTTTTTTGGGCTCCAAAATCACTGCAGATGGTAACTGCAACCATGAAATTAAAAGACGCTTGCTCCTTGGGAAGAAAAGTTACAACCAACCTAGATAGCATATTAAAAAGCAGAGACATTACTTTGCCAACAAAGGTCCATCTAGTCAAAGATATGGTTTTTCTAGTAGTCATGTATGGATGTGAGAGTTGGACAGTGAGAAAGGCTGAGCGTCGAAGAATTGATGCTTTTGAACTGTGGTGTTGGAGAAGATTCTTGAGAGTCCCTTGGACTGGAAGAAGATCAAACCAGTCCATCCTAACAGAAATCAGTCCTGAATATTCATTGGAAGGTCTGACGCTGAAGCTGAAACTCCAATACTTTGGCCACTTGAGGCAAAGAACTGACTCCTTGGGAAAGACCCTGATGCTGGGAAAGATTGAAGGCAGGAAGAGCAGGGGACAACAGAGGATGTGGTGGTTGGATGCCATCACTGACTCAATGGACATGAGTTTGAGCGAGCTCTGGAGTTGATGATGGACAGGGAGGCCTGGCATGCTGCAGTCTATTGGGTCACAAGGAGTCGGACACGACTGAGTGACTGAACTGAACTCATAGAAATTAAATAAACAGGGTGACAATACTTGACATACCCCTTTCCTAATTTGGAACCAGTCCATTGTTCCATGTCCAGTTCTAACTGTTTCTTCCTGACCTGCATACAGATTTCACAGGAGACAGGCCAGGTGGTCTGGTATTCCTATCTCTTGAAGAATTTTCCACAGTTTGTTGTGATCCACACAAAGATTTTGGCATAGTCAATAAAGCAAAAGTAGATGTTTTTCCAGAATTCCCTGCTTTTCCTATGATCCAGCAGGTGTTGGCAATTTGATTTCTGGTTCCTCTGCCTTTTCTAAATCCAGCTGGAAGATATGGAAGTTCTTGGTTCATGTACTGTTGAAGCCTTTTCTTATAGAATTTTGAGCATTACTTTGCTAGCGTGTGAGATGAGTATGATTGTGCAGTAGTTTGAACATTCTTTGCCCTTGCCTTTCTTTGGGATCAAGATTCTTCTTCAAGCAGTAGGTATATGTATACTGGACATTTAAAAAAAAAACACAGCAAGGACAGCCCAAGAAACAGGACAGCACAGTCATTCTCCTTATGAGACCCCCCTGGCAAATCTGGAGAGTAATTTTCACTCTTATTTCCTGCTCCCTCAACCCCACACCTCATCCTATCCTTCCCAAACCCTTTTCTCTTCTTAGACCCAAGACAGGGCTGGCTGGTAGGAGGGACTGAGGCATCAGAGCAGAGACTCCTGAAGGCTTGGGTTGGGGGTTTCCTGCAGACAGCCACTCACATCTGGGCCCCCCTGTCTTTCATCCCAGGGTCTTGGCAGCAGGTGTTCACCCTGACAACACAGGGCTTCCTCCTGCCCACCTGTCTCCCTGTCTCTGAGCTGCTCGGGGGACCACATCCAGAGGCCTTTTCACTGAGAGTCACCAGCCTTGCCTCAACTCTCACCCCAATTGCCAGTGTAATTCACTCCTTGCTGCAACGACTTGGGAGGGGGATTGTCTGAGCCCCCCAAGCAGCTCATCCTACCTGGACCCTCTTAATACCTGGACACATGTGCAGGAGCGTAAGGGGAGGTAGATTACTAGTCTGACCCTCTCACTTAGAGCAGCATCATGTGGGCCAGAGCTCAGAATCCTTAATATGGGCCAAGGGTAGAGGGAAGAAACTTGGGATGAGAAATATGTGGCACCTTATCTAACACCTCAGCTTTGAGTTTATCTCCCTGGGTAAGTGTGGTGGCTGGAGGGACATGGGTGTGAAATGAACTCACTATGAACAAAGTATCCAGGAAAGCTATTCATTCTTGCTGTTTATGCAACTAGGAGACTAATAAAAAGAAAAAGATCTGACCTCAGTTTAGCCACATGGAAGTATCTTCAATACTGCTATCTATGAGTTCCACTTACCATTATGGATGGTACATATGGACCATAACTTTAGGCATTTGATTGCTCTCTGTCAGATAATTTTTTGGCAGAATTTTTATTTTCCCACAGTCCTGATTATTCATTCCAGGTCAGAGCATCCAAAATTGATAAGAAATACCTGTATTAGGTCATCATACAACCAGTTTGAAGCCTAACAATTTAGTAGAATGTCCCTTATTGTTCTTCCTCTATTGAAATTTAAGCTGATTGGAATTACTCGACTAGACCAGTCTACTTACCATCATCTTTTGGTTTTAAAAGGAATGTAGTTGAAGGAAGGGAACTCCCCTCAGACACAATTTTGTTTTATGCTCCATAACTGATGGCATTTTCAGTGTACTGTCCACTTGCTAAGTGGGAACTTCTAAAGTAAACTGATTCTTTTACATGAGTTCAGCTAGATCTTGGCAATATCCATTGTTCCTTGGATGTTTGTTCCTGGTTCCAAACTCCTCTGAATATGTGAATTTTTAATGAGACTGATGATTAGACCATGAGTTCCTCGAGCCCAAGTCGACCAGCTCCTGGCACACCGCAGATTCCAGAGCGTCTGCTGAACTGACATGAACTGTTCTGAGTTTATCCCTGATTCCAGATGGGCTCTCATATGCTTTATGATGTAATCCTTCACAGGATATGTGTTTTCACTCTAGACTTTGGCTTTCCCATTCAAATTCCTGATCAAAATATTTTCTCTCTGTTGGCTGATTTTTGGAAACTGAAGTAGGTGTAAATGTGATCATGTTGTTGTGCCAAGATTTCATTCCAACTTGACAAGCTGACTGATAACCACTTCCAAAAGTTAGCATCTTCAGCTAAAAAATGATTTTAACATTTCAGAAAATGGAAGGGTAAAAATAAAATCTGCCTTTACTCTGACTAATCTAAACACTTTGAGAGCAATGCTCTGGGTTATCCTAAGTACAGAGAAGAAACAGGCTTTCTTGACACACATATGATAATCTCATCTGCATTTTCTTCTCTTTGAAACAGAATCTGCCGGCCAAGGGCCCATGTGGTAAAACCTTCATCCATCTACAGGAAACATGGTTTTTTCCTTAAGAGGTTAGTATTTCAGGGTTGACGACCCAGAAGGAGTGTGTGTACTCTGTAATCCGGAATGGGCTTCTCACCTACTGCTCTTTTTCCAGCATCCCTGCCCCACAAGGCACCACAAAGTGACCCTAAGTCAAAGTCTCCAGCTTCTTCCACAGGGACATTCACCACCACCTCCTGCTCGCCCAACCCTCCTCACATACTCAGGCCACACAGGCAACATCCAGAACCAAAGGCAGTCTTCCTCAGAGTACATTGATAAAGGAATTAGGTTCTTTTGCCTTTTTTCCAGGGTGGTGGTAGGAGCAGCTGTTTCCCTGGAAACTCAGTTTAATGACCTTCACTGTGGGAATTTTCTGTCTGCTCTGTAGAGTTGATTTGAATTTTTTTATGTTATATTTAATCAACTCCAGACATTTCCAATTATATTTGTTTTCCTAATAATCATGATATGGGCATTTCTGGAGCACATTATCATGTTCACAGCAATTTCATGGGTTACGTAATCTAATCCAGGATTTCTCAAACAACTGAATTTCTGGGAACCTTTCATTCCAAACTTAATTTACATTTTTTTCCTTCCTTCTTTATGATAAGCTTTAAAAAGTGTATCCTGCATCAACAGGAAGCCTGAAAATGAAAATGAAAGTGGAGTCACTCAGTCGTGTCCAGCTCTTTGCAACTCCATGAACTGTAGCCCACCAGGCTTCTCCGTCCATGGGACTTTCCATGCAAGAGTACCAGAGTGGGTTGCCATTTCCTTCTCCAGGGGATCTTCCCAACCCAGGGATTGAACCGAGGTTTCCTGCATTTTGGACTGACGCTTTACCCTGTGAGCCACCAGGGAAGCCCAACAGGAATTCTATGCTATTCCAAATATGCCCTCAGTTTAGCCACTGTATGTGCACCAATCCCACTGGTGTCATGTGATCACCTGAAATGACAGTTTGGCTTGCCATGTGCTCAGCCCTCCATATCCACAGTTTTGCATTCCTGGATTCAACCAACTGAGAATGGAAAATATTGAGCGGGGGGGGGGGGGGGGAATTTCCAGAAAGTTCCAAAGGGCAAAACAGAAATTTGTCACATGCTGGTAACATATTTACATAACATTTACATTGTATTAGGTATTATAAGTAATCTAGAGATGATTTAAACTACATGGGAAGATTGTGTATATTATATACAAATATCACATTATTTTATACAAGGAACTTGACCATGCTGAGACTCTGGTATCCACTGGGAGTCCTGGAACCAGCCCTACATGGATACAGAGAGATGACTGTATTGGTAAGCATATCCAGCTGCTCTTAGATTATTAGCAGTTGATAAGTCAAAATTCCAGTAATCACCCTGCATCGTCATTGTTCTGAATTCCAGGTTATACAAACAAAACTAGCTTCTGTCTGGCAGTCATAATTTGCAATTGCAAGACATTCTCATGAAAAAGCCTTTAGTTTCTTAAGATATTCAACAAGGTTTAGTTTGATAAGAAAAGAAAACAAGCCAGTGTAGAAAAGTCAAGTACTATGAGATGAACTTAAACATGAAGAGGATTCATTGGTACCAAATAAGGTAAATGATACTTTAGTTCACTGAATGAAGGGAGATTTCACAGCAATTGGAATAGATTTGTGTGGAGACATTTGGAGTTTCACAGGGTTTATATTACTAATTCAAAAGAACACATCCCACCCCTCCAGCCAGTGTTCCATCCGTGCTGCAAGTAAAAGTACTGATCAACTTATGGATCAACTTGCAGCAGTGTATGCACAGTATGCAGAAAAGTTCAGTTCAATTCACTCACTCAGTCATGTCCAATTATTTGCGACCCCATGAACCACAGCACTCCAGGCCTCCCTGTCCATCACCAAGTCCCGGAGGCCACCCAAACCCATGCCCACTGAGTCAGTGATGTCATCCAACCATCTCATCCTCTGTCATCCCCTTCTCCTCCTGCCCCCAATCCTTCCCAGCATCAGGGTCTTTTCCAAAGAGTCAGCTGTTTGCATCACGTAGCCCAAGTATTGGAATTTCGGCTTCAACATCAGTCCTTTCAATGAATATTCAGGACTGATCTCCTTTAGGATGTACTGGTTGGATCTCCTTGCAGTCCAAGGGACTCTCAAGAGTCTTCTCCAACACCACAATTCTTCTGCACTCAGCTTTCTTTATAGTCCAACTCTCACATCCATACATGACCACTGGAAAAACCATAGCCTTGACTAGATGGACCTTTGTTGGCAAAGTAATGTGTCTGCTTTTTAATATGCTGTCTTGGTTGGTCATAACTTCCCTTCCAAGGAGTAAGCGTCTTTTAATTTTATGGCTGCAGTCACCATCTGCAGTGATTTTGGAGCCCAGAAAAATAAAGTCAGCCACTGTTACACTGTTTCCCCGTCTATTTGCAATGAAGTTATGTGCAGAAAAGTAAACTAACAATGACATACTAAACTTATGGTTATCAAAGCAGAAGTGAGAGAGGGACAAATTAGGATTTTGATATTAACATAACTGTAACATAACTACAAAATAGATAACCAACAATGTCTTACTCTATATCACAGGGAACGCCACTCAATATTTTGCAATAGTTCGAGAGGGAAAATAATCTGAGAAAAATATATGCGTATATGTGTGTAATTGAATTGCTTTGCTGTACATCCAAAACTACCACAACATTATAAATCAACTATACTTTGATTAAAAAAAAAAGAAAGAAAAAAGTCAATTTACAAAGAAAGATGTTAATTTCATGGTACTTCTAAATTTTTCTCTCCTGTATTTTGCAGTGAACAGTTAACTTCATTGATCCTCCAATCAACTGTTGTGATTCTTAAAAAATCATTTTTTAAAAATAAATAAGTAACCAATTACATTGTTGACAATTCAGATGATGATCCACTGTGCTATCCTGCACCAAGACCCAGGAGAAAGGAGCAATGATCCCACAAGATACTGACCCAGACTTGCCCAGGAGTGTCCAGGAGTCTCTGGCAGAGTCATGTGTCAGTGGTGGCCTGCTGCAGGGTTGGGGGCACTGAGTGGAGCAAGGCTTGCCTGGGACCTTTTGGAGAGGTCGCCGTTATCTGCATTACCTCCACCACAATTTGGTCTCAGGTCAAACAATAGGGAGGCAACACAGTGCCACCCATCAATAGAAAATTGGATTAAAGCGTTATTGAGCATGGCCCCACACGTCAGAACAAGACCCAGTTTCCCGGTCAGTCAGTCTCTCCCATCAGGAAGATTCCATAAGCCTCTTATTTTTATCCATCAGAGGCCAGTCAGACTGAAAACCACAATCACAGAAAACTAACCAAACCAATCGCATGAGCCACAGCCTTGTCTAACTCAATGAAACTATGAGCCATGCTGTGTAGGGCCACCCAAGACGGATGGGTCATGGTGGAAAGTTCTGACAAAACGTGGTCCACTGGAGAAGGAGATGGCAAACCACTTCAGTCTTCTTGCCTTGAGAACCCCATGAACAGGATGAAAAGGCAAACAGATAGGACACTGAAAGATGAACTCCCCAGATAGGTAGGTGCCCAATATGTTACTGGAGATAAGTGGAGAAATAACTCCAGAAAGAATGAAGAGACAGAGCCAAAGCAAAAACACCCAGGTGTGGATGTAACTGGTGATAGAAGTAAAGTCCTATGCTGTAAGAGCAATATTGTATAGGAACCTCTAATGTTAGGTCTATGAATCAAGGCAAATTGGAAGTGGTCAAACAGGAGATGGCAAGAGTGAATATCGACACTTTAGGAATCAGCAAACTAAAATGGACTTGAATGGGTGAATTTAACTCAGATGACCATTATGTCTACTACTGTGGGCAGGAATCCCTTAGAAGAAATGGAGTTGCCATCATAGTCAACAAAAGAGTCCAAAATGCGGTACTTGGATGCAACTGCAAAAATGACAGAAAGGTCTCTGTTCATTTCCAAGACAAACCATTCTGTATCACAGTAATCCAAGTCTATGCCCCGACCAGTAATGCTGAAGAAGCTGAAGTTTAACGGTTTTATGAAGACCTATAAGACCTTCTAGAACTAACACCCAAAAAAGATGTCACTTTCATTATAGGGGACTGGAATCCAAAAGTAGGAAGTCAAGATAAACCTGGAGTAACAGGCAAATTTAGCCTTGGAGTACAGAATGATGCAGGACAAAGGCTAATAGAATTCTGCCAAGAGAACGCATTGGTCATAGCAAACACCCTCTTCCAACAACATAAGGGAAGACTCTACACATGGATATCACCAGATTGTCAATAACGAAATCAGATTGATTATATTCCTTGCAGCCAAAGATGAAGAAGCTCTAAACAGTCAGCAAAAACAAGACTGGGAGCTGACTGTGGCTCTCATCATGAACTCCTTAATGCCAAATACAGACTTAAATTGAATAAAGTAGGGAAAACCACTAATCATTCAGGTATGACCTAAATCAAATCCCTTGTGATTATACAGTAGAAGTAACAATAGAGTGCCTGAAGAACTATGAACAAAGATTCATGACATTGTACAGGACGCAGTGATCAAGACCATCCCCAAGCAAATGAAATGCAAAAAGGCAAAATGGTTGTCTGAGGAGGCCTTACAAATAGCTGAGAAAAGAAGAGAAGCTAAAGGCAAAGGAGAAAAGGAAAGACATACCCATTTGAATGCAGAGTTCCAAAGAATAGCAAGGGGAGATAAGAAAGCCTTCCTTGGTTGATCAATGCAAACAAATAGAGGAAAACAATAGAATGGGAAAGACTAGAGATGTCTTCAAGAAAATTAGAGATACCAAGGGAACATTTCATACAAAGATGGGCTCAATACAGTACAGAAGCGGTATAGACCTAACAGAAGCAGAAGATAATAAATGGCAAGATCACACAGAAGAACTATACAGAAAAGATCTTCATGACCTAGATAACCACAATGCTGTGGTCACTCACCTAGAGCCAGACATCCTGGAGTACAAAGTCAAATGGGCCCTAGGAAGCATCACTCCAAACAAAGCTAGTGGAGGTGATGGAATTCCAGTTGAGTTATTTCAGATCTTAAAAGATGATGCTGTGAAAGTGATGTACTCAATATGCCAGCAAATTTAGAAAACTCAACAGTGGCCACAGGACTGGAAAAGGTCAGTTTTCATTTCAATCCCAAAGAAAGGCAATGCCAAAGAATGCTCAAACTACCACACAATTGCACTCATCTCACATGCTAGTAAAGTAATGCTCAAAATTCTCCAAGCCAGGCTTCAATAGTACATGAAGTATGAACTTCCAGATGTTCAAGCTGGTTTTAGAAAAGGCAGAGGAACCAGAGATCAAATGCCAATACCCACTGGATCACTGAAAAAGCAAGAGTTCCAGAAAAACATCTACTTCTGCTTTATTAACTACGCCAAAGCCTTTGACTGTGTGGATCACAATAAACTGTGGAAAACATTTCAAGAGATGGGAATACCAGACCACCTGACCTGCCTCTTGAGACATCTGTATGCAGGTCAGGAAGCAACAGTTAGAACTGGACATGGAACAATGGACTGGTTCCAAATAGGGAAAGGAGTTCATCAAGGCTGTATATTGTCACCCTGCTTATTTAACTTATATGCAGAGTATATCATGAGAAACGCTGGGCTGGATGATGCACAAGCTGAAATCAAGATTGTTGGGAGAAATATCAATAAACTCAGATATGCAGACGACACCACCCTTATGGCAGAAATCAAAGAAGAACTATAGAGCCTCTTGGTGAAAGTGAAAGACAAGAGTGAAAAGTAGGCTTAAATCTCAACATTCAGAAAACTAAGATCATGGCATCCGTTCCTCTGACTTCATGACAAATAAATGGGGAAACAGTGGAAACAGTGACAGACATTATTTTTCTGGGCTCCAAAATCACAGCAGATGATGATTGCAGCCATGAAATTAAAAGACACTTGCTCCTTGGAAGAAAAGTTATGACCAACCTAGACAGCATATTAAAAAGCAGAGACATTAATTTGCCAACAAAGGTCCATCTATTCAAAGGTATGGTTTTTCCAGTATGGATGTGAGAGTTGGATTATAAAGAAAGCTGAGCACCAAAGAATTGCTGCTTTTGAACTATGGTGTTGGAGAAGACTCTTGAGAGTCCCTTGGACTGCAAGGAGATCCAACCAGTCCATCCCAAGGAGATCAGTCCTGAGTGTTCATTGGAAGGACTGATGTTGAAGCTGAAACTCCAATATTTCAGCCACCTGATGCAAAGAGCTGACTCATTTGAAAAGACCCTGATGCTGGGAAAGATTGAAGGTAGGAGAAGGGAATGACAGAGGATGAGATGGTTGGATGGCATCACCAACTCAGTGGACATGGGTTTGAATAGACCATGGGAACTGGTGATTGACAGGGAGGCCTGGCGTGCTGCAGTCCGTGGAGTTGCAAAGAGTCAGACACGAATGAGCGACTGAACTGAGCTGAACTGAAAAAAGTAACTAAATCTTCCTGTCATTAACTTCAACACATGCTCTTTAATTTTAGTAAAACATCATCTAGCATATCAAATTACTATTGTTCATTGGAAAGCTAAGCTTCCCAAGTGACACAGTCACCTACCAATGCAGGAGACTGGATTTCCATCCCTGGGTCGGGAAGATCCCCTGGAGGAATAAATTACAACCTACCCCAGTATTGTTGCCTGGAAAATCCCAAGGACAGAGGCACCTGGTGGGCTATAGTCTGTGGGGCCACAAAGAACTAGACACAACTGAGTAGTCTCAGCAAAACTGGAATTCTATCAGCTTTTCAATTCTGTCTGTGTTTAACATGTAAAGGTATTTAGGTTTGGGGAGATTTGTTAGCTACTCACATGGCTTCCCTGGTGGATCAGATGGTAAAATATCTGCCTGCCAGTGCAGGAGATGCAGGTTTGATCCCTGGGTCAGGAAGATCCCCTGGAGAAGGGAATGGCTACCCACTCCATTATTCTTGCCTAGAAAATTCCATGGACAGAGGAGCCTGGTGGGCTATAGACCTTAGGGTCTCAAAGAGTCAGACAGGACTGAGTGACTAACACATGTAGCTATTCACATATAAAAAACTATTGTAACAAGAACAAGGACATCAAAATGGTATATACTCGATTCTGAGTATCCTCAAAAATTTTGTTCCTCTTAAGGGCTTCTTTACATTACCTGATTTTGAGAGATCTAGTCTAATTATAAATTAGATCACAGGAATACTTTTGATTTATGCTACTCAGGGTGAATGCTTCCCACAGTGATTTAATACAGTTTTCAACAAATTTGGAAATGTAAAATCAATCTAAATTTTAAAATTTTTAATTTAAAAGTCAGTTATTACTTTCTACTCGAGAAATTATTGTATTGGAATTAAGGATAATGGATTTTTATGACTGAGTTATTTCCAGAATGTATTGGCTTAGGGATAGAAGTACTAGGTCTTTGAAGTGTTTATTCTGTGGGAGATAAGCAATGTGATTTAAAAGCACTCTTCATAATGGCTCAAGGTTGTTTAGAACATCCATTAACCTTAATGTATTTACAAAATATTAAAGTAGAAAAATGTGTTTTAGCAGTCTTGAAAGGTAAACACAATACCTTTGATTCTTTGAGAAATAAACATAATGCCTTCATTGCTAAGAAATTTTCTGTCTTTACCTTTTAGTAATATATGGATAAGCAAGAAACAATTTTCATCTCTTTTGGACACTTTAATTTTTAATAAACTACTTAAAGTTCAACAGCTACCTTGAAATCAATGAAATTCTGAGAAAACACTGAAAAGCAAAACTTAATGATTCAAGGATGAACTAAGGTGGAATATGTAAAAATTCAAGAGCTAAATAACTTGGAATGAAAAATACATATATACATATATGTATATACATACAAATACACATACATGGATTTCCCTGGTGATCTACTATTGATCTAGTTAAGACTTCACGTTCCCAATGCAGGGACCCAGGTTTGATCCCTAGTCAGGGAACTAGATCCTACAAGGCTTCCCTGGTGGCTCAGACGGTAAAGAATCTTTCTCCAATGCAGGAGACCCAGGTTCAATCCCTGGGTCAAAAAGATCCCCTGGAGAAGGGAATGGCTACCCACTCCAGTATTCTTGCCTGGAGAGTTCCATGGACAGAGGTACTTGGCAAACTACAGTCTATGCAGTTGAACAGAGTCAGACACAACTGAGCCACTAACACTTTCACTTTCACACACACACATATATATATATTGAATACATATATATTCTACTTTTATATATATTAAAAAGTAATTCTGCTTAAAAAACTAAGCTACATAGTAACTAAATTATTTAGCAGATATTCATATTTAAAGGCTTTTTTTTTTTGCCCTTCAATATGTTATAAAAGGCCCAGATGAGGCAATGTTGCATATTTGGTATCTCAAATTTAGAAGTGAAATCAGTTCAGCTTTGGAAACAAGCCTCTTGAGACCCCTAAGGGTGGGGGCTGAAGGTTCTTTCTTAGTGATAGAAGGTTCTATCTCAGCCAGTAACTGGGAGTATCTTCTGAAATATCTGTCTTGAGTGGTTGCCATGGAGATGACAAAGGTAAACAGAGCCAGAATTGCATCAGGATGCACCCTTTACTCAGTCTTGACTTTACAGAGAAATCAGACTGACTCGCAGGCTTTCGCCACTTCATTCTAAGATCACTTCACATCATCAGGTATAACACTTCTTGGGCTGCTCTCCCTTCTTAAGACTACTGTACTAGACAATGAGTTGAGCTCAGGGCCAACATAAGTTTCAGCCCTGGCAGCAGAATTTAAAAGGAGAGGATAATGAAGCCCAGAAGAAAAGGGGTCTTACCCAGACCAGATACTGAAACAACGGCTATCCTGTGTGCTTGAGATAGATAGATATCATTTCTATCTCTTGTAACAAAAACCTTTAAGGGGTTAAAAAAAAACAACCCTAAAACATCACAAGGGCATCCCTGATAGCTCAGTTGATAAAAATCCACCTGCAATGCAGGAGACCCAGGTTCAATTCCTGGGTCAGGAAGATCTGCTAGAGAAGGGATAGGCTACCCACTGCAGTGTTCTTGGGCTTCCCTGTGGCTCCGCTGGTAAAGAATCTGCATGCAATGTGGGAGACCTAGGTTCGATCCCGGGGTTGGGAAGATCCCTGGAGAAAGGAAAGGCTGCCTATTCCACATGTTTGAAACCAACTACTTTCTTTTCCTAATTCAGATGCTCTCACCAACAGTGATATAATAGTAGGATGGCAAAGATAACTGGTGGCCCTCCCTCCCTGTCCCCTTTTGATAAAAGGGAAATCCTTTTAATTGAGGTGCTTTAATACAGATCAGTACCTTGTACAAGTTGAGGCAGAGAGCAGCCTTTAAGGGTCCCAGCAGGTGCTGCTGCCTCCGATTTCTCAGCAAAGGAGAGAAAGGGCTTCATGATTCCTGGGCTGTGCCTCCCTTTTCAGCCTCATCTTTCTCTTCCCTGTGGTCATCCCCAACTACTCACAGGCAGTTGGAAGACGTCCAATTTTGCATCTCTGCTTGAAGATAAGGACTGTTGTTTCTAAAGGTAAGACCAGAACTGTGCTAGGAGGGAAGATGACAAGTTTAAACTGAGATTTATTCAGAAAACTAATACCTCTTGTTTGAGAAATGTGCTCATTTATTGTCAACTTATCAAGAAACCAACAGCCTCTTTACTTATATTGGAAGAAGATCAAAATCAAAGCACTAGATACATGGTAACTCACACACAGGGGACCAGGGCCCATCTACTGCCCAGTCCCCAAACCTAGCACACAGGGACACTCAGCCACAGAGAACAGTCACAGTCATGGTGGGGCAGGCTGGGACCTGGGAACCTTTGTTGCCGTGTTTGCATCTAGACAAACCTGTCTGAACAACAAAATACAAAGAAATTGTAAAAGATGAAAAATAACTGCATGACTGTGCAGTTGGGGCAAATTCAGAACAAAAGATGCAAAAAGACCAAAAAACCCAACTACTACTTTTGAAGAGACCCAAGAAAAGCTGGGCACTGTGCATGGCCCCTGCACACAGCACCACCAAAGGGGCGGGCAAACCACCTCAGCCACTTCTCCAGCCCCACCTGGACATACCCCTTCCGTCACCCCATGTGAAGAATCAGCTTGCTCCCCCCACCTCAGGGAGCAAACAGACAAGGGAACCTGTTTGTTCTCACTACCCACTGCTGCAGCAGAGGTCACATAAAGCCTAGCCTGAATTTCTTGTCCGGCGTCTGGTCAATTTCTATTGATTGGGGAAGGCCAAGAATCCTGGTTGGTATTAACAGTATGAGACCAGGACAACAAGGCCTTCTGATTCCAATCCCAGGGCAGGAACTCGTGTGAAGCAGAACTGGCAGTGCCTGATGACAGATGGGAGAACAGGACAGGGAGGCTGGGCAGAGGGCACAGAGTCCAGGGGATTCAAATCTGTTTGGTGGTGTTTTTTGCCATTCCTGTATTTTATGATAAAATGCACTTCCTGAACATTATTTTAATACTTTCTGTACATTATCTTTAATTTCTATAGCAATATCTGAGTTTGGACTTGATGGTTATCTTACACAAATGAGAACAGCTTAATAAAATAACAATGTTTACTGTTTAAAAGAAGAAAATGCTTCTCATAATTCAGAAGGAGAGGAGAAGGAAGAGAAATCCACTGCTGCTCCAGGGTAAGAGTCCACGCCTCTCAGGTCTGGTCCAGCCCTGCCTCCAGGGCCCCCATCCGCCCCCACAACTGCAGGTGCCCAGCTTTCCCACAGCCACTCCCATTCCTGCATAGATCTTAGGTCTTGTCATTCTGCCAGTACTGAGTGCCAGTCTGCAAATTGATATATATTTAACCAATATTTACATTTTAAACTTTTCACTTTGAAATGATTCAGGCTTATTAAAAAGTACAAACCAGCACCAAAAACTACCTATCAACCTTCATCAGCTGCCCCAAGACATGGTCCCACTGCCGTATGCCCTCTGCATCCAGGATCCCACATTCCATACAGCTGTCCTGCTTCCTCGGTCTCCTTTACATTGGGCAGTTCCCAAGCCACTTCTTGTCCTTTGTGTCCTTGGTACTTCCGAAGAGGACTGGCCAGTGACACTGTAGCTTGCCCATTTTTCCTTATGATTGAATTCAAGTTGTACAATTTGGGCAGGATTATATCTTTCCACAAAAAATGTTGTGTCCATTCTTCTTTCCATCCAAATTACAGGTTATTTAATCTGGGTTATTGGAGAGGATGGTTTTGTTTTAGGGCATGTTGGGGAATCAAAGAGTAGATGGCGCATTTGTGGGAAAGAATTGATGCATTCAGTTTTTACATGAGAAATCAAAGTGCCTGTTGACCTGTTTACATGAAGATGAGCACCAGGATTCTGGCAAATAAAAATTGCCCCCAGAAGAGATGTAAAGCAAGGAGAGAAACAGTCCTTCTGTTAGTGTCTGGGAAATCTGTATTTTCTTTTATTGCTTCCATGCACTTTCTTTTTATTTCCCTAAAATCTGTCAGTTCATTAAGAACAAAGCTAAGAATTGTCATTCTAACCATAGTATCAGTCAAAATATATAACTGGTCTTTTCTCAATCCATTTATTTCATTTGGCAGAAGAGAGATTTAGGACTCACAATATAGTGTTGAATAAAAGTGACAAGAGTGGACATCCTTGTCTTATTCTGATCTTAGAGGAAATGCTTCCAGCTTTTCACCATTGAGAATAATGCTGGTTGTAGGTTTGCCATATATGGCCTTTCTTATATTGAGGTATATTCCCTCTATTCCCTTTTTTGAGAACTTTTAATCGTGAATGGATGTCAAATTTTGTAAAAGCTTTTGTAACATCTATTGAGATGACCATGTGGTTTTCATTATTCAGTTTCTTAATGTGATCTACTATGTTGATTGAATTGCCAGTGTTGAACCATCCTTGCATCCCTGCAACTAATCCCACTTGATCATGGTGTATGATCCTTTTAATGTATTGTTGAATTCATCTGCTAACATTCTGTTGAGGATTTTTGCACCTATATTCATCAGTGATATTGGCCTGTCATTTTCTTTTTTTGTGTTGTCTTTGTCTGCTTTTGGTTCAGGGTAATGTTGTCCTCTTAGAATGAGTTTAGAAGCACTCCTCTTCAATTTTTGGAATAGTCTGAGGAGTATGTGTCAACTCTTTAAATATTTGGTAGAACCCATGAAGCTAGCTAGTCCAGGGCTTTTGTTTATTGGGTGTTTTTTGATTGCTGATTCAATTTCAGCACTGGTAATCTGTCATATTTGCCATTTCTTCTTGATTCAGTCTTAGGAGATGTCATTTTTCTAGGAATTTACCCATTTCTTCTAGGTTTTCAATTTTATTGGCATTTAATTGTTTATAGTATTATCTGAGATCCTTTCTTTGTATTTCTGTGGTGTCAGCTGTATTTTCTTCTCTTTCATTTCTGATTTTATATATTTGGGTCCCCTCTCTTTCTTTCTTGTTGAGTGTGGTTCAGTATTTGTCAATTTGTTTATCTTTTCAAAGAGCAACTTCATAGCTCATTGCTCTATTCTGCTGGGATTTAGTCTCTATTTTATTTATTTCTGCTCTGATCTTTATGATTTCTTTACCTTTGCTAACCCTGGGTTTTGTTTGTTCCGTAAGGTATAAAGGTAGATTTTTTTATCTGAAAAATTTTCTTGTTTCCAGAGGTAGACTTGTGTCACTATTATATAAACTTTGCGTGGAGAATTGCTTTTGCTGTTCCATTGTTTTTGAATCATTGTGTTTCCATTTTCATTTTTCTCCAGGTATTTTTTGATTTCCACTTTGATTTTTTTTTAACGACTCATTGGTTGTTTAGTAGCATGTTGTCTAGCCTCCATGTCTTTGCCTTTTCCCCCCAATTTTCTTCTTTAATTGAGGTCTAATTTAATGCTGTTGTGTTCAGAAAAGATGCTTGATACAATTTCAGTCTTCTTAAATTTTTGAGACTTATTTTGTGACCTAGCATGCCATCTATCCTAGAGAATTTTCTATGTGCACTTGAAAAGAATGTATATTCTTCTGTTTGGAGATGAAACATTCTCAGTATCGGTATCAGTTCAGTCGCTCAGTTGCGTCCAACTCTTTGCAACCCCATGATCCGCAGCACGCCAGGCCTCCCTGTTCATCACCAACTCCAAGAGTCCACCCAAACTCATGCCCATCGAGTCGATGATGCCATCCAACCATCTCATCCTCTGTCATCCCCTTCTCCTTCTGCCACCAATCCTTCCCAGCATCAAGGGCTTTTCCAAAAAGTCAACTCTTTGCATCAGGTGGCCAAAGTATTGGAGTTTCAGCTTCAACATCAGTCCTTAAAGTGAACACCCAGGACTTATCTCCTTTAGGATGGACTGGTTGGATCTCCTTGCAGTCCAAAGGACTCTCAAGAGTCTTCTCCAACACCATAGTTCAAAAGCATCAATTCTTCTGCACTCAGCTTTCTTTGTAGTCCAACTCTCACATCCATACATGACCACTGGAAAAACCATAGCCTTGATTAGATGGACCTTTGTTGGCAAAGTAATGTCTCTGCTTTTTAATATGCTATCCAGGTTGGTCATAACCTTCCTTCTAAGGAGTAGGCGTCTTTTGATTTCATGGCTGCAATCACCATCTGCAGTGATTTTGGAGCCCAGAAAATAAAGTCTGACACTTTTTCCACTGTTTCCCCATCTATTTGCCATGAAGTGATGAGACCAGATGCCATGATCTTAGTTTTCTTAATGTTGAGACTTAAGCCAACTTTTTCACTCTCCTCTTTTACTTTCAGCAAGAGGCTTTTTAATTCCTCTTCACTTTCTGCCATAAGGGTGGTGTCGTCTACATATCTGAGGTTATTGATATTTCTCCCAGCAGTCTTGATTCCAGCTTCTGCTTCTTCCAGCCCACTGTTTCTCATGATGTACTCTACATATAAGTTAAATAAGCAGGGTGACAATATACAGCCTTGATGTACTTCTCCTATTTGGAACAAGTCTGTTGTTCCATGTCCAGTTCTAACTGTTGCTTCCTGACCTGCATACAGGTTTCTCAAGAGACAGGTCAGATGGTCTGGTATTCTCATCTCTTTCAGAATTTTCCACAGTTTGTTGTGATCCACATAGTCAAAGGCTTTGGCATAGTCAATAAAGCAGAAGTAGATGTTTTTCTGGAACTCTCTTGCTTTTTAAATAATCCAGTGGATGTTGGCAATTTGATCTCTGGTTCCTATGCCTTTTCTAAAACAAGCTTGAACATCTGGAATTTCATGGTTCATGTATTACTGAAGCCTGGCTTGGAGAATTTTGAGCATTACTTTACTAGCGTGTGAAATGAGTGCAATTGTGTGGTAGTTTGAGCATTCTTTGGCATTGCCTTTCTTTGGGATTGGAATGTAAACTGACCTTTTCCAGCCCTGTGGCCACTGCTGAGTTTTCTAAATTTGCTGGCTTATTGAGTGCAGCACTTTCACAGCATCATCTTTTAAGATCTGAAATAGCTCAACTAGAATTCCATCACCTCCACTAGCTTTGTTTGTAGTGAGGCTTTCTAACTTAATTTAAGGGCCCACTTAACTTCACCTTCCAGGATATCTGGCTCTAGCTGAGTGTGAGTGACCATACCATTGTGATTATATGAGTCGTGAAGATCTTTTTTGTATAGTTCTTCTGTGTATTCTTGCCACCTCTTCTTAATATCTTCTGCTTCTGTTAGGTCCATACCATTTCTGTCCTTTATCGAGCCCATCTTTGAATGAAATGTTCCTTTGGTATCTCTAATTTTCTTGAAGAGATCTCTAGTCTGTCCCATTCTGTTGTTTTCTTCTATTTCTTTGCATTGATCTCTAAGGAAGGCTTTCTTATTTCTCCTTGCTGTTCTTTAGAATTCTGCATTCAGATGGGAATATCTTTCCTTTTCTCCTTTGCTTTTTGCTTCTCTTCTTTTCACAGCTATTTGTAAGGCCTCCTCAGACAGCCATTTTGTTTTTTAACATTTCTTTTTCTTGGGGATGGTCTTAATCCCTGTCTCCTGTACAATGTCATGAACCTCTGTCCATAGTTCATCTGGCACTCTGTCTATCAGATCTAGTCCCTTAAATCTATTTCTCACGTCCACTGTATAATTACAAGGGATTTGATGTAGGTCATACCTGAATGATTAGTGGTTTTCCCTACTTTCTTCAATATAAGTCTGAGTTTGGCAATAAGGAGTTCATGATCCGAGCCACAGTCAGCTCCCAGTCTTGTTTTTGCTGACTGTATAGAGCTTCTTCATCTTTGGCTGCAAAGAATATAATCAGTCTGATTTCGGTGTTGACCATCTGGTGATGTCCATGTGTAGTCTTCTCTTGTGTTGTTAGAAGAGGGTGTTTGCTATGACCAGTGCATTCTCTTGGCAGAACTCTATTAGCCTTTGCCCTGCTTCATTCTGTACTCCAAGGCCAAATTTGCCTGTTACTCCAGGTGTTACCTGACTCCTACTTTTGGATTCCAGCCCCCTATAATGAAAAGGACATTTTTGGGGGGTGTTATATATACATTCTATATATATTTAATAATTCTATCTACTCTGTTGGAGCATTTAAGGCCAGTGTTTCCTTACTGATTTTCTGTCAGGATGATCTGTCCATCGATGTAAGCAGGGTGTTAAAATTCTCTACAGTTATTGTTATTGTTTGTTAATATTTGCTTTATGTATTTAGGTCTCCTCTTGTAAGGTACACAGCATTTACAACTGCTATAATCTTTTATTGAATCAATCCCTTTATTGTTGTATGATGTACTTCTCTATCTCTTGCTACAGTCCTTGTCTTAGAGTTTGTTTTCTGTGATATAGATATTGTTACCCCTGCTTTCTTTTCATTCCCATTTGCATGGAATATCCTTTTTCCGTCTCCTCACTTTTCAGTCTCTATGTGTTTCTAGATCCGAAGTGAGTCTCTTGTAGGCAGGAAATATGTTGGTCTTGGGTTTTTATCCATTCAGCCACTCAATATCTTTCAGTTGAAGCATTGGTCCATTTACGTTTAAAGTGAATATTGATAGGTATGTGCTTATTGCTATTTTTAAAATTGTTTTCAGGTTGTTTTGTAGTTCTTTTTTGTTTCTTCCTCTTTTGCTGTCTTCCCTTGTGATTCAGGTGACTAGTGTTATATTTGGATCCCTTTTTCTTTTTTGCTTGTGTATTTATTTGATAAGCTTTTTTGTTTTTGGTTACCAAGAGAAGTTATACATACATGTCATTATTTTAAGTAGTTTATCTTAAATGCATTCTAATCATCCTACATTTTTACTTTTCACCTCACGCTTAATGTCTTTGACAGTATTTTATTTTTACATAGTTTATTTTGTGCATCCTTTAAGCACTTATTGTAGATATAGATGATTTTACTACTTTTGTCTTTTAACCTTTCTACTAGCTTAATATTCTGTTAATCTACACCTTTATTGGATGTTTTCCTGGTGGCTCAGAGGTTAAAGCGTCTGCCTGCAATGCGGGAGACCTGGGTTAAATCCCTTGGTCAGAAAGATCCCCTGGAGAAGGAAACGGCAACCCACTCCAGTATTCTTGCCTGGAGAATCCCATAAACAGAGGAACCTGGTGGGCTACAGTCCATGGAGTCGCAAAGAGTCGGACACAACTGAGCGACTTCACTTTCACTTTCACTTTTCCATTATCAATGATATTTTTCCTTTCATAACTTTTTTATTTCTAGTTGTGACCTTTTCTTTTCCACTTAGAGAAGTCCCTTTAACTTGTCTAGTAGAGCTAGTTTAGTGGTGCTGAACTCTTTCGGCTTTTGCTTTTTGGGGAAACTCTTCATTTCTCCTTAAAATCTAAGTGATAAGACGATCAGAGTATAGACTATCAGAGTATAGAGTATCAGATAAGACTATCAGAGTATGCTGGGAAGAGTATTGTTGGTTGTAGGTTTTTTTCCTTTCATCACTTTGACTATATCATGCCACTCCCTCTGGCTGCAAAGTTTCTGCTGAAAAGTCAGCTTACAGTCTTATGGGATTTCTCCTGTATGTAACTGGTCTTTTCTCTCACTGCCTTTAAATTTTTCTGTTTCATTTTTGCCATTTTAATTATAATATGTCTTGGTGTGGATCTCTTTGAGTTTGTCTTATTTGGGAATCTCTATGTTTCCTGGACCTGAATGTTGTTTCCTTTCCCAAGTTTGGGAATTTTCAGCTACTATTTCTTCAAATAAGTGATCTTCCCCTTGCTCTCTCTTTCTTTTTCTACTGAAGTACCTATAATGTGAATGTTAATATATCTGATGTTGTTTCAAAAGTTTCTTAAACTGTCCTCTTTTTTAAAAAAATTGTTTTCTCTTTCCTATTCTTGCATGATTTCCACTGCTCTGTCTTCCAGATCATCAAACCATTTCTCTGTATCATCAACTCTACTGCGGATTCCTTCTGGTTATTTTTTCTTTCAGTTACTGTACTCTTCAGCTCTGTTTGGTTCTTCTTTATAATTTCTAATTCTTTAATAAAGTTATTACTGTGTTCCTCTATTATTCTCCCAAGTTCAGTGAGCATCTTTATAATCATTACTTTAAACTCATAACAGGTAGCTTGCTTATCTCCACTTCATTTTTTCTTTGTTTGAAGCCTATTCGTCTATCTTCTCATTTTGCCTAATTCTCTGTGTTTATTGTATTAGGTGGGTTGGTTACATTTTTCAATTTTGGCCTTATATAGGAGACATCATACAGTGGCATTGTAGGGTGGCCCAGCAGCATACTTCCCTCCGGTCACCAGAGCTACATGTTCTATGGGTACCCCACTGGGCCCTGTTGTAACAGGGCCAACTACGTGAGAGAGCTGGTAAGGGGGGCTGGCCTCTGGCCCAGCAAGCTGTGAGACCATGTCTTGTGCTGTCCTGGAAGGTGGGGTGCTGATGCTCTTCAGAGGATGGGACTGGTCTCTATTCAGCTGTCTCCACAGCTCAGCGGGAGCTTGGGGCTGGTTCTGGCCTGCTGGTGTGCAGAGCCAGGTCCCTGTTCTATTAGGCTGAAGGGAAAATTCCAAAATGGCATTTAGCAGTGCCAGTCAGTAGATCAAGCCCTCCAAATAGCTGCCACCAGCATCTCTGTCCTCCAGAGGAGTCCCAGCTGCCTCCTGCCTTTCCAGAAGCCTCTCCAAGATCAGCAAGTGAGTCTGAGAAGGCTCCTTTCATGCCACTGCCTCTGTGCTGGGATTGAGAGCATGTCAGATTTTGGACATGCCCTTTAAGAGCAGACCCACTCCAGTATTCTTGCCTGAAGAACCCCATGGACAGAAGAGCCTGGTGAGCCCCAGTCCGTGAGGTCACAAAGGGTCAGACACAACTGAGCAACTAACACTTTAAGAGCAGAGACTCTATTTTCTGCAGCCCTCTGGTTTTCCCAGCATAAGTCCTGCTGGTTTTTAAAAGCAAGTATTCTGTGAGCACATCACCCCAATTAGGATCTTTGTACTGGGGAATGTAATGGAGGGTTTAGGCCTCTTACTTCTTGGGGAGAACCTCTTACAATCGTCAAGTTCCTCCCATTTGTAGGTGTCAGTCTTGATTAGACCAAATCTTCATCTCTCCTACCTGTCTCACTGTGGTTCCTTCTTTATATCTTTTATTTGTGGAAAATCTTTTCTGTTAGTCTCTAGTCATTCTATAGGTCATTGCTCTGGAAGTAGCTGTGATTTTGATGTGTCCATGGGAGAAGGTGAGCTCAGGGTCTTACTCCATCATCTTGGCCACTTTTGCCTCCATGTGTTTATAATGGAAATATATAAATGTCTAAAGTTTATTTATATATGTATAATGTGTGCTTATATATGTATATTTATATATAAGTTATGTATACATATAAAAATATGGTCACACTATATAAACTTTTTTGAGTCTACTTTTGCTCATTTAGCTACATATTATCACTTCATGGTGAAAAGATGGGGAAACAATGGAAACAGCAACAGACTTTATTTTCTTGGGCTGCAAAATCACCACAGATGGTTACTGCAGCCATTAAATTAAAAGATGCTTGCTCCTTGGAAGGAAAGTTATGACCTACCTGGGCAGCATATTAAAAAGCAGAGACATTACTTTGCTAACAAAGGTCTGTATAGTTTAAGCTATGGTTTTTCCAGTAGTCATGTATGGATGTGAGAGTTGGGCCATAAAGAAAGGTGAGTGCTGACCAATTGCTGCTTTTGAACTGTGGTGTTGGAGAAGACTTGAGAGTCCCTTCAACAGCAAGAAGATCAAACCAGTCAATTGTAAAGGAAATCAGTCCTGAATACTCATTGGAAGGACTAATGCTAAAGCTAAAGCTCCAATACTTTGGCTGCCTGATGTGAAGAACTGACTCACTGGAAAAGACCCTGATGCTGGGAAAGATTGAAAGCAAAAGGAGAAGGGGATGACAGAGAATAAGATGATTGGATGGTGTCACCAACTTAATGGACATGAGTTTGAGCAACCTCCGGGAGTTGATAATAGACAAGGAGTGTTGCATGCTGCAGTCCATGGGGTCGAAAAGAGTCAGACATGACTGACTGAACTTACTGACTATGGAACAAATGGAACTAATACTAATAGGAACTCTCTTCCTATCAATAAATGTAGTACTACATCATCATCATTAATGACTCCATGTTACTCCATTGCATAATTATGCCATAGAGTATTTAACCAATTTCTTGTTAATGTTATGTTACATTAAATCACATCTAGATTTTCGTTAATACAAACTGCACTGCAATGAATATTCTCTTTTTCCTCTTCTTTTTTTTTTTTTTTTTAGTTGTGGCACGGAAGCTCTTAGTTGCCATATGTGGGATCTGGTTCCCCAACCAGGGATCAAGCCCAGGCCCCCTGCATTGACAGCAGGGAGTCTTAACCATTGGACCAACAAGGAAGTCCCTTGCAATGAATATTGTCATGTATACATTGTGTATAATGGTGTAACCATTTCTTAGAATTGAAATTCCTGAGTCAAAGTATATGTGTGTTTGACACTTTGATACTTTGGCAAATTGTCTTCTTGAAGTTGACTATCTATTAAAAATTACTAATTTGTTATATTTATAGGACATTTTAATATTTATAATTTATTCATACTCAATCTTTATTTTGTGTAATTTTTGGTTCAAACTGGCTTACATGTGGAAAAGTGAGATTGGGTGGATGAGAGATAATGGCGGGGGAGAATGTTTTTTAACCTTATAGTTTGACATTCATTTTAACTACGCATAACACAAATATGTACATGTATTACCTGAGTAATTAAAAACCAAAAAAAAATCATTTAAAATCAGAATATCGACATTTTTAACTTTTGACAACACACGTTTTAGCAATTCAGTTAATAACTTTTGAGTGATACAGCCTCCAAGTGTATCTATCAAGAGTTAAAGACTAAACTTGGCAGTATTACAACAAAGTTCAGCTGGCTTATCTTATTTGACATTCAAACATTTAAGGGAAATCCATTTATCCATGGGCTTTATAACGTCCATTAGCTGAACTATTCTCCCAAATAGAAGTTTTTCTTTTGGCTTCATCTGTCTTTATCTTCAGGCTTTTCTTCTTGCAAAGGAAGTTTGCCCTGTGGCCTTTTATCCTCATGAAATAAACTACCACAATTCTGTTTAAGCAGGCATTCATGGTGAGGGTAACCATATAATTTATTTCCCAAATAAGCACATTTTTGAGAGTGAGGAGGGTGCTATAGTAATCATGCTAGAGAAACAAGGATAAACCAGAACCTTTTCACACAAAGTGCATACTACTTATAAGGTTTTTCATCTTCTGTGATTTTACAACTTAGCTTTTAAATTATTTTCAATATTTATTAACAACTAGGTGCTATATGAGTCAGAAAGAATATATGACACATGATCTGTGTTCATAAAGAGATTACCAGGTACTTGGGAAGACAGGACCAGTGGCTATAAAAGGTAATATGGGAAATTTCAGGAAGGCCAATGAACAAATAACCCCAGACAGTGATTTCTTAGTGCCTTACAAATTTGAATATATTTAATCTGTTTTTCTTTATAATTAAAGCTCAAGTGAAATTAAATACTATTATCTTCACTACAAACCAGTCAATCCTAAAGGAAATCAATCCTGAATATTCACTGGAGGACTGATGCAGAAGCTGAAGCTCCAATATTTTGGCCACTTTACACAAAAGCCAACTCATTGGAAAAGACCCTGATGCTGGGAAAGATTGAGGGCAGGAGGAGAAGGGGATAACAGAGGATGAGATTGTTGGATGGCATCATGAACTCAATGGATATGAGTCTGAGTGGACTCCAGGAGATAGTGATGGACAAGGAACCTGGTATGCTGCAGTACATGGGGTTGCAAAGAGTCAGACATGACTTAGCAACTAAACAACAACAACAACCTTAATTTTACAGTTGAGACCAGAAAAATGTTATACAACTCTCCCAAAGATTCAAAGATAACAAAAGACTGAGGCTCAGCCAAAACCTCTAACGTGACCCTATGTGAATAGTGTCTGCCACCTGTATCTGTAGTAGGCTACAAGGAGAAGCACCTCGTTGGTTAGAAGCATCAGGGGGTAGTCAAAATTAATTTAATATTCTAAACCAGAGGTACCCAACCTACCATAGACTGGTACCTCCCATCAAATCAACAGTGGCATTACGTTAGAAATAAACTGCACAATAAATTTAATGCACTTAAATCATCTCCAAACCATCCGCATTCCCCCTGGTCTGTGGAAAAATTATCTTCCATGATACTAGTCCCTGGTGTCAAAAAGGTTGAAGATTCCTGCTCTCAACTATAGCTGGTGTAGAAAAAGAACAGAAAGATCAGAAAGAGGTTGAGACTAGGGATGTTAAGGACGTACCCCAAAGTCAGAAGTAGAGGTCAAATGAGAAGTGAACAAGAAGATGTGGACTTACATGTCCAAAGCCACAGATGACGAGACCACAGAGAACGTAAGAAAGGCTGTCCCCTGCAGAGGCAACGATGTGAGCTAAAATGTGGTCTGACATTGATCATGCAGTGCGAGATGCACCCAGAGAACATTTGGGCACGTGTCAAAAAAGAAATCGGAGGTAGAGATCTGTGTATGAAGAGGAACGCGTGCAGACTGTTAAGTGAGGCTCAACACTGAGCTGGACTGGAACAACAGCAGTGCCACTGACACGGAGGAAAAACGCACAGCACACATTTAATGATGATCAGAGGAGCTGAGAGCTGGAAAAGAGGCCTCAGGTATGTGTGCCTAGAGGGGGTTAGGGGGTTAGCAGGCAGCAGAAATACGGAGGTACCCAGGGAAAGCCAGTTCAGAGTCTGGGTGAAGGAAGTGTACTCCGCTTGGGCTGCCCCAAGAGTACCGCAGCCTGGGCGGCTTAAATACTGTAGTCCCTCACAGCTTTGGGGCAAGAAGTCCAAAATCAAGGTGTCACCTGCACTGGTTCTCCTGAGGTCTCTCTCCTCGGCTTGCGGAAAGCTGTCTCCCCTCTGTGCTTGCCTGCATCCTAATCTCCTCCTCTTATAGGGGCACCTAGTCATGGTAGGTTAGAGCCCACCCAGGTGACCCCATTTTACCTCATTCACCTCTTCAAGGACCCCATCTCCAAACAGTCATATTCTCAGGTACTACGGGTTAGGACTTCAACTTTTGAATATGGAAGGGATGAAGCTCAGCCCATCACAGGAAGAGACTGAAAGAGGGGGTTTTCCCAGTGCAATTCTTTTAGTAATTTGCAAATTATAAATTAGATTAGTAGATCTAATTATTAGATATAAACTATAAATTAGATTATTAATGTAGAACCAGTTAGGAAGCAGCTGGAGATATCAGAATTTACGTACTGAAATGTATTACTAAAATATATTTGTAGAAGCTGTGAGCCTCCATAACTTCTCCAAGGGACAGGGTGTAGAAATAACAAAATTTAAATGGAAAACAATCATTTATTATGTAATAAATGGATACTGTTCTGGACACTGTACAACATGTAAAAATGAAGAGGATAAGAAATACATGTATACACTACACACACACAACATGAAAATGGTCCTAAGAGAGAACAAAAAGTCACTAAGAAGAGTGCTTTTCAAAGGAAGAGCTCACATTGGATGGTGAAGGTACAGAGTCCAGGACAGGGCATGGGATGGTTGTTTCCATCGTGAGTGATGGCTTTTGCCAGCACTTAATGCTTTGCTTGGATGATCTGTGAGGACAGAGTGATTTACCCCAGGACTTTCGAACAGATCGTAAATCATTCTATATTGGCTTTGAGCTATGCCAGGAAATGTTAGATCAGACTCTGGGTTTAAGCTGGTCAAGATCACATGGAAACTCTGTTTTAGTGCTTTTCTAAACTATAAGGAGAAGCACGAGCAGATTACTAATCAACATCTTGCGAGTGAACACTCCCCTGGAAGCTGTGCACAGAATTGCTTCTGCCAAGCCAGACCGAGGGTCCCGGGGGTGCCATCTGACCCGCAACACGGTCCCCTCAGGCCTGCTTCCGCCCAGAACCCCGCTCCTCCAGGCCCAGCCATGACCATGGGAGAGCTCTGGCCAGGTGCGGTTGAGTCTCACAGGACAATAGGTCTGTGTTCCCATTTAGTTACCATTCACTTTAGAAATTTCAGGGGAAATGCGGGGGAAGGAAGGAAAGACATTTGACAGAGACGAGTTAGAAGAAGGTAAAATGCTAACAGGGACAGCTCAGGGAAGGACACACAGGAACTCTTGCACAGCCTTCAATAAATCTAAAATAACTTCACATTTTAAATATTAATTCATTAATGTATTTATTTATTAAGGCCACATCCCACAACTTGAGAGATCTTAGCTCCCCAACCAGGGATCGAACCCAAGTCTGCAGGAGTGAGAGTGCAGAATCTTAACCACTGGACCACCAGGCAATTCCCATTTTACATGTTATTCATAAAAAGAATAGAAAGCAATAAAATGCCCAGGAATTCGTATTAATGAAAAAAGAAAAATGTAGTTTTATATATAAATGATCACAAACATGGAAAAACTTCTACACCATATATACCAAAATACTAGCAATGGTGATCTCTGTGTGCTGAAATTAGAGCTGATTTATATTTTCTCTTGACTTCTTTCCCACCTCCACAGTTTCTCCAATGAGAATTTTTAAATTTTGTAAGATAAAATATCAAGTCTAAAGAAATAACCCCTTTGGAAAGCCCCCCTCCTCACTCAGGACCCCTACGTCCCTGTGGAGAGCTGCGGAGGTGGCTGATTCTTCAGCCAGCAGAGAAGGGGCTTCAGGACTCCTGGGCTGCCCCTCTCTGCAGCCTCACCCTCCTCCTCCCTGTGGTCATCCCGAGCCACTCACAGGCCCAGCCTGCCTCATGTGTGGGAGGGGGGCTGTCCACAAGGTCAAAGCCCTTTCCCCCCACCTCTCTTGGTCTAGGACCCCTCCCTCAGGACTCAGCTGAGATCACCCCTGAGACCCACTCAACCCAAACATCATATGAAATGTCTCACCCATTCATCTCTGAGCTCCTTGAAGAGAGGCCTCCGTGTGACTTTACACTTTGGAGCTAAGCACCGAGGATGACGGGCCTCAAATTTTCTGTGAATGACACAAATTTCATTCACAATATTCATGAGTTTCCCTCTAGCCCACCCCACCCCACTTTCTCCTAAGTTTCCCTATGCAAAGGGAAACTTGCTGCAGTCTAGTGGTAGAGTTCTCCAAAATGGGGATGACTGCATCTTCCCTAGGGTAGATAAATCCAGCAGTCATAAATTCCTGGAAATTCTCCCAAGGGCACTGCACTTACTCACCCGCAAAAGATTTCTTTGTTCCAAGTGCTGAGAGAAACTTCTCCAATAGTTCCCTCAGCTATTTTCCTGCAGCTTGAAAGCAAATTACCCTATCTGGGAACTGCAAAGAAGTGAAGCAGAAATTAACTTTTCCTCCTAGATCTCCAAAATGCAGTTTCCAGATGTTAGGGAAAAAAATAGAGAAATAGAAACCAGGAAAGGAAACAGCAAGATTTTCCAGCTCTAACGGGTGTTTGCTGCCTTCCAAAAGCCTTCCTGAACTCAAGTCTTTTTTAATATGGGACTTGGAAACAGGATTTTTAAACCATTTTGGAAGCCAAATGTCTAGTACCGTGGCTTCAATGAGTTGGGCTTGGGTTTTCACAAAGGACAATCCCTTTGAGCAGCAGGAAAAAACTACAGCTCATTGTTTCTAATGAATGCTTCAGGTCCTGCCCCTAGGCCATCATGGGGCCCCCAGCAGAAAACTGGCAAGTGGAAAGCATAAAAAATCATCAATAAATGCATACATAGAGAGTATTTTCTTATTTACTTCATGCATCAATACAATTGTCACTCAGGGAGGGGAAAATACCCCACAGAGCGCCAGAGCAACGTTGATGAAAAGAGTGGTTCCCTTGTCTCTTTCAGTTCTGGTTTCCTCAGTGTGTATGCCTAGAGTTGAAAGAGATACGTGTACCCACCCCAATGTCCATCGCAGCACTGTTTACAATAGCCAGGACCTGGAAGCAACCTAGATGTCCATCAGCAGACGAATGGATAAGGAAGCTGTAGTAGTATACACAATGGAATATTACTCAGCCATTAAAAAAAATACACTTGAATCAGTTCTAATGAGGTAGATGAAACTGGAGTCTATTATACAGAGTGAAGTAAGCAAAACACCAATACAGTATACCAACGCATATATATGGAATTTAGAAAGATGGTTATGAGACCCTATATGCAAGACAGCAAAAGAGACACAAACATATAGAACAGTCTTTTGGACTCTGTGGGAGAGGCCGAGGGTGGGATGATTTGGGAGAACGGCATTGAAACATGTATATTACCATATGTGAAACGTATCACCAGTCCAGGTTCGATGCATGAGACAGGGTGCTGGGGGCTGGTGCACTGGGATGACCCTGAGGGATGGAATGGGGAAGGAGGTAGGAGGGGGGTTCAGGATGGGGAACACATGTACACCTGTGGCAGATCCATGTCAATGTATGGCAAAACCAATACAATATTGTAAAGTAATTAGCCTCCAATTAAAATAAATAAATTTATTTTTTAAAAAGTGTGGTTCCCTAACAGGTTCATTTTCCTTCCGCAACTGCTGACACCCTTGATCCGCACCTAAGAAAGCAAGAACAAGGGCACATCATGTCCATATTTTATAATATACCATGTCTCTCAGAATGTCACAGATATTGATGTGATTTTCTTAATGAGACATTTTAGGACATAGCTGTTGGTGGCGCAGTGGTAAAGAACCTGCCTGCCAACGCAGGGGACATAAGACATGTGGGTTTGATCCCTGGGTTGGGGAGATGCCCTGGAGAAGGGAACAGCTACCCACTCCAGGATTCTGCCCTGGAAAATTCCATGGACTATATAGTCCATGGGGTTGCAGAGAGTCGAAACGACTGAGCGACTTTGACTTTGACTTTCTCGCGCCCTGGAGCCACAACTACAGAAGCCCTGGCACTCCAGAGCCCACACTCCGCAACAAGAGAGGTAGGTCACTGCATGAGAAGCTCACAGTGGAACCGGAGCAGCCCTGCTCTCCACAGCTGGAGAAAGCCCTTGCAGCAACCGAGACCCAGCACAACCAAACACAAATACATTTTTTTAAGAAGGAGGTAAAAAGGCTGTACTCTGAAAACTGACAAAAGACATTGAAAATGATACAAAAAGAAAAAAAGAAAAGATTCACTGCACTCGCGGACTGGGAGAACTGATGTAATTGGGAAGGGTTAAATCTGACTCCGTTGAATTTGCTTCTCACCCCTGTAGAGGGGCTTTTGTTGTAAAAGCATGCATAATGACCTGCCTACAGCTCTGCCTGACACTCAACTAAAGTGTCTTTGTTTAGCTCGCAGGGGGAAACCTGACCCTGCCCACCTGTGAACGACTCTGACAGCCTTACTTTTGTTGTGTAAAGAGCAGAGCCCGGACAGCCTGGCTCAGAAAGTCACATTTAGAAGGCCAGAATCACAGGTAACTGTGCTAGCCTTGCTTACTGATATGGCAGAAGATAGTCCATTTCACATGACTTGTGAAATGGCTATAAGAAAGTGAAACTAATACACCCCCTGCCTAGGAGACGTTTGCAAGAGTTCAATGGTCTTTCTACTTCGTTTCCTCCTCTCCCCATCTCTGATTCAAAAGAGAACCTGACATCCAGGCCCCAAACAAGGTGGTTATTTCCAGACACTAGTCCGCCAAATTCTCCGTCAGCCGGTTTTCCGAATAAAGTCATATTTTTTGCCTCAACACTTCATCTCTGGGATTTATTGGCCCATCGAGGGGCGAGCAGAGCAAGCTTGGACTTTATAACAATACTGCTGTACACTATGTATGAAAGTTAAGAGAGTAAATCCTGAGTTCTCATTACAAAGAGAAAACACTCTTTTTTCCTATTTCTTTAATGTATCTATATTGAAGAAGGAATTCATAGGGCCCGATCTCCATTTCAGGCCTGTTCATGCTGATCATGCTCGGGCACCTCTCTGAACTCTGTGGTTAGTGCCTGTGGAAATTACAATGGAGGGATTAGAGCCGGCTCTGGACAGGAGAATCTCAAAGATTAGATCCAGGATACTCAACACCTAAGAGATAACATGCACTAATCACCCCTGGCTCCTGACAGGTCATAAACCCTAGCTCCTGACAGGTCAGAAACTTTCTGATAGTAACCTTGGGCTTATCGACTATTAACCATTTGGAATGTAACCTCGGGCTTACTGATTATTGACTGTTCTAACACATGATACTTGAATGATGGCATTATTGTGATTGTATTTACCTTTCCTTTGTTGATGTAAGTTCCGGGTGATTTGGGGTGGTGGGTTTAGACACGTACACATGGGTATAAAAGATCCTCACAAATGCTGGTCGGGGTCCTTGGCTAAGAGGAGACTCTGGCGGACCTTGGGCCCGCCGGTGTAATAAACTGCACTTCACTATCTGCATTGTCCTTCTGAGTGAGTTTGCTTCCCGGAGCGCGTGGCTACAACAATATAAGATGATGGATGTTCACTACAGCTATCGTTGTCATCATCTCATGACGTAAGTAAAATCGTTATGTTATATACCTTAAACTGATGCAGTGCTGAATGTCAATTATATCTCAGTAAAACTGGGGGGAGAGAGAGAAAGAGATATCTTGAGCCATGGAGTAAAGCTCTGGTCTTAAACCCTTGTACAAACAGCTAACTTGATATACAAGCTCCACAAGCAGACACTTTAATTGGCCTTACATATACGCTCCACAGGCAGACCCTTTAATCCACTTAATGAGTAACTGACTCAATTGTGATCCAAGGATGAAGGACCAGATAAAACCAAGGAGGGTCTTGGAAGCAGGAATGGAAAAACCAGACCCTCATCATCCTTCCCTCCCCCATGCTGTACCAATTAATCAAACAGTTTAACCTGCCTCTCCTCTCTACCACTAGGGAGAGGTATCTTCCTTACTCTCCCCCTACCCAGTATATGTGCCTCATCCAATCAGCAAATGACCCACAAGACCCCTATCCCACTGCTGTACCCTGGCTATAAAAGTGGACTAAGGACCCCTGTTCAATGTCGCTTCTCCCTTGAGCTGGCCCGCTGTTCTAACAGTGTCTCCCACTCGAATAAACTTTATTTCCCTTTCATTTTGCTCATGTCTGGAAATTCTTTTCCAACCTTTGCACAGACCTCAATGTCAATCACCACCATTTCTCTGCAAGACCATCAACTCTATTTCCAAGCAGAAGCACCTCCTTCACCTCTGAGTTCTCGGGGTACTTAGTGCATCCCCCCAGCACCCTGCATACAGTGTGTGAGTGCACACACAGTCCTCCCTAGCCAACTGTGAGATCCTTCAAGGCAGGGACTCATCTTCCCAGCACTCAGTGATGTGCAAACACACAATCTCTAAAGTGCTCAGTGCATATTTGTAGGATAAATCAATCTCCCTCCCTTCTTGGATGCCAGGTGGGAAGTTCGCAAGTTGGACACAACAAATTCACCTGTGACACCTCAATCCTGCCAGGGAACGTGCTTGGCTGTTCTGTCCACTGCTGTGCACTGAAAGAACGCAGAGCACGTACAGCTAATAAATCTTCAATACACGTTGGATGCATGAATCTGCTCACTTGGAAAGGGGCCTTCTTATCATTTCTATTGTGTCTTATTTCCTAGCAGTCACACGCTCTGCCTATAGACTCCTCTTGGTGGTCCCTCTTTTTGTACTGAGTCTCTGAGATGGTGACTTCGTGCCTAAACCATAAACCTCGTGGACCTCTCTGGCTTGTGTGTTCCCGGTCCTGGTCCTTCCGAGTTGGTCTTCTTCTTCTTTCTCTCTTCTCCTCCCGTCTTAATGTCCTCCTCATCTTCCCTCATCACCTCTCCTCCTTCTCCCCTGTTCTCCTTTTAGTTATCTGAGACACGCAAAAAAGCATACATTGTGTCTTAATGATCATGTGCCCACCGAATACTCAGCTCACAAATCAAGATTGACAGCTATAACTGAAGCAAGCCCCAGTATGTGTCGCGCCTGACATACTTTTCCCATCCTAAAAGTAGCCGCTATCCATTATTTTTTACTACATATACGTATACATATATATATACTAGTGTCTTTATATATAGACTTATTTCACAGTTACTAAATTCCTGTTATATATAATACTCGCTTATTTTCATAGGAAACATGCAGTCTAATTCCTTCTTTGTCACTGCTGTAACTTGCACAAATATATCACAGCTCATCAGTTTGCTTTGTTACTAACTGATGTGTGGATTGTTTTCAGTTTTGCAGTTAAGAACACCGTGTCTGTGGACATTTTAGTTACCCTTAGGTGGGGGTGAAGAGGAGTTCCAGATGGGGCCTGGGAGGAAAGTCCCCTGACTTCTTCATGAGAACTCAGAAAGAGCTGGCACCCTCCAGCCTCATCAAACCCAGGAACCCCGGGGCTCAGAGGAAGCTGTGCCAGGAGACAATGACAGCGAGGAAGGATGTGTTCCAGCTGCCATCTCTCCAAGATTCCAACCCTCCCTACAAAACTTTGACTTTGACATGACACCAAAGCAAAGCCCTGCTATGTGATGCTTCTCTAGCAGCTTGGCAGTTCAAGTGCAAGACTGGAGAACGCAAATATTTGGAGTGATCCATAACTGGGTTTGGGAGGGAAAAAAAATTATTCTAAGATTGTGCCTCAGGCGTCTGAAACCATCCAGCAGTAACGTCACAGAGAAGACCACACCCGACCCCGCGTTGCATCTGCTCCTTTAGCTCTAACTCTGTTGCCTCGACTCAGTATTGCTAGCTCTGCACCTTGTATAAAGGAAGCCTGTAGCCTGGAATATACAGGAGAACCCATTTTCAGGACTCTGACCTTTAAAGGTATAACACTTTCCCATTCGTGTAGAGATAAAAAGTTTCAGATCAGAGAGAAACACTTGTCTTGTGGAGGTTTACAGGAACAACCTGACTGGACCTACATGGACAGCTGCAAGAACAAAGGATTATTACAAACCCTCCGGGGTCTGGCCGGCACCTAGAAGCTTGCAACAACAAACCATATCCCGCCTGCATTCTAACTCTGTCAGATGGTTCGTTAGGACTCTAGACCACCATTTTCTCCATCTGAGAGCTTTCTGAATAAAGTTACTATTCCTTGCCCCAACACCTCCTCTCTCAATTTATTGGATTGTGGAGGGCGAGCAGTACAAACTTAGACACCAGTAACACCTTCTGCTTTTAACCCTAGTCTTGTTTTCTTGGTTCCACAAGTGGAATTCCATTATGCTTGCCTTTTTCTCTTTTTCTTTTTCATTGTGTTTGACAGAATTACTGATCCACGACTTATCCACTTTGGAGATGAAGATGAAAGACTATGTACAAACGTGGAAAAACAACTTCTTAATGGTGTTGGCAGCCAAAAGATATAATACAAGTTAAAATCCTCATAAATGCCCCAAAGCCTGGTGTATTAGAATTTTTCTTAAAGCTTAATAGAAAAAATATTAAATACATTCACTTTCCTACCAACGATGTTAATCTTTACTATGAGGTAACATTTTTTTCACCTTTCGTGTATGGACATTTTCATGTCGCATGATGGTTTAAAAGCCTTGATATTTGAAATATTCACAGGAGCTCAGAAGAATGCATCCTCCCTCTGGTCCTAATCTAATATCCTTACGTCCCACTAGAGGGCAGTAACTGGAGCACCACCCAGCGGGCTCGGAGGGAGAGATGAAGCCGTTTCTGTGGACCCGGGAGGAAGATGCCGCCCTCCCATCCAGGAGACGGAGTGACAGCTTGCTTGATTCACAGACCCTTCCGCCCACCCCAACACTTTAATAACTTTCCTTGGGCTCTTCTAAATACGTTTCGCGTAAACTGCAAAGCCAGAAACAAGAAGCGCCCTTCTTTACAAGCCCGAACAGCAGCGAGCTCACTAACAGGATGCTTTCCGCTCCCACACGCCCAGCTCGCACGGCTCAGCGGCCTCCCTCTCACTTCAGTCTCCTTTCCCGGGTCTCTCACATCTTTCCTCGGACACAGTTCAATATAATCTGTCCTTCTGCATTTTCTGGCTGGATTTCTCTTGTGTTTCCATTTCTAGCCTTTATTAATTCACAAGTTTTCTTACTGGATTATTTGTAATCACCTCTGGTTCCCTAAACTGATTCAAACAGCACATCTCAGTCTTCTTAAAAAAAGATGCTGGGGCTTCCCTGGTACTTAGACATTAAAGAATCCACCTGCGATGCAGGAGACCTGGGTTCGATCCCTGGGTGGGGAATATCACCAGAGAAAGGGAATGGCTACCCACTCCAGTATTCTTGCCTGGAGAATCCCATGGACAGAGGAGCCTGGTGGGCTACAGTCCATGGAGTCGCAAAGAGCTGGACACGACTGAGCAACTAACACTTTTAAAGAGAGTTGCTAATAAAGAATAGTAGAACCAGTTAACAAAACAGGTGTTGCTAGTATCAAATCAAAGGTAATTCAAAACACTTAATGTACACTAAAATAAGACTTTAAATTTTTAAGAAATAAACAATTCTTAAATTAAAGGAAGGAATATTGAGGGCTTAGCACACAACAGTTATTTTACCAATTTACGGAATCATTAATGGCAGAAAACTTGGAAGTCATTTTACTCTTTTACAGTGGTATGAGAATCCCTCCTGATTTCCAGGTATTCAACCAATCTCTGCCTGAACACTTCCCGGGAGAGAGAACAAATTTGGTCTGGAATGAAGAAAGGAGCGCGGGCTCCAAAACAAACAGCTCAAGTTCTAATCCATGTGCTTGCTGTTACTGGGTTTGTGACCTTGGGTGAGTATCAAAACCTCTGAAATGTCCTTTTTCTCATCTAATATAGTATAGTTTGATTGGGGGTTGAGGAAAAAAGTAAAGGTCTCAATCTCCAAGACTATTCTAGAATCAAATGAGCTAACACACTGCCCTTCACAAGTGGTCCGTTTCACTCAGAGACAATTCTAATGGCAACTTGTATTTGCCTCCGTGTGTTTTCCCCCTATCGACACTGTTTTTACCCTAATTACTCTTTCCCAGAAGTTTTCCAAGTAGACAAAGACTTTAAGCCTCCACCCAACCTCACACCTCCTGACCCCCCAGCTTAACTCAGATGTTCCCCTGTCCCGATTAGGACTCCACGTCTCTGCCAGCCATCCTTCATAGCAACACTTCCCAAACTTCCTCACATGGTACCACGTGTGGACAGTGATGAGATTTGAACAGTGCAGGGCTAGATGGATAAGGCTGCTCAAACCGCCCAGGTTCTAGCACTGTCCTGGGGCACCCCAGTGGGGCTGGGCCAGCTGACCTTGGCAGTGACTGCTCACCAAGGTGCCCTAAGTGGCACTCCTCTCCTGCCAGCCTCACTTCCCCCTCCATAATCGTGTTAGCTGGGATCACTTCCAAAATAAGCTTTTTGCACCCAAATTCTTATTCCATCCTAGTAAATAATGAGTACCCAAAGAACTGGCAAAATGAGAATAAAAATAATATCCAAGTAAAGTAAGCCTTTGTGGACTTCTTTGGTGGCTCAAATGGTAGAGGATCTGCCTGCATTGCAGAAGACCCAGGTTTGATCCCTAGGTCGGGGAGATCACTGGAGAAGGGAATGGCAACCTACTCCAGTATTCTTGCTTGGATTCAATGGACAGAGGAGCCTGGTAGGCTACAGTCCATGAGGTCGCAAAGAGTCAGACATGACTGAGGGACTAAAACCCAGAGTAAACCTTTGTGCATTAAATTCTTCTCCAAAGCATGTATCAATCATTAAGGTAAACAGTATCTTGATTAATTAATGAGGGTAATTGCTGAAATTCTACTTTGCATGTGGAGGTAATATATTCATTTTAAGAGCATTTCCAGACTCATACTGAGACATTGTCTTTCATGGCTAAAGAACTAGGCTGCAAAAGATTTAATGACTTTCAAGGTCCCATCTTTAACAGTAAAAGTACTAATTGTTGTCATTGTTCAGTCCCTAAGTCCTGTCTGACTCTTTGAGACCCCATGGACTGTAGCACACGGGATTCCTCTGTCCTCCACCATCTCCTGAAATTTGCCCAAGTTCATGTCCATTGAATCAGTAACGCTATCTAAGCATCTCATCCTCTGCCACTCCCTTCTCCTTATGCTTTCAATCTTTCCCAGAATAAGGGTCTTTTCCAATGGGTTGGCTATTCACATTAGATAGCTAGAGTACTGGAGCCTCAGCTTCAGCATCAGTCCTTCCAGTGAATATTCAGGGCTGATTTCCTTTAGGACTGACTGGTTTGATCTCCTCGAAGTCCAAGGCACTCTCAAGAGTCTTCTCCAGCACCACAATTTGAAAGCATCAATACTTCAGTGCTCACTCAGCCTTCTTTCTGGACCAACTCTCATATCCGTACATGACTAATGGAGAAGCGTAGCTTTGACTATATGGATCTCTGTTGCAAAGTGATGTTTTTGCTTTTTAATATGCTGTCTAGGTTTGTAATAGCTTTCCTTCCAAGAAGCAAGCATCTTTTAACTTCATGGCTACAGTCACTGTCCATAGTGATTTTGGAGCCCAGGAAAATAAAATCTGTCACTGCTTCTACGTTTTCCTCTTCTATTTGCCGTGAAGTGATGCGACCAGATGCCATGATCTTAGTTTTTTGAATGTTGAGTTTTAAGCCAGCTTTCTCACTCTCCTCTTTCACTCTTATTAAGAGGCTCTTTATTTGCTCTTCATTTTCTGCCATTAGAGTGGTATTGTCTGGATATCTGAGGTTCTTGATATTTCTCCCAGCAATCTTGATTCCAGCTTGTGATCCATCCAGCCTGGCGTTTTACATGATGTACTCTGCAAAGAAGTTAAATAAGCAGAGTGATAATATATAGACTTGTCATACTCTTTCAATTTGGAACCAGTGTGTTGTTCCATGCACAGTTCTAACTCTTGCTTCTTGACCTGCATACAGGTTTCTCAGTAAACAGGTAAGGTGGTCTGATATTCAAATTCCATCACTTCTACTAGCTTTGTTCATAGTAATGCTTCCTAAGGCCCACCTGACTTCATATTCCCAGATGTCTGGCTCTAGGTGAGTGACCACATCGTGGTTATCCCAGTCATTAAGATCTTTTCTGTATAGTTCTTCTGTGTACTCTTGCCACCTCTAGTTAAGATTTATTGAGCATTTGCCAGAAAGGTGTTAAATCCTTTGCATCATCCCACTAATCATCACAATAACCTTAGAGGTTTTAGAGATGTTATTATACCTATTTCAAAGTTTTGAGCTGGAAAATAGAAACTTTTCTATAAATAAGCAAGGGAAACTATTTTTACCCTACAAAATATTATTCTAATAAAGGCTACATACACAGATGAAGTAAAGAGGAAGAAGGAGACAGGTAAACTGATCATTCAACAGCCACAGATTATCCTTTTCCCTGGTAACTTATGAAGAACATTTTGCAAATGAATTATCCATGTGGTTGAATCAAATCTCCCCTACATATTGTACATTCAGCTAACTTTAGACTTCATCTTAAACAAATAGCCCCTGAGGTCAGCCCAGTAATCAATAATGGCTGCAAAATGGTCCAGGTGATTATTTGTTTTAGTAGAACTGAAAATTTGCATATTTTTAGAGCTGATATTATCAGAACTTAAGTAAAATGAGTTGTTTATTCTTGATTTAGTAAGACTTCTGGGTTTGTTTTCTAGATACAGAGATGGAATTTGCACCAAAATTCTAAATACAGAGAAATAGTCCTGAGCATATGGCCAAGTTTTCATGTCGAGATGTTTAAACACTTGTCTGCCCACATGAAACTGCTGTCATCTTCCATGAAGCCTTGGCTCCTTAGTTTATTTATATTGACTCACATTACAGCTATTTGATATTTAAAGTAAAATGGAAAATTTGCTGCATTCTACTCAAAACCATGCAAATTACAGACCTTGCTTTTGTTTCTGGGCGTCTCATTTGTTCAAGCTTCTTAGTATAGTAGTCCCAAGCTTGGAAATTACTTAGGTTTCTGGCTGTTCTTCCTTTTTCCTTATAATTTAAAAATCAAATTATCTGACTTCATTCTATTTCTGTAAGAGTAGGCAAAAAGCCTGTTCCCTATTAATGATGAGTTGACCATATTCTGACAGTATTTTAAAAAGAGTTGGACGACATACTGGCAGGAAAAAGTCAATTGGGAAAAAAAAATGTACTTGTATTCTGAAAATGAGTCAGTGTCTGGGAACCAATTGCATTCAACACACAAGATTGGCTCTGAAGCAGCAAATTGAAAATGCGTCAAGAGAAGCTGCTTATTAAATATATCTAGAGTTGTCAGGCAGGAAATTCTTTATAAAGAATTCTGTTGAATTGCAATGACATCAGTTTCTGGAGCATCTCTAGACTAAATTGATAGATTTTTTAAAAACTAAAATACATCACTAAACGCATTCAGAACTTTTCCTAGGATGATCAGAGTCTGCATGCCTAAAATGTGTCACTGAGTGTCTATCCTAAAACAAAGTACATTCAGAACACACACGTAAACACACTTTTTAGAGAAGCAAAATCATAATGGTGAATGCCGACATTCCAAACAAGCAAACAAGTGCATCACAGAAGCTGTATATTAAACAACTAACTTGAAAAAGATATCCAAACCATCAATATTTTTCCTCCTTTTCAATCTAATGATAAAAGTCACATTATCCCTTCCCTCCCCAAAATAAAAGAGGGGGAAAGAATAGACAAGGTAAACATACAAAATGATATTGAAATGCTGCTGTGAGACAGCCTGTTTGCTCGGGTGGTTTAGGAAAGAGGCCAAATCAGGTCTTCATGGGAGATTTAAGTTACCTCCCCCTCTCCAGATCACAGGCAGAGCCAGGACTATTGAGATCCTATTTGCTGTGATGCACACGACATTGTGAGCTTTTGCAGCGCTGTGAAGCTTACAAATTGCTTTCATAGACATTAACCATATTCTCCTTGTAACAATCCTATCAAGCAAGCAGGACATGTATCACTATTACTGCTTCCCTTTCACAGAAGAGTCCAGAATCCAAGTCTCTAGACAGCTCAGTTTTCTCTCCTCCAACCATTCCTCAAGCTCAGCTCTTAGACTGTACATCCTTAAAAGAGTTTGAATGCTTTCCAAGCTTAGCTTGCCCCTCACCACACTGATATCAGACAGACTTTATTCACTGTCAAGAGAATGAGGCTGTTTCTGTCATTACACTCTGTGAAATAATGGGTTGATTATTTAAGATGATGAGCACTTCAGAACCAATGCAAAAAAAAAAAAATCTATGATAAATCAGGAGACTAAAATAAGCATGCATCTTTCCCCTGATGTCAACAAGTTAGGAGGCCAGAAAACTAGCAAATGAAGCACCCCCAGCTCGGGCAGTGTCAGAAACCGAACTAAAATGTCTCCAGGCGCCGCCCCACCCAGTACTGCAGGAAATATCAAAATACTCCCTTAGTAACTGTAACTAAGCCCATCATCAGAACATTGAAAACTGAAATGAAGAAAAAAGCATCATGAACTGGGAACAAACAACGTTGTTTCCTGGGAGCATGAAGCCCCCTGTTCACTCCCAGAAAGAATAAACATTTAACCATCTGAGGCAGACTGTAACCAGCTATTTCAGCTGGCCAAAATCATCCTTCTAGTTTATATATATATATATATATATATATATATATATATATATATATTTGGCTACAGTTCTCAGTTTATGGGATCTTAGTTCCCCAACCAGGCACTGAACCTGGACCACAGCAGTGAAAGCACCAATTCTAACCAGTAGGCCACCAGGGAACTTCTTGACCTATATTCTTTTAAGAAAAGAAATCAACCAAAGGGTTGAAAACACAAGGAAGTCAGAAATATATGTTCCAAGCATGTGGCAGCATGCTCTAGCCTGATGGATTGGTCATGATTGGGGCAGGGGGGAGCCCAGTCACTTATTAACTCGTAATCCTACTATGGCCATGTAGGTATTGTTGAAGACACGGAAGTGGATCAGAACTAGATTCTGTCTTTGGAGTGTTCCCTGGTGGCTCAGAAGGTAAAGAGTCTGCCTGCAATGCTGGAGACTCGGGTTCGACCCCTGGGTCTGGAAGATCCCCTGGAGAAGGAAATGACTACCCTACTCCAGTACTCTTGCCTGGAAAATCTCAAGGACAGAGGAGCCTGGTAGGCTACAGTCCATGTAACAAAGAGTCAGACACAACCGGGAGACTTCACTTTCTTCTTTGGAGTGTTCAGTGCTGTAGGGAGAAATAAAAGATAAATTACTATAAAATAAGCTAGAATGTTACGGTTGTCAAAAGAGAAATAAGATTATTGCCGTTTGATTTTAGATGATTGGAGGGTGTTATGGGTTGAATCCTATCCCACCTCACCCCAAAATATGTTAAAATCCTAACCCCTGGTACCTCAGAATATGACCTTATCTAGAAATAAGGTCTTTGCAAATACAATCAAGTTAAAGTGAGATCACTGATATGGACCTTAATCTGCTGTGACTGAAGCTGGGAGTGACGGAGACCCAGGCGGATGGAGGTGGCATGCTCAGAGGGGTGAAGCCGTCAGCCAGGGAGCTCCAGGAGTGTCAGGGAGATGCAAGGACCCACCGTCCAGACACACAGGGAGAAGACGGATCGCTTACACAGTGATTTCAGACTCCCAGACTCCAGACCTGTGGAAATAAATGTCTGTTGTTCTCAGCCACTCAGTTCTTGGTAAGTTGTAACTACAGCCCTAGAAACCTAATGCAGAGGCAGAGAACACTTCGTGGGAACAGATTCTTGTAAGAAGTTCTTCTAAATGGAACCTTGAAAAACCTTGTTGCTGTTCAGTTGCTCAGTTGTGTCCGACTCTTTGCAACCCCATGGACTGCAGCACTCCAGGCTTCCCTGTCCTTTACCATCTCCCGGAGTTTGCTCAAACTCAAGTCCACTGAGTCAGTGAAGCCATCCAACCATCTCAGCCTCTTCCTTCTCCTCCCGCCTTCAGTCTTTCTCAGCATCAGGGTCTTTTCTAATGAGTCAGTTCTTCACATCAGGTGGCCAAAAGTATTGGAGCTGGCAACATCTAATGGCAGGAAGTGGGATTTCCTATTTCTATGGTCATAGCATCTACCATTATGAGGTCACACCATGTGCCAGTATTGTACCAGGAATCATTCGTGTATCACTGGAGCTGACTCCGGCTCGTAAACAGAGGGCATCTAGACTTTGCCTCCCTAACTGACCTCCCACCCCACCCACAGTGGTTGGCAAATGGAAGAGGAGAGGGGAGGGGCTGTGGGGTTGAGGAGGGCTGAGGAGGGGGGAGAGTAGTTGGCCAGATGGCACAGTGCAGGTTTCCATTCAGCCCTGCCATGATACCCTGAAGAAGACAGGATGGAAGCAAGGTCCAGAAGCTCTCTGAGCTGTTTTGTTCTGATGTGAAACCAAGTCCAGGAGGCTCTGCACTTGGCACTGAGATGACTTTGAGCCAGTGGAGCCCGGCCCCTTCCCCGCAGCACGAGGCCACACGGAGGCACCCAAGGACCAGGCTCTCGGGGAGCTGGCCCTCATGGGCCGTGTCCTCATGGTGGACGGTGACCCTGCAGACACTCCAGCCTTGATGAAGTTGCAGCCAGCGGCCTTGTGAGCAGACGGTGGGCATGTGGGAAACGAGGCAGGAGCCCAGAGCAGGGTGGAGGCCTTCAGCAGCGTCGGCGCAGGCAGGGCGGCAAGAGAACGTCTTCAGGAACTTCTAGAAATAGCTAGAAATATATTGAAGGGAGTTCATTGCCTGCAACCAAGTATAACAGGATTCATGCCATAAAAATTTGAATAGGAAGGGAATGTGAGACCTTGTTTGCTGATGGCAGGCAAAGGAGGCCCGGAACACATCGGTCGGGACAGATATTTCCCACTTAATTCAACTGAAACCCATCCCTGTCCCCCTTTTCAGGCCGGAAAACTGAAGCTCCGGAGGTTACATAAGCTTCCCACCCTATGACCCAGTCACCAAGTGACCCAACCAGAAATGAACCGCATTTCTCTCCCTGAGCTCTTTCTGTTGCTCCTCGTTTGCTGATCCAGGCAGGGGGAGCGCATGGCACTTGCAAGGAGTTTGGAAAAGACTGCAGGACGTCAGGACACCAGCCAGAGCGCTGGCAAGAGACAGAATGCAGCCCAAGTTGTTCAGGCGAAAAGTAAAGGCACGTGGGCACCGCCGTGCGCAGGGTCAGGAGAACAATTGGGGATGGTCGGGCACGCAGAGGCCAGCAGCGGACAGAAAGCGTGGCTGTCCCGGAGGTCCTCGTGGGACCTAGAGCCACAGCGGACAGGCTGCCAGCCTCGTCGGTGACCTGGAGGGACACAGCCCAGCCCGGATGCGGCCGCGCAGCAGGGGGAGAGCAGGCAAGGGTAATCCGACCTCTCCTCTCACTGCCCACCTGCTCCTGCCCCTACCAGGTGGGACCCGCTGTGCCTGCTGTGCCTGCTGGGACCCACTGTGCCCGCTGGGACCCACTGTGCCCGCTGTCAGGGAGCCTGGAGAGGCGGGAGGCAGGGATCAGAGCCTCCCCAAGATCACGGAGAAGCTGAAGCGTCCCTCGAGAGAAGGGCGCTGAGGCTCACGCTGGGCTCTGGGCGCGGCCCCCAGCCTCCTTCGCCCTTGGTTTTCTGCATCACTTCAGCCAGGGGGAGACCCTGACAGAGATGCTGGGGCAGGAGAGGAGGAAAAGGGCATTTGCTCTCTCTTTGGCTGCCTCAGGCACTGTCTGCAGCAGGCTGCCTCTCCCTGCTCTTGCTGCAAGAACCACCGCAGCCCCAGTTTCTTCCTGGCAAGCCCAGGTCCTTTCCGCTTAAGTTCTAGGCAGAGGCAGCAGGGTCTCGCTCGAATGACCTCAGAGATGCCTCTCTGACCCACTCCAGGCCTCTCTACTCTGAAATCTCCTGGGTAACAGATCCCTGATACGAAATTCTCTCTGTTTAAAATATCAAAAATATTAGCTGAACCCTGAATGACACAGAAAACTCACACCAGGAACCTCACCTTCCCAGGAAAGTAGGAACAAAATGAATGTAAGCATGACTCACAAACCGTGAAAGGACCGAGTAGATCGCTATCCTGAGCCTGTCTCTTGCTCTCAAGCGGGAGCCCGGCTTCCCCAAGCACCAGGCTTCCCATCTGCTTTCTGGCCCAGCGTGCCCTTCTGACCCCTGGGGTCACAAACAGCCATATGAGGACACTCCTAGCAGAATTCTTGGTTTTCTTGCTGAGTTGTCCTCCCGCTATACTTGTGTTATCAATACCATCCCCGAATAGAGCAAATTGTTTTCTTTCTCTGTTCCTGTTTGTTTACCAGAGAAACACTGCTTGGTCAAAAATCTCTTCTCTTGAAATGTTTTTCTGCTTTGTTCTCTGTATCCAACAGTCCTGCACCCCTATCTTTCTCCAGAGTCCCTTAATCTGCTGAGATTCTTATCCGTTGATGCAAAGGAAATCTACTAAGAATCGAAGCCCCCAAATTGATGACAACATGCTGTAATTTCACACATGGAATTATAAAAAAGTGGAATGGGTTTATAAAAATGAAGTAAATGCTAATACAGAAAACCGACACAGAAAAAGCGATGTGATTAAAGTGATAGTCCACGAGTTCTGTGCCTTTTTCATTTTAGAACACCAAACTTCCACCATGCCCTTGAAATTTAATTCAATTTACAAAGCTTCCATTTGCCCACAACACTTCAGGACCACCTACTTTTGCAAACTGAGTTCCAGCTGTAGTCAAGGGTCCAAGCACGTATTAGGACATTTCAGACACAGGTTCAGTGTTTCTCTGACACACACTTTTGTTCTAAGCTGGAATGCACTTAGTTGTTGAATTCGGAGGTGTGATTTGTAGGAAATCACATTCTTGCCGTGATTCTTCCCACACTCCATCCGTGCCCTCTGCCACCGTCTTTGGAATTTCTCCAAAGGTTAGATGTGTGTGTGTGGTCATTACTGAGAAGTACTCTTAGGAGCAGAACTTTTTACCGAGTGAGGAAGCAAGATTGGGCAGAGAGGAAAGGGGCTCAGTTAGATGTAACTGAGGCTTCAGCCAATCCCATGGGAAGCTCTGGAGCTCAGTGGCCCTTCAGAGATGTTCTGGATTAAGGCAAGGTGTCAGGTCTTCACTTTCTCACATCTGACCCCGTCAGTGTGGATGGGCCACCCGAGGTGGGCACCCAAGGGCAAGGCCGTGTCCTTCACCTGAGGGCCATGCCTGGCAGGCAGTGGGCTGGGGGATCAGGGGTGAGGGCGGAGGTGGGAGTTGGGGTGGGGCTGGGAACCACCATCAGCAAGTGCTGCTCCCAGCCACCCAGTTAATCATTGCCTTCATTCTGAGCAGGGATCAGGAGGGGCATAGAGCTCAGACAGGGAGAGGTGTGTCTTTTCTTCTTGACACCGGGTTTGGGCCGGCGATTGGCCTTGCCCAGGGAACGGGGCAGAAGTGAGCTGCAGCACCAAGCATCGGCCTTAGGCGAGTTCGCATGTTTCCAGCCTCCTCCTCCTCGTCCCGTCCACGCAGCTCTGCTGCTCTCGGGTACGTGGGCCTCAGCTTCTGCCGCAGCTCCCACAGCCCCCGGCCAAGCCCAGTGCAGACCCACCAACCCCCAGGGAGGCCCGTCGCAGCCATCGGATGTGCTAGCTGTGTACAAGGTGGTTTTTATGCATTGATAGTAAGTGGCCAGGACAGACTCTGGCTCAGCAGACCTGGTCCAGCATCCAGTACTTGAGGCAGTTAAATCTATGTGTCACTGTGATCGGCTGTGGATGCCCAGAGTCAGTGTGATCCCTGGGTGTTAGGTCTATTAGGGTGTTTCCTGCTGAGACTTGCACTGGAATCAGTGGACTAAACTGCTCCTCCACCCGCCGCCCCCCGTGTAAGTGGACAGCATCCACTGTTCTGGCCCTGGATAGGGGAAGGCAGAGGAAGGAGGAATTTGTTTTGTTCCCACCTCACTGCTTGAGCTCACTACACCTCACGACATTGTGCCCTATCTTCTCCTGCCCTTGGGCTGGGGTTTGCACCGTTAGATACCCTGGCTCGCAGACCTATGGACTTAAACTGAGTCACAGCACTAACTCCACTGGGCTCCAGCGTGCAGAGAGCAGATACCATCTTCTTAGGGGGCTTCTCAGCCTCCACAAATCCTCATAAGAAATCTCCCCAGGGCAACTCAGAAGCGGCCGATCACTGTGAGTTCCCGTCCATATTCGTTGCTTTTGTTTCTCGTCGCACGGATCCTGCCCCTGGAAGGCCCTGTGGGTAAAAGGTGCAGAGAGGGCTCAGTCCCCACGGCCCTCCAGCTCAGTCCTTGCTGTCCTCCAGCCCCTGATGCCCAGCCCTCTGCTCTCCATGTGCAGGTTCTGGCTGTGGACGCGCAGCTGGAGCCGGACACAGCAGCGCCCATGGCCAACTGGAGTGTCTGCTCACGAGTTCCTGATCCTTGAGCCAAAGACAGTGTCAGACAGAAGAAGCAAGGAGGAAGGGGGGGCAGGGACCCTGTGTCTTGCCCTGTAGCTTCCAGGCTCTGGGACTTGCCTGGCTTCGTTGCACGTTGTGCCCTGAGGCATCAGGAGCAGCCCGTGCGCCCTCACTGTGCAATCACTTCAAACACTGCGGTGGCCGGGGAGACTGTGTTCCCTGAAAATTCTACTGCCAGGTTTTGGCAGCGTGCTTTGCTTTTTCTCTCTTCCTTTTAAAGCTGACAAGGAGAGATGAAGTGCAGAAATAATGTTGACCAAATAAAGAGACTATGGTTTTTTTTTTAACCTCATTTGCGTCAGAAAATCCATTCCCAAATGAGCCATAACCACATGAGACTCCACGTCCCCTGAGTCTTACAAAAGAAAGTTCTAATTGCAAATTTCATATTTTTATGTGCAGGGGATTCAGAGGCAGCTGAGACTTTGAAACTGTTCACGTCTCCAGTTCTGAGATCCTAACCATGCGCGCTATTCCTAATTATTAGGTTATTTCGTTTCATTTTAAACACTGAGAGCCATCCCCTTTCACTCCCCAGATTCCTGAAACAGCCACGCGTTGTTTGTAATGGTGCTAGAAAAAAAGAAAGAAAGAAAGAAAGAAAACAGTGCATTCCTGAGACATTACAAAAGACGGACAGAAGACAAGCAGGGGCCGTACACTGGGGAAAATCCCGGGGAGGGCTACTCAGACGTCTACACCAAGCCACTGCCGCAGACAAGGAGAGAACGGCCTTTGGGACCCGAGGCGTACAAACAAGAGTGAACAGTCCTCAGAGGGGTGACAGCTCGCTCTGCGTGGGCCACTCTCCTCACAGTCAAAGCATGCTTGTCCTTTATTCTCATGGTGACCTCGTTATTACTCCCATTTTATAGATGAGAAGATTGAGAAACAGACAAAAGGAGGGGAAGCAACATCCCAAGACCCCCGCTAGAAACGGATCATGCTGGGACTCAAACTCTCGCTCCAAGCTTGTGGTTTCAACCGTAAGCCACCGTGAGTGGTCTGTCACCAGTTTAAAAAATGCACATGGAGGGCAGGAGACAAGATGGGGAGTAAAAGGACTTGAGCTCATCTCCTCTTCTGAGCATACCAAAATCACAGCTGATGGCTGAACAGCTACTGATAAAAAAGCTGGAACCTACCTAAAAAGATATCCTACATCCAAAGACAAAGAAGAAAACACGAGATGGTAAGAGGGCCCACTCATGACATAATAAAAAATGAGTATTTTATTCAGGTCCATTGTATCCACACATGTGCTTTAAGTTGAAAATACTCTTTCAAAGGTTTTTATCTACATTTTCCAAGGTCCTACTTCCTTTCAAGTAAAACTGATATTCCAAGAAGCTACACCAAGCATATGAGGTGACTGCACAGTTTGAGAAGTACTGGCCCAGGGTAGCTAACTTGCCCCCGCAAAATAGAAATACCTTCATTCTAGCAGTCATAATTAATGTGTTCAATTCACCAGATATATAAGATTTATTTCTTCCCCAGAGTCAAGGCAACGAATTCCTAAGGGCTGTAGGTACAGTGGAATCAAATAAAATAGATTAACAGTAACTTAGCAGAAGAAAGGAGGCTAACACATGAGTTAGATGCTCACCATGGCTAAATTCAGCATAAACAGAGACTCAACATAAGGCAGAGCACCTTATAAGCAAGATATTTTTAGTTTGGACTGAGATTCAGGCCATGTAAGAAAGAGACAGAAAGAGGAAGAAAGTGTGTGTGTGTGTGTGTGTGTGTGTGTGTGTGTGTGTGTGTGTGTG